>JANJGN010000018.1:2056854-2566471 GCA_026770705.1 Isurus oxyrinchus
ACAAGATCTCTGGGGAATGTGTAAGTATTGCTGGGAATCTCTCGGTAAAGTGGAATTAATGTTATGGAATCCCTGGTGTGTTTCTCAGCATTGTTAGGGAATATCTGGGGAGTGTGTCAGTATAGATAGGGAATATTTGGGCGTGTGTCAGTATTGTTAGAAAATCTCTGGGGAGTGTATCAATATTTTATACTGGATATCTGGGGAGTGTGTAAGTTTTGTTAGGGAATCTCCGGGGACTATATAAGTATTGTTGTGGAATCTCTGGGGAGTGTCTCACCATTGTTAGGGAATCTCTGGGTAGTGTGTCAATATTGGTTGGGAACCTCTGGGAATTGTATGACCATTATTAGGGAATCTCTGGGGAGTGTGCACATATTGTTAGGGAAACACTGGTGACTGTGTAAGTATTGTAAGGGAATCTCTGGTGAGTGTGTAAGTGTTGTTATTGAATCTCTGGGGAGTTTCTCATTATTGTTATGTAATCTCAGGGGAGTGTATCAGTATTGTTAGGGAATCACTGGTGAGTGTCTCAGTATTGTTAAGGAATCTAGATACTGTATCAATATTGTTAGGGAATCTCTAGGGTGTGTGTCAGCATAGTAAGGGAAACTCTGGCTAGTGAATAAGTATTGTTAAGGACTCTCTGTGGTGTGTGCCAGTATTGTTAGGGAATCTCTGGGGCCTGATTCAGTTTTGTTTGGCAATCTATGGGAGTGTGTCAGTATTGTTACGGAATCCCTGTGGCCTATGTCAATATTGTAAGGGAATATCTGGGAGTGTGTCAGTATTAGGGAACCTTTGGGGACAGTTTCAGTATTGTTAGAGATTCTCTGGGGAGTGTGTCAGTGTTTTTAGGGAATCTCTGGTGAGTGTGCAAGTATTGTTTCGGAATCTCTGGGGACTATGTAAGTATTGTCATGGAATCTCTGGGGAGTGTGTCAGTATTGTTAGGAAATCTCTGGGGAGTTTGTCAGTATTGTTAAGCCATCTCAGGGGAGTGAGTCAGTATTGGTAGGGATTATCTGGGGAATGCATCCTATTTGTTAGTGAATATCTGGGGAGTGTGTCATTATTGTTAGTGAAACTCTGGGGAGTGTGTCAGTATTGTTAGGGAATAATTGTCGACTTTGTCAGTACTGTTACAGAATCCTTATTGTTAGGGAAACACTGGGGAGTCTGTAAGTATTGGTAAGGAATCTATGGGGACAGTGTTTGTATTGTTAGGGAATCCCTGCGGAGTGTGTCAGTATTGTTAGGGAATATATGGGGTCTCATTATGGTAAGTGAATTTCTCTGGAGTGTGTCAGTATTGATAGGGAATCCCTGTGGATTGTATCCATATTGATAGGGAAATGCTGGTGACAGAGTCAGTATTGTTAGGGAATATCTGGTGAGTGTGAAAGTATTGTTAGGGGATCTCTGGTGTGTGTATCAGTTTTGTTAGGGAATATATGGGGACGGTATCAGAATTGTTAGAGAATCACTGGTGAGTGTGTCAGTATTGTTAGGGAATCTCTGGTGAGTGTGTCAGTATTCTTTGGGAGTCTCTGGGGACTATGTCAGAATTGTTAATGAATCCCTTTGAAGCGTTTCATTATTGTTTGGGAATCTGTGGGGATTGTGTCAGTATTGTGAGGGAATCTCTTGGGAGTGTACCAGTATTGTTACTGGATCTCTGGGGAGTGTCTCAGTATTGTTAGGGAATCTCTGGGGAGTGTGTCAGTATTGCTAAGGAATCTAGATACTGTATCAGTATTGTTAGGGAATCTCTGGGATGTGTGTCAGTATAGTTAGAGAAACTCTGGCTAGTGAATAATTATTTTTAGGGACTCTCTCTGGAGTGTGCCAGTATTGTTAGGGAATCTCTGGGAACTGTTTCAATTTTGTTTGGCAATCTATGGGGAGTGTGTCAGTATTGTTACAGAATCCCTGTGGACTGTATCAGTATTGTTCTGGAATATCTGGGAGTGTGTCAGTATTAGGGAATCTCTGGGGAATGTGTCACTATTGTTTGGGAATCTCTGGGGAGTGTGTCAGTATAATTAGGGAATCTCTGGTGAGTGTGCAAGTATTGTTTGGAAATCTCTGGGGAATGTGTAAGTATTGTTATGTAATCTCTGGGGAGTGTGTCAGTATTGTTAGGGAATCTCTGGGGTGTTTCTCAGTATTGTTAGGCCAACTCAGGGGAGTGTGTCACTATTGGTAGGGAATATCTGGGGAATGCAACCTATTTGTTAGTGAATCTCTGGGGAGTGTGTCATTATTGTTAGTGAATCTCTGGGGAGTGTGTCACCATTGTTAGGGAATAATTGTGGACTTTGTCAGTATTGTTAAGGAATCTGTGGCGAGTGTGTCAGTGATGTTGGGGAATCCTAATGGTGTATATCCTTATTGTTAGGGAAACACTGGGGAGTGTCTAAGAATTTGTAAGGAATCTCTGATGAGTGTGCAAGTATTGTTAGGGAATCTCTGGGGACTATGTAAATATTGTTATGGAATCTCTGGGGAGTGTGTCTGTATTGTTAGGGAATCTCTGGGGAGTGTGTCAGTATCGTTAGGGCATCTCTGGCGAGTGTGTCAGTATTGGTAAGGAACATCTGCTGAGAGTAAGGGTTTTTTTTTGAATCTCTGGGAACTGTGTCAGTATTGTTTGGGAATCTCAGGTGAGTGTGTCAGTATTGTTTCAGAGTCTCTGGGGACTGAATCAGTATTGTTAGTGAATCCCTTTGTAGCTTCTCATTATTGTTAGGGAATCTCTGCGGATTGTGTCAGTATTGTGAGGGAATCTCTTGGGAGTGTACCAGTATTGTTACTGGATCTCTGGGGAGTGTCACAGTATTGTTAGGGAATCTCTTGGGAGTATGTTAGTCTTGTTAGGGCATCTCTGGGGAGTGTGTCAGTATTGGTAGGGAACCTCAGGTAAGAGTATGACAAATTTTTCGGAATCTCTGGAGACTGTGTCAATATTGTTTGAGAATATCTGGGGAGTGTATCCTTGTTGTTAGGGAATCAGTAGGGAGTGAATCCTTGTTGTTAGGGAATGTCTGGGGTGTGTGTCATTATTGTTAGCGAATCTCTGGGGAGTGTGTCAGTATTGTTAGGGAATCTTTTTCGACTTTGTCTGTATTGTTAGGGAATCTGTGGGAAGTGTGTCAGTAATGGTGGGGAATCTCAATGGAGTGTATCCTTATTTCAGTGGAAATACTGGGGAGTGTGTAAGTATTGGTAAGGAATCTATGGGCACAGTGTTTGTATTGTTAGGGAATCCCTGGGCAGTGTGTCATTATTGTTAGGCAATCTCTTGGGAGTGTCTCATTATGGTAAGTGAATCTCTCGGGAGTGTGTCAGTATTTTTGGGGATCTCTCTGGTGTGTTTCAGTATTGATAGGGAATCCCTGGTGATTGTATCCATATTGATAGGGAAACTCTGGTGACAGTGTCAGTATTGTTAAGGAATAGCTGGTGAGCGTGTAAGTATTGTTAGGGGATCTCTGAGGTGTGTGTCAGTTTTGTTAGGGAATATATGGGGACAGTGTCAGAATTGTTAGAGAATCTCTGTTGACTGTGTGAATATTTTTAGAGAATCTCTGGTGAGTGTGCAAGTATTGTGAGGGAATCTCTGGGGACTATGTAAGTATTGTTGTGGACTCTCTGGGGAGTGTCTCAGTATTGTTAGGGCATCTCTACGGAGTCTTTCATTATTGTTAGGGAACATCTAGTGAGAGTATGAGTATTTTTTTGGAATCTCCGGGACTGTGTCAGTATTGTTAGGGAATCTCTGGTGAGTGTGTCAGTGTTGTTTGGGAATCTCTGGCGACTGAATCCGTAATTTTAGTGAATTCCTTTGGAGCTTCTCATTATTGTTAGGGAATCTCTGCGGATTATGTCAGTATTGTGAGGGAATCTCTTGGGCGTGTACCAGTATTGTTTTTGGATCTCTAGGGAGGGTCTCAGTATTGTTAGGGAATCTCTGGAGTGTATGTCAGTATTGTTCGGGCATCTCTGGAGAGTGTGTCAGTATTGGTATCGAACCTCAGGTGAGAGTATGAGTATTTTTTGGGATTCACTGGGGACTGTGTCAGTATTGTTTGAGAATATCTGGGGAGTGTATCCTTGTTGTTAGGGAATCAGTAGGGAGTGTATCCTTGTTGTTAGGGAAAGTCTGGGGTGTGTGTCATTATTGTTAGTGATTCTCAGGGGAGTGTGTCAGTATTGTTAGGGATTCTCTGAGGACTGTGCCATTATTGTTAGGTAATCTCTGGGGGAGTATCTCTGTTTGTTAGGGAATCTATGGGGAGTGTGTCAGTATTGTTAGGGAATCTCTGGGGAGTGTATCCATATTGTTAGGGAATCTATGGGGAGTGTTAGGGAAACTCTGGGGATGGTGTAATTATTGTTAGGGAATCTCTGGTGATTGTGTAAGTATTGTTAGGGAATCTGTGAGGAGTGTTTCAGTATTGTTAGGGAATCTCTCGTGAGAGTGTCAGTATTGTTAGTGAATCTATGGGCAGTGTGTCGGTATTGTTATGGAATCTCTGGGGAGTATATCAGTATTGTTACAGAATCTCTGGAGAGTGTGTCTGTATTGTTACGGAATCTCTCGAGATTGTCGCATTATTATACGGAAATCTCTGTGGAGTCTTTCAGTACTGTTAGGGAATCTTTAGTGAGTGTGTCAGTATTGTTATGGAATCTCTGGGGAATGTGTCAGTATTGTTATGGAATCTCTGGGGAATGTGTCAGTATTGTTAGGGAATATATGGGGACTGTTTCAGTATTGTTACGGTATCTCTGTTGAGTTGCCAAGTATTGAAATCTCTTGGGTGTGATTCAGTATTGTTATGGAATCTCTGGGGAGTGTGTCAGTATTGTTAGGGAGTCTCTGGGGACTGTGTCAGTATTGTTAGGGAGTCTCTGGGGACTGTGTCAAAATTGTGAGGAAATCTCAGGGGAGTGTGTCAGTATTTTTTGGAATCTCTGTTGAGTATACCAGTATTGTTACAAGATCTCTGAGGAGTGTGCAAGTATTGCTGGGAATCTCTGTGTACTGTGGAATTAATGTTATGGAATCACTGGGGTGTGTCTCACCATTGTTAGGGAATATCTGGGGAGTATGTCAGTATTGACAGGGAATCTTTGAGCGTGTGTCAGTATTGTTAGGGAATCTCTGGGGAGTATATCAGTATTTTATTCTGGATCTCTGGGGAGTGTGTAAGTTTTGTTAGGGAATCTCTGGGGACTATATAAGTATCGTTCGGGAATCTCTGGGGAGTGTGTCAATATTGGTAGGGAACCTCTGGGAAATGTAAAACCATTGTTAGGGAATCTCTGGGCAGTGTGTCAGTATTGTTAGGGAATCTCTGGGAATGTGTACATATTGTTAGGGAAACACTGGTGACTGTGTAAGTATTGTTAGGGAATCTCTGGTGAGTGTGTCAGTGTTGTTTGGGAATCTCTGGCGACTGAATCCGTAATTTTAGTGAATTCCTTTGGAGCTTCTCATTATTGTTAGGGAATCTCTGCGGATTATGTCAGTATTGTGAGGGAATCTCTTGGGCGTGTACCAGTATTGTTTTTGGATCTCTAGGGAGGGTCTCAGTATTGTTAGGGAATCTCTGGAGTGTATGTCAGTATTGTTCGGGCATCTCTGGAGAGTGTGTCAGTATTGGTATCGAACCTCAGGTGAGAGTATGAGTATTTTTTGGGATTCACTGGGGACTGTGTCAGTATTGTTTGAGAATATCTGGGGAGTGTATCCTTGTTGTTAGGGAATCAGTAGGGAGTGTATCCTTGTTGTTAGGGAAAGTCTGGGGTGTGTGTCATTATTGTTAGTGATTCTCAGGGTTGTGTGTCAGTATTGTTAGGGATTCTCTGAGGACTGTGCCATTATTGTTAGGTAATCTCTGGGGGAGTATCTCTGTTTGTTAGGGAATCTATGGGGAGTGTGTCAGTATTGTTAGGGAATCTCTGGGGAGTGTATCCATATTGTCAGGGAATCTATGGGGAGTGTTAGGGAAACTCTGGGGATGGTGTAATTATTGTTAGGGAATCTCTGGTGATTGTGTAAGTATTGTTAGGGAATCTGTGAGGAGTGTTTCAGTATTGTTAGGGAATCTCTCGTGAGAGTGTCAGTATTGTTAGTGAATCTATGGGCAGTGTGTCGGTATTGTTATGGAATCTCTGGGGAGTATATCAGTATTGTTACAGAATCTCTGGAGAGTGTGTCTGTATTGTTACGGAATCTCTCGAGATTGTCGCATTATTATACGGAAATCTCTGTGGAGTCTTTCAGTACTGTTAGGGAATCTTTAGTGAGTGTGTCAGTATTGTTATGGAATCTCTGGGGAATGTGTCAGTATTGTTATGGAATCTCTGGGGAATGTGTCAGTATTGTTAGGGAATATATGGGGACTGTTTCAGTATTGTTACGGTATCTCTGTTGAGTTGCCAAGTATTGAAATCTCTTGGGTGTGATTCAGTATTGTTATGGAATCTCTGGGGAGTGTGTCAGTATTGTTAGGGAGTCTCTGGGGACTGTGTCAGTATTGTTAGGGAGTCTCTGGGGACTGTGTCAAAATTGTGAGGAAATCTCAGGGGAGTGTGTCAGTATTTTTTGGAATCTCTGTTGAGTATACCAGTATTGTTACAAGATCTCTGAGGAGTGTGCAAGTATTGCTGGGAATCTCTGTGTACTGTGGAATTAATGTTATGGAATCACTGGGGTGTGTCTCACCATTGTTAGGGAATATCTGGGGAGTATGTCAGTATTGACAGGGAATCTTTGAGCGTGTGTCAGTATTGTTAGGGAATCTCTGGGGAGTATATCAGTATTTTATTCTGGATCTCTGGGGAGTGTGTAAGTTTTGTTAGGGAATCTCTGGGGACTATATAAGTATCGTTCGGGAATCTCTGGGGAGTGTGTCAATATTGGTAGGGAACCTCTGGGAAATGTAAAACCATTGTTAGGGAATCTCTGGGCAGTGTGTCAGTATTGTTAGGGAATCTCTGGGAATGTGTACATATTGTTAGGGAAACACTGGTGACTGTGTAAGTATTGTTAGGGAATCTCTGGTGAGTGTGTAAGTATTGTTATTGAATCTCTGGGGAGTTTCTCATTATTGTTATGTAATCTCAGGGGAGTGTATCAGTATTGTTAGGGAATCACTGGCGAGTGGCTCAGTATTGTTAAGGAATCTAGATACTTTATCAGTATTGTTAGGGAATCTCTGGGGTGTGTGTCAGTATTGTTAGGGAATCTCTGGGGTGTGTGTCAGTATTGTTAAGGAATCTCTGGGGACTGTTTCAGTTTTGTTTGGCAATCTATGGGGAGTGTGTCAGTATTGTTACGGAATCCCTGTGGACTTTATCAGTATTGTTAGGGAATATCTGGGAGTGTGTCAGTATTAGGGAATCTTTGGGGATAGTTTCAGTTGCAAGGGAATCTCTGGGGAGTGTGTGAGTATTTTTAGGGAATCTCTGGTGAGTGTTCAAGTATTGTTAGGGAATCTCTGGGGACTATGTAAGTATTGTTATGGAATCCCTGGGGAGTGTGTCAGTATTGTAAGTGAATCTCTGGGGAGTTTGTCAGTATTGTTAAGCCATCTCAGGGGGTGTGTCAGTATTGGTAGGGAATATCTGGGGAATGCATCCTATTTGTTAGTGAATCTCTGGTTAGTGTGTCATTATCGTTACTGAATCTCTGGGGAGTGTGTAACCATTGTTAGGGAATCTTTGTTGACTTTGTCAGTATTGTTAGGGAATCTGTGGGGAGTGAATCCTTGTTGTTAAGGAATCACTGGTGTGTGTGTCAGTATTGTTAGGGAATAATTGTCGACTTCGTCAGGAATCTGTGGGGAGTGTGTCAGTAATGTTGGGGAATCCTAATGGAGTATATGCTTATTGTTAGGGAAACACTGGGGAGTCTGTAAATATTGCTAAGGAGTCTATGGGGACAGTGTTTGTATTGTTAGGGAATCCCTGCGGAGTGTGTCAGTATTGTTAGGGAATATATGGGGTCTCATTATGGTAAGTGAATTTCTCCGGAGTGTGTCAGTATTGATAGGGAATCCCTGGGCATTGTGTCAGTATTGCTAGGGAATATATGGGGTCTCATCATGGTAAGTGAATCTCTCGGGAGTGTGCCAGTATTTTTAGGCAACCTCTTTTGAGTGTCTCAGTATGGATAGGAAATCCCTGTGGATTGGATCCATATTGAGACGGAAACTCTGATGACTGAGACAGTATTGTTAGGGAATATCTGGTGAGTGTGTAAATATTTTAAGTGATCTCTGGGGTGTGTATCAATTTTGTTAGGGAATATATGGGTACTGTGTCAGAATTGTTAGAGAATCACTGGTGAGTGTATCAGTAATGTTAGGGAATCTCTGGTGAGTGTGTCAGTATTGTTTGGGAGTCTCTGGGGACTGTGTCAGTATTGTTAGTGAATCCCCTTGGAGCATTTCATTATTGATAGGGAATCTCTGGGGATTGTGTCAGTATTGTGAGAGTATCTCTTGGGAGTGTACCAGTATTATTACTGGATCTCTGGTGAGTGTGTCTGTATTGTTAGGGAATCTCTGGGGAGTGTGTCAGTATTGTTCGGGCATCTCTGGGAATTGTGTCAGTATTGGTGTGGAACCACAGGTGAGAGTATGAGTACTTTTTGGGAATCGCTGGGGATTGTGTCAGTATTGTATGAGAATATCTGGAGAGTGTATCCTTGTTGTTTGGGAATCTCTGGGGAGTGTATCCTTGTTGTGAGGTAAACTCTTGGGTGTTTATCATTTTTGTTAGTGAATCTCAGGGGAGTGTGTCAGTATTGTTAGGGAATCTCTGGGGCGTGTCTCGGTATTGTTAGGGAATCTCGAGAGACTGTATCAGTATTGTTAGGGAATCTCTGGGGCGTGTCTCGGTATTGTTAGGGAATCTCGAGAGACTGTATCAGTATTGTTAGGGAATCTCTGGGGTGTGTGTCAGTATAGTTAGGGAAACTCTGGCTAGTGAATAAGTATTGTTAGGGACTCTCTTTGCAGTGTGTCAGTATTGTTATGGAATCTCTGTGGAGTTTGTTAGTATTGATAGGGCATCTCTGGGGAGTGTGTCAGTATTGGTAGGGAACATCTGGTGAGAGTTTGAGTATTTTTTTGCAATCTCTGGGAACTGTGTCAGTATTGTTTGGGAATCTCTGGGGCGTGTCTCAGTATTGTTAGGGAATCTTTGTCGACTTTGTCAGTATTGTTAGGGAATCGGTGCGAAGTGTGTCAGTAATGTTAGGGAATCTCAATGGAGTGTATCCTTATTGTTAGGGAAACACTGGGGAGTGTGTAAGTTAATCTCTCTGGAGTGTGTCAGTATTTTTAGGGAATGTGTCTGGAATGTGTCAGTATTGATAGGGAATCCCTGGTGATTGTATCCATATTGATAGGGAAACTCTGGTGACAGTGTCAGTATTGTTAAGGAATATCTGGTAAGTGTGCAACTATTGTTAGGGGAGCTCTGGGGTGTGTGTCAGTTTTGTTAGGGAATATATGGGGACAGTGTCAGAATTGTTAGAGAATCTCTGGGGAGTGTGTCAGTATTTTTAGGGAATCTCTGGTGAGTTTACAAGTATTGTTAGGGAATCACTGGGGACTATGTAAGTATTGTTGTGGACTCACTGGGGAGTGTCTCAGTATTGTTAGGAAACCTCTGGGGAGAATGTCAGTATTGTTTAGACATCTCTGGGGAGTGTGTCATTATTGATATGGAACCTCAGGTGAGAGTATGAGCTATTTTTGGGAATCTCTGGAGTCTGTGTCAGTATTGTTTGAGAATATCTGGGGGGTGTATTCTTGTTGTTGGGGAATCTGTGGGGAGTGTAACCTTGTTGTTAGGGAATCTCTGGTGACCGTGTCATTATTATTAGTGAATCTCTGGGGACTGTGTCAGTATTGTTAGGGAATCTCTGTGGACTTTGTCAGTATTGTTAGGGAATCTCTGTGGAGTGCTTCAGTATTGTTGGGGAATCTCTGTGGAGTGTATTCATATTATTAGGGAAACACTATGGACCGTGTAAGTATTGTCAGGGAATCTCTGTTGAGTGTGTCAGTATTGTCAGTGGATCTCTGGGGATTGTGTCAGTATTGTTAGATAATCTCTGGGGACTGTGTAATTATTGTTAGTGATTCTTAGGGGAGTGTGTCAGTATCGTTAGAGAATCTCAGGGAAGTAAGTCAGTACTGTTACTGAATCTCTGAGGAGTGTCTCATTTCTGTTATGTAATCTCTGGGTAGTATGTCCGGATTGTTATGGAATCTCTGGGGAGGGTATATTCATTGATAGTGGATCTCTGGGGAGTGTGTAAGTATTGTAAGGAATATCTGGGGAGTGTCTCACTACTGTTAGGGAATCTCTGGGGAGAGTTTCAGTATTGGCAGGGAACCTCTGGGGAGTATATGAGCTTTGTTAGGGAAACTCTGGGGACAGTGTTAATATTGTTAGGGAATATCTGGGGAGTGTGTCCTTGTTGGTTGGCAAGCTCTGTGGAGTGTATTCATATTACTAGAGTAACACTGGGGAATCTGTCAGTATTGTTAGGGAACCTGTGGAGTGTGTGTCAATATTGTTAAGTGAATCCCTGGGGAGCGTGTCATTATTGTTAGGGAATCTCTGGGGAAGGTGTCGGTATTGTTAATGTATCTCTTGGGCCTATGCCAGTATTGTTAGGGAAACTCTGTGGAGTGTGTCAGTATTATTAGGGAATGCCTGGGTACTGTTACATTATTGTTAGGGAATCTCTGGGGAAGGTGTCGGTATTGTTAATGTATCTCTTGGGCCTATGCCAGTATTGTTAGGGAAACTCTGTGGAGTGTGTCAGTATTATTAGGGAATGCCTGGGTACTGTTACATTATTGTTAGGGAATCTCTGGGGAGTTTGTCAGTATTTTTTGGGGGAATCTATGTGGAGTGTGTCAGTATTGTTAGGGGATCTCTGGGGAGTGTGTCCAAATTGTTTGGGAAACTCAGGTGAATGTGTCAGTATTATTAGTGACTCTCTGTTGAGTGTGTATGTATTGTTAGGGAATCTCTGGGCAGTGTTTCAGTTTTGTTAGGGAATCTATGGGGACTGTGTAAGAATTGTTAGAGAATCTCTAGTGAGTTTATCAGTATTGTTAGGGAATCTCTGGGAAGTAAGTCAGTATTGTTACTGAATCTCTAGGAATATCTCATTATTGTTATGTTATCTGTGGGGAATGTATCCGTATAGTTATGGAATCTTTGTGGATTGTATCAGTATTGATAAAGTATCTCTGAGGAGTGTGTAAGTATTGTTAGGGACTTTATTGGGCCTGTATAATTATTGTTAAGCAATCTCTGCGGAGTGTCTCAGTATTGTTAGGGAATATCTCGGGAGTGTGCCAGCATTGTTAGGGAATCTCTGGGGAGTGTGTCAGCATTGTTAGGGAATCTCTGGTGAGTGTCTCAGTATTGTGAGGGAATCTTGAGAAACTGTATCAGTATTGTTAGGGAATTTCTGGGGTGAGTGTCAGTATAGTTACGGAAACTGGGTAGTGTGAAAGTATTGTAATTGTATCTCTGGGGAGTTTGTCAGTATTGCTAGGGTATATCTGAGGACTTTGTCAGTATTTTTAGGGAAACTCTGAGGTTTGTGTAAGTATAGTTTTGGAATCTATGGGGATTGTTTCAGTGACTGATGAGTGTGTCAGTTAAGTTAGTGAATCTCTGGGCAGTGTGTCAGTATTGTTACGGAAACACTGGCGACTGTGTAATTATTGTTAGGAAATCTCTGGTGAGTGTGTAAGTATTGTTTGGGAATCTCTGGGGAGTTTGTCGGTTTTGTTAGGGAATCTATGCGGACTGTATCAGTATTGTTAGGTAATCTCTGGGGAATGTGACAGTGTTTTTTAGGGAATCTCTGGGGACTATGTAAGCATTGTTAGTGATTCCCAGGAGAGCACCTCATTATTGTTAGTCAATCTCTGGGGAGTGTGTCAATATTTTTAGAGATTCTATAGGGACGTTGTCAGTATTGTTAGGAAATCTCTGGGTGGTATGTCAGTATTGTTGGGGAATCTCTGTGTAGTGCATCCATATTACTAGGGAAAGACTGTGGACTTTGTAAGTATTGTTAGGGAAACTTTGTTGAGTGTACCAGTATTGATAGAGGATCTATTGGGTGTTGTTAGGGAATCCCTGGGACATTTGTCAGTATTGTTAGGGAATCTCTGGGGAGTGCCTCAGTATGGTAAGGGACTCATTGGGATAGTGACATTATTGTTAGGGAATCTCTCAGGGGGGACTCAGTTTTGTTAGTGAATCCATGGGAACTGTGTAAGCATTGTTCGTGATTCTCTAGGGAGTGTATAATTATCGTTAGAGAATCTCTGGGAAGTATGTCAGTATTGTTACTGAATCTCTGGAGTGTGTATCATTATTGTTATGTAATCTCTGCGGAGTCTGTCCGTATTGTGGTGGAATCTCTGGGGAGGGTGTCAGTATTGTTAGGGAATCTCTGGGGAGTGTGTCAATATTGTGAGAGAATGTCGGGGTACTGTGGCATTATTTTTAGAGAATCTCTGGGCTGTGTATCCATAATGTTTGGGAAACTCAGGTGACTGTGTCACTATTGTTAGGGAATCTCTGGTGAGTGTATAAGTATTGTTGGGAATCTCTGGGGAATGTGTCAGTTTTGTTTAGGAATTTATGGGGACTGTGTGAGAATTGTTAGAGAATCATTGGTGAGTTTGTCAGTATTGTTAGTGAATCGCTAGGGAGCGTGTCAGTATTGTTAATGATTCTCTGGGGAGTGTGTTACTATAGTTAATGATTCTCTGGGGAGTATGTCAGTATTGTTAATGATTCTCTAGAGAGTGTGTCCGTGTTGTTATGAAATCTCTGAGGAGTGTATCAGTATTGTTAGGAAATCTCTTGGGTGTGTGCCATTATTGTTAGGGAATCTCGGCTTATTGTGACAGTATTGTTAGTGAATCCCTGGGGACTCTGACATTATTGTTAGGGAATCTTTTGCGGGGGGGTGGGGGGGAGATGTCAGTAATGTTAGGGAATCTCTGGGGAGTGTGTCAGTATTGTTAGGCAATCTCTGGGGAGTGTATCAGTATTGTTACGGAATCTCTGGTAAGTGTGTCATTATTGTTAGAGAATCTCTGGGCAGTGTGCCAGTATTAGGGAATACCTTGGGAATGTATCAGTAGTGTTAGAGAAGCATTGGGGAGTGTGTCTGTATTTTTTGTGAATCTCAGGTGACTGTTCAAGTATTGTTTGGGAATCTCTGGGGACTGTGTCAGTATTGTTAGTGAACCCCTGGGGAGTGTTGCATTATTGATATGGAATATCTGAGGATTGTGTCAGTATCATAAGGGTATCACTGGGGTCTATGTAAATATTGTTATGAAATCTCTGGGGAGTGACTCAGTATTGTGAGGGAATCTCTGCGGAGGGTTTCATTATAGGTAGGGGATATCTGCGGAGCGTGTCCTTATTGTTAGGTAATCACTGGGGTGGGTGTCGGTATTGCTAATGTATCTCTGGTGACTATGCCAGTATTGTTAGGGAAACTCTGTGGAGAGTATCAGTATTGTTTGTGAATCACTAGTGAGTGTGTCAGTATTGTTAGGGAAACACTGCGGTGTGTAAGAGTATTGTTAGGAAATCTCTGGGGTCTGTGTCAGTATTGTTAGGGAATGTCTGGGGAGAGTGTCCTTGTTGTTAAGGAATCTCTGGGAAGTGTGGCGTTCTTGTTAGGGAGTGTGTTACACTCTAGGGAGTGTGTCAGTATTGTTAGGGAACCTCTGCAGGGTGTGTCAGTATTGTTAGGGAAACTCTGGGGAGAGTGTAGGTATTGTTACGGAAACTCTGGTAAGTGTGTCATTAATGTTAGGGAATCTCTGGGGAGTGTGTCAGTATTAGGGAATATCTGGGGAATGTGTTGATAGTGTTAGGTAATCATTGGGGAGTGTGTCTGTATTTTTAGTGATCTCTGGTGACTGTGCAAGTATTGTTTGTGAATCTCTGGGGACTGTGTCAGTATTGTTAGTAAATCGCTGGGGAGTGTCGCATTATTGTTAGGGAATCTCTCAGTAGTGTGTCAGTATTGTGAGGGAATCAATGGGGTCTATATAAGTAATGTTATGGAATCTCTGCGGAGTGTCTCAGCATTGGTAGGGAAACTCTGCGATGTGTAAGAATTTTGTTAGGGAATCACTGGGGTCTGTGTATGTATTGTTATGGAATCTCTAGGGTGTGTCTCAGTATTGTTGAGGAATCTCTGGCGAGGTTGTCAGTATAGTTAGGGAATCTCTGGGGACATTGTCCGTATTGTTAGGGAATCTGTGGGGACAATGTCAGAATTGTCAGAGAATCTCTGGAGAGTGTGTTCGTATTGTTAAGGAACTTCTGGGGTGTGTATCAGTATGGTTAGGGAATCCCTCGGGAGTGTGCCAGTATTGTTCGGGAATCTCAGGGGAGTGTATCAGTATTATTAGGGAATCTCTCTGGAGTGTGCCAGTATTGTTATGGAATCTCAGCGGAGTGTCTCAGTATTGTTAGGGAATATCCCGGGGGTGTGCCAGTATTGTTAGAGAAATTCTGAGGAGTGTGTCAGTATTGTTAGAGAATATCTGATTAGTGTATCAGTATTCTTAGTGAATCTCTGGGGACTTTGTCAGTATTGTTAGGGAATCTCTGGGAATGTGTCAGTATTGTTAGGGAATCTCTGGTGAGTGTCACAGTATTGTTACTGGATCTCTGTGGAGTGTGTTTGTATTGTTAGGGAATCTTTGGGCACTATGTAAGTATTGTTACGGAATCTCAGGGGGGGGGTGTCTCAGTATTGTTGCGCAATATCTGGGGAGGGTGTTAGTATTGTTAGCGAAACCTGGGAACTGTGTAAGTATTGTTAGGAAATCTCTGGTGAGTGTTTAAGTATTGTTTGGGAATCTCTGGCGAGTGTCCCAGTATTGTTAGGGAATCTCCGGGGAGTGTTTCAGTATTGTTAGGTAATCTCTGGGGACTGTGTAAGTATTGTTAGTGATTCTCTGGGGCGTGTGTAGGTATTGTTATGTAATCTATCGAGACTGTATCAGTATTGTTATGGGATCTCTCGGGGGTGTGTAAGTATTGTTAGGGAAACACTCGGGACTGAGTAATTATTGTTACGTAACGTCTGTGGAGTTTCTTAGTGTTGTCAGGGAATCTCGAGAGACTGTATCAGTATTTTAAGGGAATCTCTGGGGATTGTGTCAGTATTGTTAAGTAGTCTCTGGGGACCGTGTTTGTATTGTTAGGGAATGGTTGGTGAATGTGACAGTATTGTTAGGGAATGTCTGGGGAGTGTGCCAATATTGTAAGGGAATGTCTGTGTACTGTGACATTATTGTTAGGGAATCTCTGGAGAGTGTGTCAGTATTTTTAGGGAATCTCAGTGGAATGTGTCAATATTGTTAGGGAATCTCTGGGGAGTGTTTCAGTTTTGTTAGTGAATCTATGGGGACTGTGTCAGAATTGTTAGATAATCCCTGGTGAGTGCGTCAGTATTGTTAGGGGATCTTTGGCGAGTGTTTCAGTATTGATACGGAATCTCTGGGGACTGTGTAAGTATTGTTAGTGATTCTCTGGGGAGTGTGTCAGCATTCTTAGAGAATCTGTGGGGAGTAAGTCCGTATTGTTACGCAATCTCTGGGGAGAGTATAAGAATTGTTAGGGAATCTCTCGGGAGTCTGCCAGTCTTGTTAGGGAATCTCTGGGGAGTGTGTAAATATTGTTAAGGAATCTCTTGGGATTGTGTAATTATTGTTAGGGAATATCCGCAGAGTGCCTCAGTATTGTTAGGGAATATCACGGGATTGTGCCAGTATTGTTAGGGAATTTCTGGGGAGTGTGTCAGTATTGTTAGGGAATATCTGATTATTGTATCAGTACTGTTAGGGAATCTCTGGGGACTGTGTCAGTATTGGTATGGGATCTCTGGGCAATGTGTCAGTAAAGTTAGGGCAACTCTGGGGACTCTGACAGTATTGTTAGGGAATCGCTGGGTGGTGTGTCGTATTGTTAGGCAATCTCTGGGGAGTGTGTCGGTATTTTTAGGGAATCTCAGTGGAGTGTGTCAGTATTGTTCGGGAATCCCTGGGCAGTGTGTCAGTATTGTTCGGGAATCCCTGGGGAGTTTGTAACTAGTGTTAAGTAATCGCTGGGTACTATGTAATATTGTTATGGATTCTCTGCGGATTGTCTCAGTCTTGTTAGGGAATCTCAGGGGAATATTTCAGTATTGTTAGGGAATCTCTGGGGACTGTTTCAGTTTTGTTAGTGAATCTATGGGGACTATATCAGAATTGTTCGAGAATCCCTGGTGAGTGTGTCTGTATTGTTAGGGGATCTTTGGCGAGTGTTTCAGTTTGGTACGGAATCTCTGGGGTCTGTGTAAGTATTGTTAGTGATTCTCTGGGGAGTGTGTCAGAATTCTTAGAGAATCTGTGGGGAGGAAGTCTGTATTGTTATGCAATCTCTGTGGAGTGTAAAAGTATTATTAGGGAATCTCTTGAGAGTGTGCCAGTATTGTTAGGGAATCTCTCGAGGGTCTGTAAGTATTGTTAGGGAATCTCTTGGGATTGTGTAATTATTGTTAGAGAATCTCCGCGGAGTGTCTCAGTATTGTTCGGGAATATCACGGGATTGTGCCAGTATTGTTAGTGAATCTCTGCGGAGTGTCTCATTATTGTTAGGGCATCTCTGGGGAGTTTCTCAGTATTGTTATGGATTCTCTGGGGAGTGTATAAATTTTCGGAAGGGATCTCATGGGAGTGTATAAATACTGTCACGGAATCTCTGGGGACTGTGTACGTATTGTTATGGAATCTCTTGGGAGTGCTTCAGTATTGTTAGGGAATCTCTGGGGAATGTGTCAGTATTGTTACGGAATCTCTGGGGTGTTTGTCATTATTGTTAGTGAAACTCTGGGGACTGTCACAGTGTTGTTAGGGAATCTCTGGGGAGTATCCCTGTATTGATAGGGAATCTTTGGCGAATATTTCAGCATTTTTAGGGAATCTCTAGGGAGTGTGTCAATATTGTTAAGGAATCTCTGGGGAGTGTCTCAGTATTGTTATGGTATCTCTGGGGAGTGTGTCAGTATTATGCAATCTCTGGTGAGGGTGTAAGTTTTGTTAGGTAACCTCTGGGGATAGTGTCAGTGTTGTTAGGGAATATATGGGGACTGTTTCAGTATTGTTAGGGAATCTCTGGTGAGTGTGACAGTAATGTTAGGGAATCTATGTTGTGTGTTTCACTATTGTTAGGGAATCTCTGGGGACTGTGTCAGTATTGTTAGGGAATGTCGGGGGGGGGGTGGTGTCAGTATTGTTAGGGTATCTCTGGGGAGTGTCTCCTTATTGTTAGTGCATCTCTGGGGAGTTTCTCAGTATCGTTATTGATTCTCTGGGGAGTGTATAAGTTTTCTTAAGGGATCTCGGGAGTATATAAATACTGTTACGGAATCTCTGGGGACTTTGTACGTATTGTTATGGAATCTCTTGGGAGTGTCTCAGTATTGTTAGGGAATCTCTGGGGAATGTGTCATTATTGTTAGGGAATCTCTGGGGAGCATGTCAGTATTGTTAGTGAAACTCTGGGGACTGTCACAGTGTTGTTAGTGAATCTCTGGGGAGTATTCCTGTATTGATAGGGAATCTTTGGCGAATATTTCAGTATTTTTAGGGAATCTCTGGGGAGTGTGTCAATATTGTTAAGGAATCTCTGGGGAATGTCTCAGTTTTGATATGGTATCTCTGGGGAGTGTGTCAGTATTAAGGAATCTCTGGTGAGGGTTGTAAGTTTTGTTAGGTAACCTCTGGGGATAGTGTCAGTATTGTTAGGGAATATATGGGGACTGTCTCAGCATTGTTAGGGAATCTCAGGTGAGTGTGACAGTAATGTTAGGGAATCTCTGTTGTGTGTTTCACTATTGTTAGGGAATCTCGTGGGACTGTGTCAGAATTGTTGAAGAATCTCTGGGGAATTTGTCAGTATTGTTAGGGAATATATGGGGACTGTGTCAGTATTTGTTTAAGGAATCTATAGTGATTGTATCAGTTTTGTTAGAGAATATCTGTTGAGTGTCCATGTATTGTTAAGAAATCTCTGGGGTGTGTTTCACGATTGTTAGGGAACCTCTAGTGAGTTTGTCAGTATTGTGAGGGAATATCTGATGAGTGTCCGAGTGTTGTTAGGGAATATCTTGGGAGTGTTTCAGTGTTTTTTGGGAATCACTGGGGTGTGTTTGTATTGTTAACAAATTTCTGGGTAGTGTGTCATTATTGTTAGTGAATATCTGTGGAGTGTCTCATTATTGTTAGGGAATCTTTATGGTGTGTTTCAGTATTGTTATGGAATCTCTGGTGAGTGTATAAGTATTCTTATGGGATCTCTGGGGAGTGTATAATTATTGTTTGGGAATCTCTATGGACTGTGTAAGTATTGTTATGGAATCTCTTGGGATTGTCTCAGTAATGTTAGGGAATCTCTGGGGAGTGTGTCAGTATTGTTAGGGTACCTCTTGGTAGGGTATCAGTATTGTTGGGGAACCTTTCGGGACTCTATCAGTCTTGTTAGGGAATTTCTGGGGAGTTTGTCATTATTGTTAGGGAATATATTGGGACTGTGTCAGTATTGTTGGGGAATCTGGTGAGTGTGTCAGTATTGTTAGGGAATCTATGTTGAGTGCCCAAGTCTTCTTAAGAAATTTCTGGTGCATGTTTCACTATTGTTAGGGAATCTCTGGGCAGTTTGTCAGTATTGCTAGGGAATATATGGCGAATGTGTCAGTATTTTTTACGGAATCTCTTGTGAGTGCGTCAGTTTTGTTAGTGAATCTCTGTTGAATGTCCAATTATTGTTAAGAAATCTCTGGGGTTTGTTCCAGTATTGTTAGGAAATCTCTGTGGAGTGTGTCGTTATTGTTAGGGAATCTCTGGTGAGGGTGTAAGTTTTGTTAGGTAACCTCTGGGGAGAGTATCAGTATTGTTAGGGAATATATCGGGACTGTCTCAGTATTGTTAGGGAATCTCTGGTCAGCGTGTCAGTAATGTTAGGGAATCTCTGGTGTGTATTTCACTATTGTTCGGGAATCTCTGGGGACTGTGTCAGTATTTTGGATAATCTCTGGGGAGTTTGTCAGTATTGTTAGGGAACATATGGGGACTGTGTCAGTATTTTTTTAGGGAATCTCTAGTGATTGTATCAGTTCTGTTGGAGAATCTCCTTTGATTGTCCATGTATTGCTAAGAAATCTCTGGGGTCTGTTTCACTATTGTTAGGGAATCTCTGGTGAGTTTGTCAGTATTGTGAGGGAATATCTGGTGAGTTTCCAAGTACTGTTAGGAATATCTTGGGAGTGTTTCAGTGTTGTTTGGGAATCGGTGGGGTGTGTTTGTATTATTAAGGAGTCTCTGGGTAGTGTGTCAGTGTTTTTAGTGAATCTCTGCGGATTGTCTTATTCTTGTTAGGGAATCTCTAGGGAGTGTTTCTGTATTGTTATGGAATCTCTGGTGAGTGTATAAGTATTTTTACGGGATCTCTGGGGAGTGTATAATTATTGCTTGGGAATGTCTACGGGCTGTGTAAGTATTGTTATGGAATCTCTTGCAATTGTCTCAGTATTGTTAGGGAATCTCTGGGGAGAGTGTCAGTATTGTTAGTGAATCTCTGGGGAGTGTGTCAGTATTGTTAGAGTAGCTCTTGGTGGGGTATCAGTATTGTTAGGGAACCTTTCGGGACTGTGTCAATATTGTTAGGGAATCTCTGGGAAGTCTGCCAGTATTGAGACGGAATCTCTTAGGATTGTTTCAGTATTGTTTTGGAATCACTGGGCATGTTTAAGTATTAGTAGGGTATCACTGCGGAGTGTGCCATTATTGTTAGCGAATCTCTGGGGAGTGTGTCAGTATTGTTAGCGCATCTCTGGGGAGTGTGTCAGTATTCTTAGTGAATCTCTGCGGAGTGTCTCATTAGTGTTAAGGAAACTCTGGGGTGTGTGTCAGTATTGTTATGGAATCACTGGGGAGTGTATAAGTATGCTTACGGGATCTCTGGGGGGTGTCTAAGTATTATTAGGGAATCTCTGGGGACTGTGTAGGTATTGTTATGGAAGCTCTTGCGATTGTCTCAGTATTGTTAAGGGGTCTCCTGGGATTGTCTCATTATTGTTAGGGAATCTCTGTGGAGTGTGTCAGTATAGTTATGGAATCTTTGGGGAGAGTATATGTATTGTTGCTGGATCTCTGGGCAGTGTGTAAGTGTTGTTAGGGAATCTCTTGGGAGTATGTCTGTATTTTTAGTGGATCTCTGTGGAGTGCCTCATTATTGTTAGGAAACCTGTGGGTAGTGTATCAGTATTTTTAGGGAACCTCTGGGGACTGTGCCTGTACTGTTAGGGAATATCTCGGATGTGTGTCTGAATTTTTAGTGAATATCTGGTGACTGTCTCAGTGTTGTTAGGGAATCTCTAGGGAGTGTATCAATATTGATAGGGAATCTTTGGTGAATACTTACTTATTTTTAGGGGATCTCTGGGGAGTGTGTCAGCATTGTTAGGGAGCCTCTGGGGAGTGTATCCGTATTGTTAGGGAATCTCTGGTGAGTGTCTCGGTATTGTTATCGAGTCTCTGGAGAGTGTGTCAGTATTGTTAGAAAATCACTAGGTAGTGAGTCCATATGGTTTGGGAAAATTTGGGGAATGTGTAAGTATTGTTAGGGAAAATATGGGGACTGTGTCAGTATTGTTAGGCAATCTCTGGTAAATGTGAAAGTTTTGTCAGCGAATCTCTGGGGAGATTGTCATTATTGTTAGGGAATATATTGGGACTGTGTCAGTATTGTTACGGAATCTGGTGAATGTGTCAGTACTGTTAGGGAATCTTTGTTGAGTGCCCAAGTCTTTTTAAGAAATTTCTGGTGCATGTTTCACTATTGTTAGGGAATCTCTGGGCAGTTTGTCAGTATTGCTAAGGAATATACGGCGAATGTGTCAGTATTTTTTACGGAATCTCTTGTGAGTGTGTCAATTTTGTTAGAGAATCTCTGTTGAGTGTCCAAGTATTATTAAGAAATCTCTGGGGTTTGTTCCAGTATTGTTAGGAAATCTCTGAGGAGTGTGTCATTATTGTTAGGGAATCTCTGGTGAGTGTGTAATTTTTGTTAGGTAACCTCTGGGGAGAGTATCAGAATTGTTAGGGAATATATGGGGACTGTCTCAGTATTGTTAGGGAATCTCTGGTGAGTGTGTCAGTAATGTTAGGGAATCTCTGGTGTGTGTTTCACTATTGATCGGGAATATCTGGGGACTGTGTCAGTATTTTTGGGTAATCTCTGGGGAGTTTGTCAGTATTGTTAGGGAATATATGGGGACTGTGTCAGTATTTTTTTTAGGGAATCTCTAGTGATTGTATCAGTTTTGTTAGAGAATCTCTTTTGATTGTCCATGTATTGTTAAGAAATCTCTGGGGTGTGTTTCACTATTGTTAGGGAATCTCTGGTGAGTTTATCAGTATTGTAAGGGAATATCTGGTGAGTGTCCGAGTATTGTTAGGGAATATCTTGGGAGTGTTTCAGTGTTGTTTGGGAATCGGTGGGGTGTGTTTGTATTGTTAAGAAGTCTCTGGGTAATGTGTCAGTATTGTTAGTGAATCTCTGCGGAGTGTCTCATTATTGGTAGGGAATCTCTAGGGATTGTGTCAGTATTGTCATGAAATCTCTGGTGAGTGTATAAGTATTTTTACGGGATCTCTGGGGAGTGTATAATTATTGTTAGGGAATCTCTACGGACTGTGTAAGTATTGTTATGGAATGTCTTGGGATTGTCTCAGTATTGTTGGGGACCCTCTGGGGACTGTGTCATTTTTGTTAGGGAATCTCTGAGGAGGGTGCCAGTATTGAGACAGAATCTCTTAGGATTGTGTCAGTAATGTTTTGGAATCCCTGGGGCGCATTTAAGTATTGGTAGGGAATCACTGGGGAGTGTGCCATTATCGTTAGGGAATCTCTGGTTAGTGTGTCAGTATTGTTAGCGCATCTCTGGGGAGTGTGTCAGTATTGTTAGTGAATCTCTGCCGAGTGTCTCATTAGTGTTAAGGAAACTCTGGGGTGTGTGTCTCTATTGTTATGGAATCCCTGGGGAGTGTATAAGTATGCTTACGGGATCTCTGGGGGGTGTCTAAGTATTGTTAGGGAATCTCTGGGGACTGTGTAGGTGTTGTTATGGAATCTCTTGCGATTGTCTCAGTATTGTTAGGGGATCTCCTGGGATTGTCTCAGTTTTGTTAGGGAATCTCTGTGCAGTGTGTCAGTATAGTTATGGAATCTTTGGGGAGAGTGTATGGATTGTTGTGGGATCTCTGGGCAGAGTGTAAGTGTTGTTTGGGAATCTCTTGGGGGTGTGTCGGTGTTGTTAGCGGATCTCTGTGGAGTGCCTCATTATTGTTAGGAAATCTGTGGTTAGTGTATCAGTAGTTTTAGGGAATCTCTGGGCACTGTGCCAGTACTGTTAGGGAATATCTCGGATATGTGTCTGAATTTTTAGTGAATCTCTGGCGACTTTCTCAGTGTTGTTAGGGAATCTCTGGGCAGTCTATCAATATTGATAGGGAATCTTTGGCGAATACTTACTTATTTTTAGGGGATCTCTGGGGAGTGTGTCAGTATTGTTAGGGAGCCTCTGGGGAGTGTGTCTGTATTGTTAGGGAACCTCTGGTGAGTGAGTCCATATGGTTAGGGAAAATCTGTGGACTGTGTAAGTATTGTTAGGGAAAATATGGGGGCTGTGTCAGTATTGTTAGGCAATCTCTGGTAAATGTGAAAGTTGTGTCAGCGAATCTCTGGGGAGTTTGTCATTATTGTGAGGGAATATATTGGGACTGTGTCAGTATTGTTAGGGAATCTCTGGTGAGTGTGTCAGTAATCTTTATGGAATCTCTTGTGAGTGTGTCAGTTTTGTTAGAGAATCTCTGTTGTGTCCAAATTTGGTTCAGAAATCTCTGGGGTTTGTTCCAGTATTGTTAGGGAATCACTGGGGAGTGCGTCAATATTGTTAGGGTATCTCTAGGTAGGGTATTAGTATTGTTGGGGAACCTCTGGGGCCTGTTTCAATATTTTTAGGGAATCTCTGGCGAGGGTGCCAGTATTGATAGGGAAGACCTTAGGATTGCGTCAGTATTGTTAGGGAATCGCTGTGGCGTTTTTAAGTACAGGTAGGGAATCACTGGGGAGTGTTTCAGTATTGTTAGAGAATCTCTGAGGAGTGTGTCAGTATTGTTAAAGAATCTCTGGGGTGTGTGTCGATGTTGTTCGGGAAACATTGGTGACTGTGTAAGTATTGTTAGGGAATCTCTGGTGCATGTGAAACTACTGATAGGGAATCGCTGGGGAATGTTTCAGTATTTTTTGAGAATCTCTGGGGAACTTGTCATTATTGTTAGGGGATCTCTGTTGAGTGTGTCAGTCGTTTTTGTGAATCTCTGACGGGTGTCTCATTAATGCTAGGGAATCTCTGGGGAGTTAGTCGGTATTGTTATGGAATATTTGGGGTGAGTATATTTATTGTTACGGGATCGCTGGGCAGTATGTAAGTGTTGTTAGGGAATCTCTTGGGAGTGTGTCAGTATTGTCAGTGGATCTCTGTGGTGTGCCTCTGGGTTGTGTAACAGTATTTCTAGGAATTATCTGGGGACTGTGCAGGTATTTTTAAGGAATCTCTGGGAAGTGTGACTGAATTTTTAGTGAATTTCAGGTGACTGTCTCAGTGTTGTTAGGAAATCTCTGGGGAGTGTATCAGTATTGATAGGGAATCTTCGGCGAATACTTAAGTATTTTTAAGGAGACTCTGGGGAGTGCATCAGTATTGTTCAGGAATCACTGGGGAATGGATCCATATTGTTAGGGAAACTCTGGGGACTGTGTAAGCATCGTTATGGAAAATATGGGGACTGTATCAGTATTGTTAGGCAATCTCTGATGATTGTGTAAATTTTGTCAGGGAATCTCTGGGTTGTTTGTCAGTATTGTTAGGGAATATATGGGGACTGCGTCAGTATTGTTAGGGAATCTCTGGTGAGTGTGTCAGTTTTGTTAGACAATCTATGTTGAGTATCCAAGTATTGTTAAGAAATCTCTGAGGTTTGTTTCAGTACTGTTAGGGAATCTCTGGTGAGTTTGCCAGTACTGTTAGGGAATCTCTGGGGCCTGTGTCATTGTTGTTAGGGAATCTCTGTGGACTGTGTCAGTATTGTTAGGGCATCTCTGGGGAGTGTCTCAGTATTGTTATGGAATATCTGGGGAGTGTATAAGTATGCTTACGGGATCTCTGGAGAGTGTATAATTATTGTTAGGGAATCTCGGGGGACTGTATAAGTATTGTTATGGAATCTCTTGGGAGTGTCTCAGTATTGTTGGGAATCTGGGGAGTGTATCAGTATTGTAAGTCTATCTCTTGGTATGGTATCAGTGTTGTTGGGGAACCTCTGGGAACTGTGTCAATATTGTTAGTGAATCTCTGTGGAATGTGTGTCAGTATTCGTAGGGAATCTCCTAGGACTGTGCCAGTATTGTTAGGGAATCACTGGGGACTTTGTTATTAACTTTTGGGAATCTCTGGGGGTGTGTTTGTATTGTTAGGGAGTCTCTTGGTAGTTTGTCATTATTGTTAGTGGATCTCTGCGGAGTGTTTTATTATTGTTACGGAATCTCTGGGGAGTGTATAAGTATTCTTACGGAATCTCTGGGTAGTGTGCCAGTATTGTTCGGGAATCTCTGTGGAGTGTATAATTATTGTTGTGGGAACTCTAGGGTTAGGTAAGTATTGTTAGGGAATCTCTGTCTATTGTCTCTGTATTGATAGGGGATATCTGGGGAGTGTGTTGGGATTGTTAGGGAATCTCTGGGGAGTGTGTGATTATTGTTAGGGAATCTCTGGGGAGTGTGTGATTATTGTTAGGGAATCTCTGGGTACTGTGACAGTATTGATAGTGAATCTCTGGGGAGTGTGTCACCATTGTTAGTGAATTTCTGGTGATGGTGTCCATAATGTTAGGGAAAATCAGGTGACTGTGTATGTATTGCTGGCTCACCTCTGGTGAGTGTGTAAGTTATGTTTGGGAATCTCTGGGGAGTGTGTCAGTATTGTTAGAAAATCTCTGTTGAGTATCCAGGTATTGTTAAGATATCTCTGAGTTGTTTTTCAGTACTGTCATGGAATCTCTGGGGCCAGTGTCAGTATTGTGAGGATATCTCAAGTGAATGTGCCAGTATTGTTCGAAAATCTCTTTTGAGTGTCCAAGTCTTGTTACAAAATCTCTGGTGCATGTGTCAGTATTGTGAGGCCGTCTCTTGGGAGTGTTTCAGTATTGTAAGTGAATCTCTGCAGAGTGTCTCATTATTGTTAGGGAATTTATGGGGAGTGTCTCAGTATTGTTATGGAATCTCCGGGGAGTGTGTTGGTATTCTTAGGAGATCTCAGGGGAGTGTATAAGTATTGTTAGGGAATCTGTGCGGACTGTTTAAGTATTGTTATGGAATCTCTTGGGAGTGTCTCAGTATTGTTAGGGAATCTCCGGAAAGTGTATCAGTATTGTTAGGGAATCTCTGAGGACTGTGTCAGTATTGTTAGGGAATCTCTGGGGAGTTTGTCAGTTTTGTTAGGGAATATATGGCGACTGTGTCAGTATTTTGTAAGGAATGTCTGGTGAGTGTGTCAGTTTTGTTAGAGAATCTCTGTTGAGTGTACAAGTATTGTTAAGAAATCTCTGGGCTTTGTTTCAGTATTGTTAGGGAATCTCTGGTGAGTTTGTCAGTGTTGCAATGGCATCTCTGGTGACTGTCCGATTATTGTTAGGCTATCTGTTGGGAGTGTTTCAGTATTGTTAGGGAATCTCTGGGTAGTGTGTCAATATTGCTAGGCGATCTCTGGGGAGTGTCTCAGTATTGTTATGGAATCTCGGAGGACTGTATAAGTATTGTTATAGAATCTCTCGGGAGTGTCTCAGTATTGTTGGGAATCTCTGGGGAGTGTATCAGTATTGTTAGTCTATCTCTTGGTATGATATCAGTGTTGTTGCGGAACCTCTGGGGACTGTGTCAATATTGTTAGGGAATCTCTGGGGAATGTGTCAGTATTGTTAGGGAATCTCTAGGGAGTGCTTCAGTATTGTTAGTGAATTTATTGGGTCTGTGTCAGTATTATTAAGGAATCTCTGGGTAGTGTATCAGTATTCTTACGGAATCTCTGGGAGTGTGCCAGTATTGTTCGGGAATCTCTGGGCAGTGTATAATTATTGTTGTGGGAACTCTATGGTTAAGTAAGTATTGTTAGGGAATCTCTGTCTATTGTCTCTGTATTGTTAGTGGATATCTGGGGAGTGTATTGTGATTGTTAGGGAATTTCTGGGGAGTGTGTGATTATTGTTAGGGAATCTCTGGGGACTGTGAGAGTATTGATAGGGAATCTGTGGGGAGTGTGTCACTATTGTTAGTGAATTTCTGATGGTGGTGTCCATAATGTTTGGGAAACTCTGGCGACTGTTTTTGTATTGATAGGGGACCTCTGGTGAGTGTGTAAGTTATGTTTGGGAATCTCTGGGGAGTGTGTCAGTATTGTTAGAAAATCTCTGTTGAGTATCCAGCTATTGTTAAGAAATCTCTGGGTTGTTTTTCAGTATTGTCATGGAATCTCTGGGGACTGTGTCAGTATTGTAAGGATATCTCAAGTGAGTGTGCCAGTAATGTTAGAAAATCTCTGTTGAGTGTCCAAGCCTTGTTACAAAATCTCTGGGGCGTGTGTCAGTATTGTTAGGCCATCTCTGGGGAGCGTGTCAGTATTGTAAGTCAATCTCTGCAGTGTGTCCCATTATTGTTAGGGAATCTATGAGGAGTGTCTCAGTATTGTTATGGAATCTCTGGGGAGTGTGTTGTTATTCTTACGGGGTCTCAGGTGAGTGTATAAGTATTGTTAGGGAATCTGTGTGGACTGTGTAAGTATTGTTATGGAATATCTGGGGAGTGTATAAGTATGCTTACAGGATCTCTGGGGAGTGTATCAGTATTGTTAGCCTATCTCTTGGTATGGTATCAGTGTTGCTGGGGAACCTCTGGCGACTGTGTCAATTTTGTTAGGGAATCTCTGGGGAATGTGTGTCAGTATCGTAGGGAATCTATGGGGACTGTGTCAGTATTTTAAGGGAATCTCTGGGTAGTGTATCAGTATTGTTAGGTAATCTCTGGGGACAGAGCCAGTATTGTTAGGGAATCTCTGGGTAGTGTATGAGTATTGTTAGGTAATCTCTGAGAATTGTGCCAGTATTGTTAGTGAATCTCTGGGCACTCTCTCAGTGTTGATAGTGAATCTCTGTGGCGTGTGTCAGTATTGATAGGGAATATCCGGGGACTGTGCCAGTATTGTTAGGGAAATACTGGGGACTTTGTTAGTATCATTTGGGAATCACTGGGTGAGTGTTTGTATTGTTAGAGAGTCTCTGGGTAGTTTGTCATTATTGTTAATGGATCTCTGCGGAGTGTCTTATTATTGTTAGGGAATCTCTGGGGAGTTTATAAGTATTCTTACAGAATCTCTGGGTAGTGTTCCAGTATTGTTCGAGAATCTCTGGGGAGTGTAAAATTATTGTTATGGGAACTGTAGGGTTAGGTAAGTATTGTCAGGGAATCTCTGTCTATTGTCTCTGAATTGTTAGGGGATATCTGGGGAGTGTGTGATTATTGTTAGGGAATCTCTGGGGACTGTGACAGTATTGATAGGGAATCTCTGGGGAGTGTCTCACTATTGTTAGTGAATTTCTGGTGATGGTGTCCATAATGTTAGGGAAACTCTGGCGACTGTGTATGTATTGTTAGGAGACCTCTGGTGAGTGTGTCAGTCATGTTTAGGAATCTCTGGGGAGTGTGTCAGTATTGTTAGAAAATCTCTGTTGAGTCTCCAAGTATTCTTAAGAAATCTTTGGGATTTGTTACATTATTGTTAGGGAATCTCTGGTGAGTTTCTCAGTATTGTAAAGGCATCTCTGATGACTGTCCAATTATTGTTAGGCAATCTCTTGGGAGTGTTTCAGTATTGTTAGGAATTCTCTTTGGACTTTGCAAGTATTGTTGGGAATCTCTGGGGATGTACTTTTAGCGAGTCTCTGGGTGGTGTGTCAGTATTGTTAGTGAATCTCTGGGGAGTGTCCCATTGTTAGGGAATACCTGCGGAGTGTATAAGTATGCTTACGAGATCTCTGGGGAGTTGTCAGTATTTGTAGGGAATCAATTGGGACTGTGTCAGTATTGTAAGGGAAACTTTGGGTAGTGTATCAGTATTGTTAGGTAATCTCTAGGGACTGTGTCAGTATTGTTAGGGAATCTCAGGGGAGTTTGTCAGAATTGTTAGGGAATATATGGTGAGTTTGTCAGTATTTTTGTACGGAATCTCTGGTGAATGCATTGGTTTTGTTAGAGAATCTCTGTCCAGTGTCCAAGTATTGTTAAGAAATCTCTGGGGTTTGTTTCAGTATTGTTAGGGAATTTCTGAGGACTTTCTATGTATTGTTTGGGAATCTCTGGGGATGTATTGTTAGGGAGTCTCTGGTTGGTGTGTCAGTATTGTTAGTGAATCTCTGGGGAGCGTCTCATTATTAGGGAATCTGTGGGGAATGGATAAGTATGCTTAAGGGATCTCTGGGGAGTGTATAAGTATTGTTAGGGAATCTCAGGGGACTGTATATGTATTGTTAAAGAATCTCTTGGGAGCGACTCAGTATTGTTGGGAATCTCTGGGGAGTGTATCATTATTGTTAGGCTATCTCTTGGTATGGTATCAGTGTTGTTTGGGAACGTCTGGGGACTGTGCCAATATTGTTAGGGAATCTCTGGAAGTGTATCAGTATTGTTAGGTAATCTATGGGTACTGTGTCAGTATTGTTAAGGAATCTTGGTGTGGTGTTTCAGTATTGTTAAGGAATCTCCGGGGACTGTGCCAGTATTGTTGGAGAATCACTGGGGACTTTGTAAGTATCATTTGGGAATCTGTGGGGGTGTGTTTGTATTGTTAAGGAGTCTCTGGGTAGTTTGTCATTATTGTTAGTCGATCTGTGTGGAGTGTCTTATTATTGTTATGGAATTTCTGCGGATTGTATAAGTATTCTTACGGAATTTCTGGGTAGTGTTTCAGTATTGTTTGGGAATCTTTTGGGGTGTGTATAATAATTGTTATGGGAACTCTAGGGTTAAGTAAGTATTGTTACAGAATCTCTGTCTATTGTCTATGTATTGTTAGGGGATATCTGGGGAGTGTGTGATTATTGTTAGGGAATCTCTGGGGAATGTGAGAGTATTGATAGGGTTATCTCTGTGGTGTGTTTCACTATTGTTAGTGAATTTCTGGAGAGTGTGTCCATAATGTTAGGGAAACTCTGGCGACTGTGTATGCATTGTCAGGAGATCTCTGGTGAGTGTGTAATTTTTTTGGGAAATCTCTGGGGACTGTGTCCGTATTGTTCGGGAATATATGGGGACTGTGTCAGTATTGTTAGAAAATCTCTGTTGAATGTCCAGCTATTGTAAAGAAATCTCTGGGCTGTGTTTCAGTATTGTTATGGAATCTCTCGGGACTGTGTCAGTATTGTTAGTGAATCTCGGGGATTGTCCCAGTATTGTTCATGAATCTACGTTGACTGTGTCAGTATTGTGAGGAAATCTCAGGTGAGTGTGGCAGTATTGTTAGTGAATCTATGTGGAAAGTGTCAGTATTGTTAGGAAATCTCTGTTGAGTGTACAAGTCTTGTTACAAAATCTCTGCGGAGTGTATCAGTACTGCTGGGGAATCTATGGGGAGTTTGTCAGTATTCTTAGGGAATCTCTGGGGTGTGTGTCAGTATTGTTAGGGCAACTCTGGTGAGTGTGTCAGTATTCTTAGTGAATCTCTGCGGAGTGTTTCATTAGTGTTAAGGAATCTCTGGGGAGTGTGTCAGTATTGTTATGGAACCTCTGGGGGGTGTATAAGTATTCTTACGGGATCTCTGGGAGTGTATAAGTATTGTTAGTGAAACTCTGGGGACTGTGTGGGTATTGTTATGTAATCTCTTGGGAATGTATCAGTATTGTTAGGGAATCTCTGGGTAATGTGTCAGTATTGTTAAGGAATCTCTGGGAGGGGGGTGCTAGTATTAATAGGGAAGATCTTAATATTTTTTCAGTATTGTTAGGGAATCACTGCGGCATGTTTCAGTATTAGTAAGGAATGACTGGGGAGTATGTCAGTATTGTTAGGGAATCTCTGGGGAGTGTGTCAGCATTGCTGGAGAATCTCTGGGGAGTGTGTCGATGTTGTTAGGGAAACAGTGTGGAATGTGTAAGTATTGTTAGGGAATCTCTGGAGGATGTGAAAATATTGTTAGGGAATCTCTGGGGTGTGTGTCATTATTCTTAGGGAATCTATGGGGACTGTGTCAGTATTTTTAGGGAATCTCTGGGGAGTGTGTCAATATTGTTAGGAAATCTCTGGGGCGTGTGTCTGTATTGTTAGAGAATCCACTGGGGTTTGTGTCCATATCGTAAGGGAAACTCTGGTGACTGTGTAAGTATTGTTAGGGAATATAAGAGGACTGTGTCAGTATTTTTAGGGAATCTCTGGTGAGTGTGTAAGTTTTGTTAGGTAACCTCTGGGGAGTGTGTCAGTGTTGTTAGGGAATATATGGGGACTGTCTCAGTATTGTTTGGGAATCTCTGGTGAGTGTTTCAGTAATGTTAGGGAATCTCTGGTGTGTTTCACTATTGTTGGGGAATCTCTTGCGTCTGTGTCAGTATTGTTACGAAATTCCTGGTGAGTTTGTCAGTATTGTTAGTGAATATATGGGGACTGTGTCAGTATTTTTTAGGGAATCTCTAGTGATTGTGTCAGTTTTGTTAGAGAATCTCATTTGAATGTCCAAGTATTGTTAAGAAATCTCTGGGGTGTGTTTCAGTATTGTTAGAGAATCTCTTGGGAGAGTTTCAGTATTGTTTGGGAATCGCTGGGGGTGTGTTTGTATTGTTATGGAGTCTTTGGGTAGTGTGTCAGTGTTCTTAATGAATCTTTGTGGAGAGTATATGTATTGTTACTGGATCTCTGGGGAGTGTGTAATTATTGTTAGGGAATCTCTTGGGAGTGTGTCAGTATTGTTAATGAATCTTTGTGGAGAGTATATGTATTATTACTGGATCTCTGGGGAGTGTGTAATTATTGTTAGGGAATCTCTTGGGAGTGTGTCAGTATTGTTAGTGCATCTCTGTGGAGTGCCTCATTATTGTTAGGGAATCTCTGGGTAGTGTATCAGTATGGTTAGGGATTCTCTGGTGACTGTGTCCATAATGTTAGGGAAACTATGGGGACTGTGTAAGTATTGTTAGGGAATCTCTGGTGAGTGTGTATGTTTTGTTAGGGAATCTGTGGTGAGTGTGCCAGTACAGTTAGGGAATATATGGGGACTGTGTCAGTTTTGTTAGAAAATCTCAGGTGAATGTATCAGCTTTGTTAGCGATTGTCCAAGTATTGATAAGAAAGCTCTGGGGTGTGTTTCAACATTGTTTTGGAATCCCAGGGCACTGTGTCATTATTGTAAGGGAATCTTGGAGAGTGTGTCAATAGTGTTAGGGAATCTCTGGGGAGTGTTTCAGTATTGTTAGGGAATCTCTGGGGTCTGTGTCAGTATTGTGAGGAAATCTCAGGTGAATGTGCCAGTATTGTTAGCGAATCTCTGGTGAGTGTCCAAGTATGGTTAGGGTATCTCTGGGGAGTGTTTAAGTATTGTTAGTGAATCTCTGGGGAGTGTCCAAGTATGGTTAGGGTATCTTTGGGGAGTGTTTAAGTATTGTTAGTGAATCTCTGGGGAATGTCGCAATATTTGTGGGGAATCTCGGGGAAGTGTGTCAGTATTGTTTGGGAATCTCTGGGGAGTCTATGTGTATTGTTAGTGAATCTCTGTCGAGTGTGTCAGTATTGCCAGGGAATCTCTGTTGACTATCTAAATATTGTTAGATAATCTCGGGGGAGTTTGTCAGTATTGTTAGGGCATCTCTGGGGAGAGTGTCAGCATTGTTAGGGAGTCTCTGGGGAGTGTGTAAGTTTTGTTATGGAATCACTGGGGAGAGTGTAAGTATCATTATGGAATATCTGGACAGGGTCCCAGTATTGAAAGGGAATATATGACGATTCTGTCAGTATTGTTAGGGAATCTCTGGGGCTTGTGCCAGTATTGTTAGGGAATTGCTGGGGCGTGTGTCAGTATCAGTAGGGATTCTCTGGGGAGCGTGTCATTATTGTTCGGCAATCTCAGGGCAGTTTGTCAGTATTGTTAGGGAATCTCTGGCGAGTGCGTCAGTATTGCCAGGGAATCTCTGGGGAGGTTCTCTTTATTGTGAGGGAAACTCTGGGGAATGTGTCCATACTGTTAGGGAATGTCTGGGGAGTGTGTACTTATTGTTAGGGAATCTCTGGGGAGAGTGTCAGTATTGTTAGATAATCTCTGGGGTTGTCTGTCCTTGTTGTTAGGGAAACTTTGGGGACTGTTTACGTATTGGTAGGGAATCTCTGGGGAATGTGTCAGTAATGTTTGTGAATCTCTCGGGGGTGTCTCATTATTGTTAGGGAATCTCTGGGGAATGTCTCTGTATTGTTAGTGAATCACTGCAGAGTGTGTCAGTATTGTTAGGGAATGGCTGAAGACTGTCAGTATTGATAGGGAATCTTTGGGAAATCTTTCAATATTGTTAGGGCATCTCTGTGTGTGTGTCCATATTTTTAGGAACCATCTGGGGAATGTTGCAGTATGGTTAGGGAATCTCGGGGAAGTGTGTCAGTATTGTTAGGAAATATCGGCGGAGACTGCCAGTATTGTTAAGAATTTGTGGGGACTGTGTAAGTATTGTTAATGAATCTCTGGAGAGCGTGTAAGTATTGTTAGGGAATCTCTGGGAACTACTTAAGTATTGTTGTATATTATCTGGGGAGGGTCCCAGTATTAATAGGGAATATATAAGGATTGTGTCAGTATTGTAAGGGAATCGCTGGGCGTGAGTGAGTATCGGTAGGGATTCTCTGGGGAATGTGTCATTATTGTTCGAGAATCTCAGGGGAGTTTCTCAGTATTGTTAGGGAATCTCTGGGGAGTGTGTCAGTCTTGCCAGGGAATCTCTGGGGAGGGTTTCCGTGTTGTTAGGGAATCACTGGTGACTGTGTCCGCATTGTTAGGGAATGTCAGGGTAGTGTCCCAGTATTGTTAGGGAATCTCTGGGGAGTGTGTAAGTATTGTTAGGGAATCTCTGTACAGAATGTCAGTGTTGTTAGGAGTCTCCTGTGAGTGTGTCGGTATTGTTAGGGAGTCCATGGTGATTCTGTCAGTATTGTTAGAGAATCTTTGGAGAGTGTGTAAGTCTTGTAATGGAATATCTGGGGAGTGTCCCAGTATAGATTAGGGAATCTCTGGGGAGTGTTTTATTATTGTTACGGGAACTCTGGGGGTTGGTAAGTATTGTTAGTCTCTCTATTGTGACGGGATATCTGGGGAGAGTGTCATTATTGTTAGGGAATCTCTGGTGACTATCACAGTATTGTTAGGGAATCTCTGGGGAGTTTGTCAGTTTTGCCAGGGAATTTCTGGGGAATGTGTCCGTATTGTTAGGGGATCTCTGATGAGTGTCCCTGTATTGTTAGGGGATCTCTGGCGACTGTCCCTGTATTGTTAGGGAATCTCGGGGTAATGTGTCCGTGTTGTTACAGAATGTCTGGAGATTGTGTCCATGTTGTTAGGGAATCTCTGGGGAGTGTCTCAGTATTGTTAGGGCATCTCTGCTGGGAGTGTCAGAATTGTCAGGGAATCTCTGGGGAGTGTGTCAGTATTGTTAGGGAATCTCTGGGGAGTGTGTGAGGATTGTTAGGAAATCTCTGGTGAGTGTGTAAGTATTGCTAGGGAATCTCTGGGGAGTGTGTCAGTATTGTTAGGGAATCTCTGGGGAGCGTTTCAGTATTGTTAGGGCATCTCTGTTGCGAGTGTCAGAATTGTTAGGGAATCTCTGGGGAGTGTGTCAGTATTGTTAGGGAATCTCTGGGGAGTGTGTGAGGATTGTTAGGGAATCTCTGGTGAGTGTGTAAGTATTGTTAGGGAATCTCTGGGGAGTGTGTCAGTATTGGTAGGCAATCTCTGGGGAGTGTCTCAGTATTGTTAGGGCATCTCTGTTGGGAGTGTCAGAATTGTTAGGGAATCTCTGGGGAGTGTGTCAGTAATGTTAGGGAATCTCTGGTGAGTGAGTAAGTATTGTAACGGAATCAATGGGGACTGTATAAGTAGCATTATGGACTATCTGGGCACGGTCCCAGTATTGCAAGGGAATATATGAGGATTCTGTCAGTATTGTTATGGAGTCTCTGCGGCTTGTGTCAGTATAGGTAAGCCATCTCTGTGGAGTGTTTCAGTATTGTTAGGGAATCTCTAGGGACGTGACAGTATTGCCAGCGAATCTCTGTGGACTATCTAAATATTGTTAGGTAATCTCTGGGGAGTGTCTCAGTATTGTTAGGGAATCCCTGGGGAGTGTGTCAGCATTGTAAGGGAATCTCTGGGGAGAGTGTCAGCATTGTTTGATAATCTCTGCGGAGCGTCTCCATGATGTTAAGGAAACTCTGGGGACTGTGTAAGTATTGTTAGGGAATCTCTGGGGGGTGTCTCATTATTGTTAGGCAATCTTTGGGGTGTGTGTCATTATTGTTATGGAATCTTTGGGGAGGACATATGTATTGTTGCGGGATCTCTGGGCAGTATCTAGGTATTGTGAGGCAATCTATGCTGACTGTGTAAGTATTGTTATTGAACCTCTGGGGTGTGTCTCAGAATTGTTAGGGAATATCTTGGGAATGTGCCAGTATTGTTAGTTGATCTCTGGGGAGTGTGTTAGTATTGTTAGTGAAACTCTGCGGACTCTCTCAGTGTTGTTAGGGTTTCTCTGGGGAGTGTGTCAGTATTGATAGGGAAATTTGGCTAATATTTCAATATTTTTAAGGAATCTCTGGGGAGTGTGTCTGTATTGTCATGGATTCTCCGCGGAGTGTGACCATGTTGCTAGGGAATGTGTGGGGAGTGTCCCACTATTGTTAGGGAATCTCTGGGGAGTCTGTCAGCATTGTTAGGGAATCTCTGGTGAGTGTGTCAGTATTGTTAGGGAATCTCTGTTGATTATCCAGTTATTGTAAAGAAATCTCTGGTGTGTGTCACTATTGTTATGGAATCGCTGGGGAGTTTGTCAATATTGTTAGGGAATATATGCAGACTGTGTCTGTATTCTTAAAGGGATCTAGAGTGAGTATATCGGTTTTGTTAGAGAATCTCTTTTGAGTGTCCAAGTATTGTCAATAATTCTCCGTGTTGTGTTTCATATTGTTAGGGAATCTCTGGTGAGTGTGTCAGTATTGTTAGGGAATCTCTGTTGATTATCCAGTTATTGTAAAGAAATCTCTGGTGTGTGTCACTATTGTTAAGGAATCGCTGGGGAGTTTGTCAATATTGTTAGGGAATATATGCAGACTGTGTCTGTATTCTTAAAGGGATCTAGGGTGAGTATATCGGTTTTGTTAGAGAATCTCTTTTGAGTGTCCAAGTATTGTCAATAATTCTCCGTGTTGTGTTTCATATTGTTAGGGAATCTCTGGGGAGTTTGACAGTATAGATTAGGAATCTTTTGGCAAATCTTTCAATATTGTTAGGAAATCTCTGGGGTGTGTCTCTTTATTGTTATGGAATCAGTGGGGAGTGCGTCGGTATTGTTAGGGAATCCCTGGGGAGAGTATCAGTATTGTTCGGGAATATTTGGAGAGAGTGTCAGTGTTGTGAGGGAATCTCTGGGGACAGTGTCAGTATTGTTAGGGAATCTGTGGGGCGTGTCACAGTATTGTTAGGAAATCAGTGGGGAATGTGTCCGTATTGTTAGAGAATATCTGGGGTGTGCGTCCGTATTGTTCGGGAATCTCTGGGGAGAGTGTCAGTATTCTTAGCGAATCACTGGGAACCGTGTCTGTACTATTAGGGAATCTCAGGTGAGCGAGTAAGTATTGTTAGGGAATCATTGGGAACTGTGTAATTATTGTTATGGAATATCTGGGGAGGCCCCAGTAATGATAAGGAATATATGAGGATTGTGTCAGTATTATTAGGGAATCGTTGGGGCGTGTGTCAGTATTGTTAGCGAATCTCTGTGCAGTGTTTCAGTATTGCTAGGGAATCTCTGGGGAGTGTGTCAGTATTGTTAGGGAATCTCTGGTGAGTGTGTAAGAAAAGTTACGGAATCAATGGGGACTGTATAATTATCGTTATGGAATATCTGGGCATGGTCCCAGTATTGGAAGGGAATATATGAGGATTCTGTCCGTATTGTTATTGAATCTATGCGGCTTGTGTCATTATTGGTAGGAAATATCTGTGGAGTGTTTCAGTATTTTTATGGAATCTCTAGGGGTGTGTCAGTATTGCCAGCGAATCTCTGTCGTCTTTCTAAATATTGTTAGGTAATCTCTGGGGAGTTAGTCAGTATTGTTAGGGAATCTCCGGTGATTGTCACAGTATTGTTAGGGAATCTCTGGCGATTGTGTCAGTACTGTTAGTGAATCCCTGGGGAGTGTGTCAGCATTGTTAGGGAATCTATGTGGACAGTGTCAGTATTGTTAGAGAATCTCTGAGGAGTGTGTCAGTATTATTAGGGAATCTCTGGGGAGAGTGTCAGTATTGTTCGATAATCTCAGTGGAGTGTCTCCATGTTGTTAGGGAAACTCTGGGGACTGTGTAAGTATTGTTAGGGAATCTCTGGGGGGTGTCTCATTATTGTTAGGCAATCTTTGGGGTGTGTGTCAGTATTGTTATGGAATCTTTGGGGAGGACATATGTATTGTTGCGGGATCTCTGGGCAGTGTCCAGGTATTGTTAGGCAATCTATGGGTGACTGTGTAAGTATTGTTATTGAACCTCTGGGGCGTGACTCAGTATTGTTATGGAATCTCTTGGGAATGTGTCTGCACTGTTGGCTTATCACTGTCGAGTGCATCATTATTGTGAGGGAATCTCTGGCTAGTGTATTAGTATTGTTAGGGAATCGATGGGGAATGTGCCAGTATTGTAAGGGAATCTCTGGTGAGTGTTTCAATATTGTTAGTGAAACTCTGTGGACTCTCTCACAGTTGTTAGGATTTCTCTGGTGAGTTTGTCCGTATTGATAGGGAATTTTGGCTAATATTTCAATATTTTTAAGGAATCTTTGGGGTGAGTGTTTGTGTTGTCAGGGAATCTCTGGGGAGTGTGTCCGTGTTGCTAGGAAATCTGTGGGGAGTGTCCCATTATTGTTAGGGAATCTCTGGGGAGTGTGTCTGCATTGTTAGAGAATCTCTAGTGAGTGTGTCAGTATTGTTAGGGAATCTCTGGGACCTGTGTAAGTATTGTTTAGGAATCTCTGGGGAGTGTGTCCGTATTGCTAGGGAATCTGTGGGGAGTGTCCCATTATTTTTAGGGAATCTCTGGGGAATGTGCCAGCATTGTTAGGGAATTTCTGGTGAGTGTGACAGTATTGTTAGGGAATCTCTGTTGAGTATACAGTTATTGTAAAGAAATCTCTTGTGTATGTCACTATTGTTGGGGAATCTCTGGGGAGTTTGTCAATAACGTTAGGGAATATATGCAGACTGTGTTTGTATATTGTAGGGGATCTCGGCTGAGTATGTCGGTTTTGTTAGAGAATCTCTTTTGAGTGTCCAAGTATTGTCAATAATTCTCTGGGGTGTGTTTCATATTGTTAGAGAATCTCTGCGGAGTTTGACAGTATAGGTTAGGATTTTTTTGGCAAATCTTTCAATATTGTTAGGGAATCTCTGGGCAGTGTCTCAGTATTGTTAGGGAATCAGTGGGGAGTGCGTCCGTATTGTTAGGTAATCTCTGGGCAGAGTGTCACTATTGTTAGGGAATCACTGGGAACTGTGTAATTACTGTTATGGAATTTTTGGGGAGGCCCACAGTGTTGATTGTGAATATATGAGGATTGTGTCAGTATTGTTAGGGCATCGCTGGGGCGTGTGTCAGTATTGGTAGGGAATCTCTGTGCAGTGTTTCAGCATTGTTAGGGAATCTCTGGGGAATGTGTCAGTATTGTTAGTGAATCTCTGGGAACTGTGTAAGTATTGTTTGGGAATTTCTGCGGAGTGTGTCCGTATTGCTAGTGAATCTGTGGGGAGTGTCCCATTACTTTTAGTGAATCTCTGGGGAGCGTGCCAGCATTGTTAGGGAATTTCTGTTGAGTGTGTCAGTATTGTTAGGGAATTTCTGTTGAGTATACAGTTATTGTAAAGAAATCTCTTGTGTATGTCACTATTGTTGGGGAATCTCTGGGGAGTTTGTCAATATTGTTAGGGAATGTATGCAGACTTTGTCTGTATTTTGTACGGGATCTCGTCTGAGTATGTTGGTTTTGTTAGAGAATCCCTTTTGAGTGTCCAAGTATTGTCAATAATTCTCTGGGCTGTGTTTCATATTGTTAGGGAATCTCTGCGGAGTTTGACAGTATAGATTAGGATTTTTTTGGCAAATCTTTCAATATTGTGAGGGAATCTCTGGGGAGTGTCTCAGTATTGTTAGGGAATCAGTGGGGAGTGCGTCCGTATTGTTAGGTAATCTCTGGGCAAAGTGTCATTATTGTTAGGGAATCACTGGGAACTTTGTCATTACTGTTATGGAATATCTGGGGAGGGCCCCAGTGTTGATAGAGAATACATGAGGATTGTGTCAGTATTGTTAGGGAATCACTGGGAACTGTGTAATTACTGTTATGGAATATCTGGGGAGGGCCCCAGTGTTGATAGAGAATACATGAGGATTGTCTCAGTATTGCTAGGGCATCGCTGGGGCATGTGTCAGTATTGGTAGGGAATCTCAGTGCAGTGTTTCAGTATTGGTAGGGAATCTCTGGGGAGTGCATCAGTATTGTTAGTGAATCTCTGGGAACTGTGTAAGTTTTGTTTGGGAATCTCTGGGGAGTGTTTCCATATTGCGAGGGAATCTGTGGGGAGTGTCAAACTATTTTTAGGGAATCTCTGGTGAGTGTGTCAGTATTGTTAGGGAATCTCTGGTGAATGTGTAAGTATTGTAACGGAATCAATGGGCAATGTATATTTATTGTTATGGAATATCTGGGAACGGTTCCAGTATTGGAAGGGAATATATGAGGATTCTGTCCGTATTGTTATTGAATCTCTGCGGCTTGTGTCATTATTGGTAGGGAATCTCTGTGGAGTTTTTCAGTATTTTTATGGAATCTCTAGGGGCGTGTCAGTATTGCCAGTGAATCTCTGTGGTCTTTCTAAATATTGTTAGGTAATCTCTGGGGAGTTAGTCAGTATTGTTAAGGAATCTCCGGTGATTGTCACAGTATTGTTAGGGAATCTCTGGGGATTGTGTCAGTACTGTTAGTGAATCCCTGGGGAGTGTGTCAGCATTGTTAGGGAATCTATGTGGACAGTGTCAGTATTGTTAGAGAATCTCTGAGGAGAGTGTCAGTATTATTAGGGAATGTCTGGGGAGAGTGTCAGTACTGTTTGATAATCTCATTGGAGTGTCTCCATGTTGTTAGGGAAACTCTGGGGACAGTGTAAGTATTGTTAGGGAATCTCTGGGGGGTGTCTCATTATTGTTAGGCAATCTTTGGGGTGTGTGTCAATATTGTTATGGATTCTTTGGGGAGGACATATGTATTGTTGCGGGATCTCTGGGCAGTGTCTAGGTATTGTTAGGCAATCTATGGTGACTGTGTAAATATTGTTATTGAACCTCTCGGGCGTGACTCAGTATTGTTATGGAATCTCTTGGGAATGTGTCTGCACTGTTGGCTTATCACTGTGGAGTGCATCATTATTGTGAGGGAATCTCTGGCTAGTGTATTAGTATTGTTAGGGAATCGCTGGGGAATGTGCCAGTATTGTAAAGGAATCTCTGGGGAGTGTGTGAGTATTGTTAGTGAAACTCTGCAGACTCTCTCAGAGTTGTTAGGGTTTCTCTGGTGAGTGTGTCCGTATTGATAGGGAATTTTGGCTAATATTTCAATATTTTTAAGGAATCTTTGGGGTGAGTGTTTGTGTTGTCAGGGAATCTCTGGGGAGTGTGTCCGTGTTGCTAGGAAATCTGTGGGGAGTGTCCCATTATTGTTAGGGAATCTCTGGGGAGTGTGTCTGCATTGTTAGAGAATCTCTAGTGAGTGTGTCAGTATTGTTAGGGAATCTCTGGGACCTGTGTAAGTATTGTTTAGGAATCTCTGGGGAGTGTGTCCGTATTGCTAGGGAATCTGTGGGGAGTGTCCCATTATTTTTAGGGAATCTCTGGGGAATGTGCCAGCATTGTTAGGGAATTTCTGGTGAGTGTGACAGTATTGTTAGGGAATCTCTGTTGAGTATACAGTTATTGTAAAGAAATCTCTTGTGTATGTCACTATTGTTGGGGAATCTCTGGGGAGTTTGTCAATATCGTTAGGGAATATATGCAGACTGTGTTTGTATATTGTAGGGGAGCTCGGCTGAGTATGTCGGTTTTGTTAGAGAATCTCTTTTGAGTGTCCAAGTATTGTCAATAATTCTCTGGGGTGTGTTTCATATTGTTAGAGAATCTCTGCGGAGTTTGACAGTATAGGTTAGGATTTTTTTGGCAAATCTTTCAATATTGTTAGGGAATCTCTGGGCAGTGTCTCAGTATTGTTAGGGAATCAGTGGGGAGTGCGTCCGTATTGTTAGGTAATCTCTGGGCAGAGTGTCACTATTGTTAGGGAATCACTGGGAACTGTGTAATTACTGTTATGGAATTTTTGGGGAGGCCCACAGTGTTGATTGGGAATATATGAGGATTGTGTCAGTATTGTTAGGGCATCGCTGGGGCGTGTGTCAGTATTGGTAGGGAATCTCTGTGCAGTGTTTCAGCATTGTTAGGGAATCTCTGGGGAATGTGTCAGTATTGTTAGTGAATCTCTGGGAACTGTGTAAGTATTGTTTGGGAATTTCTGCGGAGTGTGTCCGTATTGCTAGTGAATCTGTGGGGAGTGTCCCATTACTTTTAGTGAATCTCTGGGGAGTGTGCCAGCATTGTTAGGGAATTTCTGTTGAGTGTGTCAGTATTGTTAGGGAATTTCTGTTGAGTATACAGTTATTGTAAAGAAATCTCTTGTGTATGTCACTATTGTTGGGGAATCTCTGGGGAGTTTGTCAATATTGTTAGGGAATGTATGCAGACTTTGTCTGTATTTTGTACGGGATCTCGTCTGAGTATGTTGGTTTTGTTAGAGAATCCCTTTTGAGTGTCCAAGTATTGTCAATAATTCTCTGGGCTGTGTTTCATATTGTTAGGGAATCTCTGCGGAGTTTGACAGTATAGATTAGGATTTTTTTGGCAAATCTTTCAATATTGTGAGGGAATCTCTGGGGAGTGTCTCAGTATTGTTAGGGAATCAGTGGGGAGTGCGTCCGTATTGTTAGGTAATCTCTGGGCAAAGTGTCATTATTGTTAGGGAATCACTGGGAACTTTGTCATTACTGTTATGGAATATCTGGGGAGGGCCCCAGTGTTGATAGAGAATACATGAGGATTGTGTCAGTATTGTTAGGGAATCACTGGGAACTGTGTAATTACTGTTATGGAATATCTGGGGAGGGCCCCAGTGTTGATAGAGAATACATGAGGATTGTGTCAGTATTGCTAGGGCATCGCTGGGGCATGTGTCAGTATTGGTAGGGAATCTCAGTGCAGTGTTTCAGTATTGGTAGGGAATCTCTGGGGAGTGCATCAGTATTGTTAGTGAATCTCTGGGAACTGTGTAAGTTTTGTTTGGGAATCTCTGGGGAGTGTTTCCATATTGCGAGGGAATCTGTGGGGAGTGTCAAACTATTTTTAGGGAATCTCTGGTGAGTGTGTCAGTATTGTTAGGGAATCTCTGGTGAATGTGTAAGTATTGTAACGGAATCAATGGGCAATGTATATTTATTGTTATGGAATATCTGGGAACGGTTCCAGTATTGGAAGGGAATATATGAGGATTCTGTCCGTATTGTTATTGAATCTCTGCGGCTTGTGTCATTATTGGTAGGGAATCTCTGTGGAGTTTTTCAGTATTTTTATGGAATCTCTAGGGGCGTGTCAGTATTGCCAGTGAATCTCTGTGGTCTTTCTAAATATTGTTAGGTAATCTCTGGGGAGTTAGTCAGTATTGTTAAGGAATCTCCGGTGATTGTCACAGTATTGTTAGGGAATCTCTGGGGATTGTGTCAGTACTGTTAGTGAATCCCTGGGGAGTGTGTCAGCATTGTTAGGGAATCTATGTGGACAGTGTCAGTATTGTTAGAGAATCTCTGAGGAGAGTGTCAGTATTATTAGGGAATGTCTGGGGAGAGTGTCAGTACTGTTTGATAATCTCATTGGAGTGTCTCCATGTTGTTAGGGAAACTCTGGGGACAGTGTAAGTATTGTTAGGGAATCTCTGGGGGGTGTCTCATTATTGTTAGGCAATCTTTGGGGTGTGTGTCAATATTGTTATGGATTCTTTGGGGAGGACATATGTATTGTTGCGGGATCTCTGGGCAGTGTCTAGGTATTGTTAGGCAATCTATGGTGACTGTGTAAATATTGTTATTGAACCTCTCGGGCGTGACTCAGTATTGTTATGGAATCTCTTGGGAATGTGTCTGCACTGTTGGCTTATCACTGTGGAGTGCATCATTATTGTGAGGGAATCTCTGGCTAGTGTATTAGTATTGTTAGGGAATCGCTGGGGAATGTGCCAGTATTGTAAAGGAATCTCTGGGGAGTGTGTGAGTATTGTTAGTGAAACTCTGTGGACTCTCTCACAGTTGTTAGGATTTCTCTGGTGAGTGTGTCCGTATTGATAGGGAATTTTGGCTAATATTTCAATATTTTTAAGGAATCTTTGGGGTGAGTGTTTGTGTTGTCAGGGAATCTCTGGGGAGTGTGTCCGTGTTGCTAGGAAATCTGTGGGGAGTGTCCCATTATTGTTAGGGAATCTCTGGGGAGTGTGTCTGCATTGTTAGAGAATCTCTAGTGAGTGTGTCAGTATTGTTAGGGAATCTCTGGGACCTGTGTAAGTATTGTTTAGGAATCTCTGGGGAGTGTGTCCGTATTGCTAGGGAATCTGTGGGGAGTGTCCCATTATTTTTAGGGAATCTCTGGGGAATGTGCCAGCATTGTTAGGGAATTTCTGGTGAGTGTGACAGTATTGTTAGGGAATCTCTGTTGAGTATACAGTTATTGTAAAGAAATCTCTTGTGTATGTCACTATTGTTGGGGAATCTCTGGGGAGTTTGTCAATATCGTTAGGGAATATATGCAGACTGTGTTTGTATATTGTAGGGGAGCTCGGCTGAGTATGTCGGTTTTGTTAGAGAATCTCTTTTGAGTGTCCAAGTATTGTCAATAATTCTCTGGGGTGTGTTTCATATTGTTAGAGAATCTCTGCGGAGTTTGACAGTATAGGTTAGGATTTTTTTGGCAAATCTTTCAATATTGTTAGGGAATCTCTGGGCAGTGTCTCAGTATTGTTAGGGAATCAGTGGGGAGTGCGTCCGTATTGTTAGGTAATCTCTGGGCAGAGTGTCACTATTGTTAGGGAATCACTGGGAACTGTGTAATTACTGTTATGGAATTTTTGGGGAGGCCCACAGTGTTGATTGGGAATATATGAGGATTGTGTCAGTATTGTTAGGGCATCGCTGGGGCGTGTGTCAGTATTGGTAGGGAATCTCTGTGCAGTGTTTCAGCATTGTTAGGGAATCTCTGGGGAATGTGTCAGTATTGTTAGTGAATCTCTGGGAACTGTGTAAGTATTGTTTGGGAATTTCTGCGGAGTGTGTCCGTATTGCTAGTGAATCTGTGGGGAGTGTCCCATTACTTTTAGTGAATCTCTGGGGAGTGTGCCAGCATTGTTAGGGAATTTCTGTTGAGTGTGTCAGTATTGTTAGGGAATTTCTGTTGAGTATACAGTTATTGTAAAGAAATCTCTTGTGTATGTCACTATTGTTGGGGAATCTCTGGGGAGTTTGTCAATATTGTTAGGGAATGTATGCAGACTTTGTCTGTATTTTGTACGGGATCTCGTCTGAGTATGTTGGTTTTGTTAGAGAATCCCTTTTGAGTGTCCAAGTTTTGTCAATAATTCTCTGGGCTGTGTTTCATATTGTTAGAGAATCTCTGCGGAGTTTGACAGTATAGATTAGGATTTTTTTGGCAAATCTTTCAATATTGTGAGGGAATCTCTGGGGAGTGTCTCAGTATTGTTAGGGAATCAGTGGGGAGTGCGTCCGTATTGTTAGGTAATCTCTGGGCAAAGTGTCATTATTGTTAGGGAATCACTGGGAACTTTGTCATTACTGTTATGGAATATCTGGGGAGGGCCCCAGTGTTGATAGAGAATACATGAGGATTGTGTCAGTATTGTTAGGGAATCACTGGGAACTGTGTAATTACTGTTATGGAATATCTGGGGAGGGCCCCAGTGTTGATAGAGAATACATGAGGATTGTGTCAGTATTGCTAGGGCATCGCTGGGGCATGTGTCAGTATTGGTAGGGAATCTCAGTGCAGTGTTTCAGTATTGGTAGGGAATCTCTGGGGAGTGCATCAGTATTGTTAGTGAATCTCTGGGAACTGTGTAAGTTTTGTTTGGGAATCTCTGGGGAGTGTTTCCATATTGCGAGGGAATCTGTGGGGAGTGTCAAACTATTTTTAGGGAATCTCTGGTGAGTGTGTCAGTATTGTTAGGGAATCTCTGGTGAATGTGTAAGTATTGTAACGGAATCAATGGGCAATGTATATTTATTGTTATGGAATATCTGGGAACGGTTCCAGTATTGGAAGGGAATATATGAGGATTCTGTCCGTATTGTTATTGAATCTCTGCGGCTTGTGTCATTATTGGTAGGGAATCTCTGTGGAGTTTTTCAGTATTTTTATGGAATCTCTAGGGGCGTGTCAGTATTGCCAGTGAATCTCTGTGGTCTTTCTAAATATTGTTAGGTAATCTCTGGGGAGTTAGTCAGTATTGTTAAGGAATCTCCGGTGATTGTCACAGTATTGTTAGGGAATCTCTGGGGATTGTGTCAGTACTGTTAGTGAATCCCTGGGGAGTGTGTCAGCATTGTTAGGGAATCTATGTGGACAGTGTCAGTATTGTTAGAGAATCTCTGAGGAGAGTGTCAGTATTATTAGGGAATGTCTGGGGAGAGTGTCAGTACTGTTTGATAATCTCATTGGAGTGTCTCCATGTTGTTAGGGAAACTCTGGGGACAGTGTAAGTATTGTTAGGGAATCTCTGGGGGGTGTCTCATTATTGTTAGGCAATCTTTGGGGTGTGTGTCAATATTGTTATGGATTCTTTGGGGAGGACATATGTATTGTTGCGGGATCTCTGGGCAGTGTCTAGGTATTGTTAGGCAATCTATGGTGACTGTGTAAATATTGTTATTGAACCTCTCGGGCGTGACTCAGTATTGTTATGGAATCTCTTGGGAATGTGTCTGCACTGTTGGCTTATCACTGTGGAGTGCATCATTATTGTGAGGGAATCTCTGGCTAGTGTATTAGTATTGTTAGGGAATCGCTGGGGAATGTGCCAGTATTGTAAAGGAATCTCTGGGGAGTGTGTGAGTATTGTTAGTGAAACTCTGTGGACTCTCTCACAGTTGTTAGGATTTCTCTGGTGAGTGTGTCCGTATTGATAGGGAATTTTGGCTAATATTTCAATATTTTTAAGGAATCTTTGGGGTGAGTGTTTGTGTTGTCAGGGAATCTCTGGGGAGTGTGTCCGTGTTGCTAGGAAATCTGTGGGGAGTGTCCCATTATTGTTAGGGAATCTCTGGGGAGTGTGTCTGCATTGTTAGAGAATCTCTAGTGAGTGTGTCAGTATTGTTAGGGAATCTCTGGGACCTGTGTAAGTATTGTTTAGGAATCTCTGGGGAGTGTGTCCGTATTGCTAGGGAATCTGTGGGGAGTGTCCCATTATTTTTAGGGAATCTCTGGGGAATGTGCCAGCATTGTTAGGGAATTTCTGGTGAGTGTGACAGTATTGTTAGGGAATCTCTGTTGAGTATACAGTTATTGTAAAGAAATCTCTTGTGTATGTCACTATTGTTGGGGAATCTCTGGGGAGTTTGTCAATATCGTTAGGGAATATATGCAGACTGTGTTTGTATATTGTAGGGGAGCTCGGCTGAGTATGTCGGTTTTGTTAGAGAATCTCTTTTGAGTGTCCAAGTATTGTCAATAATTCTCTGGGGTGTGTTTCATATTGTTAGAGAATCTCTGCAGAGTTTGACAGTATAGGTTAGGATTTTTTTGGCAAATCTTTCAATATTGTTAGGGAATCTCTGGGCAGTGTCTCAGTATTGTTAGGGAATCAGTGGGGAGTGCGTCCGTATTGTTAGGTAATCTCTGGGCAGAGTGTCACTATTGTTAGGGAATCACTGGGAACTGTGTAATTACTGTTATGGAATTTTTGGGGAGGCCCACAGTGTTGATTGTGAATATATGAGGATTGTGTCAGTATTGTTAGGGCATCGCTGGGGCGTGTGTCAGTATTGGTAGGGAATCTCTGTGCAGTGTTTCAGCATTGTTAGGGAATCTCTGGGGAATGTGTCAGTATTGTTAGTGAATCTCTGGGAACTGTGTAAGTATTGTTTGGGAATTTCTGCGGAGTGTGTCCGTATTGCTAGTGAATCTGTGGGGAGTGTCCCATTACTTTTAGTGAATCTCTGGGGAGTGTGCCAGCATTGTTAGGGAATTTCTGTTGAGTGTGTCAGTATTGTTAGGGAATTTCTGTTGAGTATACAGTTATTGTAAAGAAATCTCTTGTGTATGTCACTATTGTTGGGGAATCTCTGGGGAGTTTGTCAATATTGTTAGGGAATGTATGCAGACTTTGTCTGTTTTTTGTACGGGATCTCGTCTGAGTATGTCGGTTTTGTTAGAGAATCTCTTTTGAGTGTCCAAGTATTGTCAATAATTCTCTGGGGTGTGTTTCATATTGTTAGAGAATCTCTGCAGAGTTTGACAGTATAGGTTAGGATTTTTTTGGCAAATCTTTCAATATTGTTAGGGAATCTCTGGGCAGTGTCTCAGTATTGTTAGGGAATCAGTGGGGAGTGCGTCCGTATTGTTAGGTAATCTCTGGGCAGAGTGTCACTATTGTTAGGGAATCACTGGGAACTGTGTAATTACTGTTATGGAATTTTTGGGGAGGCCCACAGTGTTGATTGGGAATATATGAGGATTGTGTCAGTATTGTTAGGGCATCGCTGGGGCGTGTGTCAGTATTGGTAGGGAATCTCTGTGCAGTGTTTCAGCATTGTTAGGGAATCTCTGGGGAATGTGTCAGTATTGTTAGTGAATCTCTGGGAACTGTGTAAGTATTGTTTGGGAATTTCTGCGGAGTGTGTCCGTATTGCTAGTGAATCTGTGGGGAGTGTCCCATTACTTTTAGTGAATCTCTGGGGAGTGTGCCAGCATTGTTAGGGAATTTCTGTTGAGTGTGTCAGTATTGTTAGGGAATTTCTGTTGAGTATACAGTTATTGTAAAGAAATCTCTTGTGTATGTCACTATTGTTGGGGAATCTCTGGGGAGTTTGTCAATATTGTTAGGGAATGTATGCAGACTTTGTCTGTATTTTGTACGGGATCTCGTCTGAGTATGTTGGTTTTGTTAGAGAATCCCTTTTGAGTGTCCAAGTATTGTCAATAATTCTCTGGGCTGTGTTTCATATTGTTAGGGAATCTCTGCGGAGTTTGACAGTATAGATTAGGATTTTTTTGGCAAATCTTTCAATATTGTGAGGGAATCTCTGGGGAGTGTCTCAGTATTGTTAGGGAATCAGTGGGGAGTGCGTCCGTATTGTTAGGTAATCTCTGGGCAAAGTGTCATTATTGTTAGGGAATCACTGGGAACTTTGTCATTACTGTTATGGAATATCTGGGGAGGGCCCCAGTGTTGATAGAGAATACATGAGGATTGTGTCAGTATTGTTAGGGAATCACTGGGAACTGTGTAATTACTGTTATGGAATATCTGGGGAGGGCCCCAGTGTTGATAGAGAATACATGAGGATTGTGTCAGTATTGCTAGGGCATCGCTGGGGCATGTGTCAGTATTGGTAGGGAATCTCAGTGCAGTGTTTCAGTATTGGTAGGGAATCTCTGGGGAGTGCATCAGTATTGTTAGTGAATCTCTGGGAACTGTGTAAGTTTTGTTTGGGAATCTCTGGGGAGTGTTTCCATATTGCGAGGGAATCTGTGGGGAGTGTCAAACTATTTTTAGGGAATCTCTGGTGAGTGTGTCAGTATTGTTAGGGAATCTCTGGTGAATGTGTAAGTATTGTAACGGAATCAATGGGCAATGTATATTTATTGTTATGGAATATCTGGGAACGGTTCCAGTATTGGAAGGGAATATATGAGGATTCTGTCCGTATTGTTATTGAATCTCTGCGGCTTGTGTCATTATTGGTAGGGAATCTCTGTGGAGTTTTTCAGTATTTTTATGGAATCTCTAGGGGCGTGTCAGTATTGCCAGTGAATCTCTGTGGTCTTTCTAAATATTGTTAGGTAATCTCTGGGGAGTTAGTCAGTATTGTTAAGGAATCTCCGGTGATTGTCACAGTATTGTTAGGGAATCTCTGGGGATTGTGTCAGTACTGTTAGTGAATCCCTGGGGAGTGTGTCAGCATTGTTAGGGAATCTATGTGGACAGTGTCAGTATTGTTAGAGAATCTCTGAGGAGAGTGTCAGTATTATTAGGGAATGTCTGGGGAGAGTGTCAGTACTGTTTGATAATCTCATTGGAGTGTCTCCATGTTGTTAGGGAAACTCTGGGGACAGTGTAAGTATTGTTAGGGAATCTCTGGGGGGTGTCTCATTATTGTTAGGCAATCTTTGGGGTGTGTGTCAATATTGTTATGGATTCTTTGGGGAGGACATATGTATTGTTGCGGGATCTCTGGGCAGTGTCTAGGTATTGTTAGGCAATCTATGGTGACTGTGTAAATATTGTTATTGAACCTCTCGGGCGTGACTCAGTATTGTTATGGAATCTCTTGGGAATGTGTCTGCACTGTTGGCTTATCACTGTGGAGTGCATCATTATTGTGAGGGAATCTCTGGCTAGTGTATTAGTATTGTTAGGGAATCGCTGGGGAATGTGCCAGTATTGTAAAGGAATCTCTGGGGAGTGTGTGAGTATTGTTAGTGAAACTCTGTGGACTCTCTCACAGTTGTTAGGATTTCTCTGGTGAGTGTGTCCGTATTGATAGGGAATTTTGGCTAATATTTCAATATTTTTAAGGAATCTTTGGGGTGAGTGTTTGTGTTGTCAGGGAATCTCTGGGGAGTGTGTCCGTGTTGCTAGGAAATCTGTGGGGAGTGTCCCATTATTGTTAGGGAATCTCTGGGGAGTGTGTCTGCATTGTTAGAGAATCTCTAGTGAGTGTGTCAGTATTGTTAGGGAATCTCTGGGACCTGTGTAAGTATTGTTTAGGAATCTCTGGGGAGTGTGTCCGTATTGCTAGGGAATCTGTGGGGAGTGTCCCATTATTTTTAGGGAATCTCTGGGGAATGTGCCAGTATTGTTAGGGAATTTCTGGTGAGTGTGACAGTATTGTTAGGGAATCTCTGTTGAGTATACAGTTATTGTAAAGAAATCTCTTGTGTATGTCACTATTGTTGGGGAATCTCTGGGGAGTTTGTCAATATCGTTAGGGAATATATGCAGACTGTGTTTGTATATTGTAGGGGAGCTCGGCTGAGTATGTCGGTTTTGTTAGAGAATCTCTTTTGAGTGTCCAAGTATTGTCAATAATTCTCTGGGGTGTGTTTCATATTGTTAGAGAATCTCTGCAGAGTTTGACAGTATAGGTTAGGATTTTTTTGGCAAATCTTTCAATATTGTTAGGGAATCTCTGGGCAGTGTCTCAGTATTGTTAGGGAATCAGTGGGGAGTGCGTCCGTATTGTTAGGTAATCTCTGGGCAGAGTGTCACTATTGTTAGGGAATCACTGGGAACTGTGTAATTACTGTTATGGAATTTTTGGGGAGGCCCACAGTGTTGATTGGGAATATATGAGGATTGTGTCAGTATTGTTAGGGCATCGCTGGGGCGTGTGTCAGTATTGGTAGGGAATCTCTGTGCAGTGTTTCAGCATTGTTAGGGAATCTCTGGGGAATGTGTCAGTATTGTTAGTGAATCTCTGGGAACTGTGTAAGTATTGTTTGGGAATTTCTGCGGAGTGTGTCCGTATTGCTAGTGAATCTGTGGGGAGTGTCCCATTACTTTTAGTGAATCTCTGGGGAGTGTGCCAGCATTGTTAGGGAATTTCTGTTGAGTGTGTCAGTATTGTTAGGGAATTTCTGTTGAGTATACAGTTATTGTAAAGAAATCTCTTGTGTATGTCACTATTGTTGGGGAATCTCTGGGGAGTTTGTCAATATTGTTAGGGAATGTATGCAGACTTTGTCTGTATTTTGTACGGGATCTCGTCAGAGTATGTCGGTTTTATTAGAGAATCTCTTTTGAGTGTCCAAGTTTTGTCAATAATTCTCCAGGGTGTGTTTCATATTGTTAGGGAATCTCTGGGGAGTTTGACAGTATAGATTAGGAATTTTTTGGCAAATCTTTCTATATTGTTAGGGAATCTCTGGGGAGTGTGCCAGTTTTGTTAGGGAATCAGTGGTGAATGCGTCCGTATTGTTAGCCAATCTCTGGGGAGAGTGTGAGTATTGTTAGGGAATCTCAGGGGAGAGCGTCCGTGTTGCTGGGAATCTCTGGGGAGAGTGTCAGTATTGTAAAGGAATCTCTAGGGAGAGTGTCAGTATTGTAAGGAAATATCTGGGGAGAGTGTCAGTATAGTTAGGGAATCTCTGGGGAGTTTGTCATTATTGTTAGTGAATCTCTGGGAACTATGTAAGTATTGTTTGGGAATCTCTGGGGAGTGTGTCCGTATTTCTAGGGAATGTGTGGGGAGTGTCCCTTTATTGTTAGGGAATCTCTGGGGAGTGTGTCAGCATTGTTAGGGAATCTCTGGTGAGGGTGTCAGTATTGTTAGTGAATCTCTGTTGAGTATCCAGATATTGTAAGGAAATCTCTGGTGTGTGCCACTATTGTTTGGGAATCTCTGGGGAGTGTGTCCGTATTTCTAGGGAATGTGTGGGGAGTGTCCCTTTATTGTTAGGGAATCTCTGGGGAGTGTGTCAGCATTGTTAGGGAATCTCTGGTGAGTGTGTCAGTATTGTTAGTGAATCTCTGTTGAGTATCCAGATATTGTAAGGAAATCTCTGGTGTGTGTCACTATTGTTGGGGAATCTCTGGGGAGTTGTCAATATTGTTAGGGAATATATGCAGACTGTGTCTGTATTTTGTAGGGGATCTTGGGAGAGTATATCGGTTTTGTTAGAGAATCTCTTTTGAGTGTCCAAGTATTGTCAATAATTCTCTGGGGTGTGTTTCATATTGTTAGGGAATCTCTGAGGAGTTTGACAGTATAGATTAGGAATTTTTTGGCAAATCTTTCAATATTGATAGGAAATCTCTGGGGACTGTCTCAGTATTGTTAGGGAGTCAGTGGGTATGCGTTCGTATTGTTAGGGAATCTCTGGGCAGAGAGTCATTATTGTTAGGGAATCACTGGGAACTGAGTAATTACAATATCTGTGGAGGGCCCTAGTGTTGATAGGGAATATATGAGGATTGTTTCAGTATTGTTAGGGCATCGCTGGTACGTGTGTCAGTATTGGTAGGGAATCTCTTGTGCAATGTTTCAGTATTGTTAGGGAATCTCTGGGGAGTGTGTCAGTATTGTTAGTGAATCTCTGGGAACTGTGCAAGTATTGTTTGGGAATCTCTGGGGAGTGTGTCAGCACTGTTAGGGAATCTCTGGTGAGTGTGTCAGTATTGTTACGGAATCTCTGGTGAGTGTGTAAGTATTGTAACGGAATCAATGGCATCTGTATAAGTATCGTTATGGAATATCTGGGAACGGTCCCAGTATTCGAAGGGAATATATGAGGAATCTGTCCGTATTGTTATGTAATCTCTGCGTCTTGTGCCAGTATAGGTAGAGAATCTCTGTGGAGTGTGTCAGTATTGTTGGGGAATCTCTAGGGGCGTGTCAGTATTGCCAGCGAATCTTTGTGGACTATCTAAATATTGTTAGGTAATCTCTGGGGAGTTAGTCAGTATTGTTAGGGAATCTCCGGTGATTGTCACAGTATTGTTAGGGAATCTCTGGGGATTGTATCAGTACTGTTAGTGAATCCCTGGGGAGTGTGTCAGCATTGTTAGGGAATCTATGTGGACAGAGTCAGTATTGTTAGAGAATCTCTGGGGAGTGAGTCAGTATTATTAGGGAACCTCTGGGGAGAGTGTCAGTGTTGCTTGATAATCTCTGTGGAGTGTCTCCATGTTGTTAGGGAAACTCTGGGAACTGTGTAAGTATTGTTAAGGAATCTCTGGGGGGTGTCTCATTATTCTTAGGCAATCTTTGGGGTGTGTGTCAGCATTGTTATGGAACCTTTGGGGAGGACATATGTATTGTTGCGGGATCTCTGGGCAGTGTCTAGGTATTGTTAGGCAATCTAAGGTGGCTGTGTAAGTATTGTTGTTGAAACACTGGGGCGTGTCTCAGTATTGTTATGGAATCTCTTGGGAATGTCTCAGCATTGTTAGCTTATCACTGTGGAGTGCATCATTATTTTGAGGGAATCTCTGGGTAGTGTATCAGTATTGTTAGGGAATTGCTGGGGAATGTGCCAGTATTGTTAGGGAATCTCTGGGGAGTGTGTCAGTATTGTTAGTGAAACTCTGCGGACTCTCTCTGTGTTGTTAGGGTTTCTCTGGGGAGTGTGTCAGTATTGATAGGGAATTTTGGCTAATATTTCAATATTTTTAAGGAAACTCTGGGGAGTGCGTCTGTATTGCTGGGGAATCTGTGGGGAGTTTCCCATTATTGTTAGGGAATCTCTGGTGAGTGTTTCAGCATTGTTAGGGAATCTCTGGTGAGTGTGTCAGTATTGTTATGGAATTTCTGTTGAGTATGCAGTTATTGTAAAGAAATCTCTGGTGGATGTCACTATTGTTAGGGAATTTCTGGGGAGTTTGTCAATATTGTTAGGGAATATATGCAGACTGTGACTCTATTTTTTAAGGGATCTCGGGTGAGTATGTCGGTTTTGTTAGAGAATCACTTTTGAGTGTCCAAGTATTGTCAATAATTCTCCGGGTTGTGTTTCATATTGTTAGGGAATATCTGGGGATTATGAGAGTATAGATTAGGAATTTTGTGGCACATCAATCAATATTTTTAGGGAATCTCTGGGGAGTGTGTCAGTTTTGTCAGGAAAACTCTGGGGAGAGTCTCCATATTTTTATGGAATCTCTGGGGTGTGTCATAGTATTGTTAGGGAATCAGTGGTGAGTGCGTCCGCATTGTTAGGGAATCTCTGGGGAGTGCGTCCGTATTGTTAGGGACTCTCTGGGGAGAGTGTCAGTATTGTTAGGGAATCTCTGGGGAGAGTGTCAGTATTGTTAGGGAATCAGTGGGGAATGTGTCCGTATTGTTAGAGAAATTCGGGGGAGTGCATACGTATTGTTAGGGAATCTCTGGGCAGAGTGTCAGTATTGTTAGGGAATTCTGGGGAGTGTCTCAGTATTGTTAAGGAATCTCGGGGCAGTGTGTCAGGGATGTTAAGGAATCTCTGGACAGCGAGTAAGTATTGTTAGTGAATCTCTGGGAACTGTGTAAGTATTGTTTGGGAATCTCTGGGGAGTGTTTCCGTATTGCTAGGAAATCTGTGGGGAGTGTCCCATTATTGTTAGGGTATCTCTGGGGAGTGTGTCAGCATTGTTAGGGAATCTCTGGTGAGTGTGTCAGTATTGTTAGGGATTCTCTGTTGAGTATCCAGTTATTGTAAATAAATCTCTGGTGTGTGTCACTATTGTTGGGGAATCTCTGCGGAGTTTGTCAATATTGTTAGGGAATATATGCAGACTGTGTCTGTATTTTTTAGGGTTTCTCGGGTGAGTATGTCGGTTTTGTTAGAGAATCTCTTTTGAGTGTCCAAGTATTGTCAATAATTCTCTGGGGTGTTTTTCATATTGTTAGGGAATCTCTGCGGAGTTTGGCAGTATAGATTAGGATTTTTTTGGCAAATCTTTCAATATTGTGAGGGAATCTCTGGGGAGTGTTTCAGTATTGTTAGGGAATAAGTGAGGAGTGCGTCCGTATTGTTAGGGAATCTCTGGGCAGAGTGTCATTATTGTTAGGGAATGACTGGTAACTGTGTAATTACTGTTATGGAATAACCAGGGAGGCCCCAGTGTTGATAGAGAATACATGAGGATTGTGTCAGTATTGTTAGGGCATCGCTGGGGCGTGTGTCAGTCTTGGTACGGAATCTCTGTGCAGTGTTTCAGTATTGGTAGGGAATCTCTGGGGAGTGTGTCAGTACTGTTAGTGAATCTCTGGGAACTGTGTAAGTATTGTTTGGGAATCTCCGGGAAGTGTGTCCGTATTGCAAGGGAATCTGTAGGGAGTGTCCCATTATTGTTAGGGCATCTCTGGGGAGTGTGTCAGCATTGTTAGAGAATCTCTGGTGAGTGTGTCAGTATTGTTAGGGACTAGTGGGTAAGTATTGTAACGGAATCAATGGGGGCTGTATATGTATCATTATGGAATATCTGGGAATAGTCACAGTATTGGAAGGGAATATATGAGGATTCTTTCCGTAGTGTTATGGAATATCTGTGGCTTCTGTCAGTATAGGTTGGGAATCTCTGTGGAGTGTTTCAGTATTGTTAGGGAATCTCTAGGCTTGTGTCAGTATTGCCAGAATATCTCTGTGGACTATCTAAATATTGTTAGTTAATCTCTGGGGAGTTAGTCAGTATTGTTTGGGAATCTCTGGCGATTGTGTCACTACTGTTAGTGAATCCCTGGGGAGTGTGTCAGCATTGTTAGGGAATCTAGGTGGAGAGTGTCAGTATTGTTAGAGAATCTCTGGGGAGAGTGTTAGTATTATTAGGGAATCTTTGGGGAGAGTGTCAGTATTGTTTGATAATCTCTGTGGAGTGTCTCCATGTTGTTAGGGAAACTCTGGGGACTGTGTAAGTATTGTTAGGGAATCGCTGGGGGGGTGTCTCATTATTGTTAGGCACTATTTGGGGTGTGTCAGTATTGTTAGGGAATCTTTGGGGAGGACATATGTATTGTTGCAGGATCTCTGGACAGTGTACAGTGTCTAGTTATGTTAGGCAATCTATGGTGACTGTGTAAGTATTGTTATTGAACCTCTGGGGCGTGTCTCAGATTTGTTAAGGAATCTCTTGGGAATGTGTCAGCATTATTGGCTTATCTCTGTTGAGTGCATCATTATTGTGAGGGAATCTCTGGGTAGTGTATCAGTATTGTTACGGAATCGTTGGACAATGTGCCAGTATTGTTAGGGAATCTCTGGGGAGTGTGTCAGTATTGTTAGTGAAAATCTGCGGACTCTCTCTGTGTTGTTAGGGTTTCTCTGGGGAGTGTGTCAGTATTGATAGAGAAATTTGGCTAATATTTCAATATTTTTAAGGAATCTCTGGGGAGTGTGTCTGTATTGTCAGGGAATCTCTGGGGAGTGTGTCTGTATTGCTAGGGAATCTGCGGGGAGTGTCCCATTATTGTTAGGGAATCTCTGGGGAGTGTGGCAGCATTGTTAGGGAATCTCTGGTGAGTGTGTCAGTATTGTTATGGAATCTCTGTTGAGTATCCAGTTATTGTAAAGAAATCTCTGGTGGATGTCAATATTGTTAGGGAATTTCTGGGGAGTTTGTCAATATTGTTAGGGAATATATGCAGACTGTGACTCTATTTTTTAAGGGATCTCATGTGTGAGTATGTCGGTTTTGTTAGAGAATCACCTTTGAGTGTCCAAGTATTGTCAATAATTCTCCGAGTTGTGTTTCATATTGTTAGGGAATATGTGGGGAGTTTGACAGTATAGATTTGGAATTTTTTGACAAATCTTTCAATATTGTTAGGGAATCTCTGGGGAGTGTGTCAGTTTTGTTAGGAAAACTCTGGGGAGAGTGTTCATATTTTTATGGAATCTCTGGGGAGTGTCATAGTATTGTTAGGGAATCAGTGGTGAGTGTGTCCGCATTGTTAGGGAATCTCTGGGGAGTGCATCCATATTGTTAGGGAATCTCTGGGGAGAGTGTCAGTATTGTTAGGAAATCTTTGGGGAGAGTGTTAGTATTGTTAGGAAATATCTGGAGAGAGTGTCAATTTTGTTAGGGAATCTCTGGTGAGAGTCTCAGTATTGTTAGGGAATCAGTCGGCAATGTGTCCGTATTGTTAGAGAAACTCTGGGGAGTGCATACGTATTGTTTGGGAATCTCTGGTGAGAGTCTCAGTATTGTTATGGAATCAGTCGTGAATGTGTCCGTATTGTTACAGAAACTCTTGGGAGTGCATACGTATTGTTAGGGAATCTCTGGGCAGAGTGTCAGTATTGTTAGGGAATCTCTGGGGAGTGTGTCAGTATTGTTACGGAATCTCGGGGGAGTGTGTCAGGACTGTTAGGGAATCTCTGGAGAGCGAGTAATTATTGTTAGGGAATCACTGGTAATTGTGTAATTACTGTTATGGAATATCTGGGGAGGGCCCCAGTGTTGATAGGGAATATATGAGGATTGTGTCAGTATTGTTAGGGCATCGCTGCGGCGTGTGTCAGTATTGGTAGGGAATCTCTGTGCAGTGTTTCAGTATTGTTAGGGAATCTCTGGGGAGTGTGTCAGTATTGTTAGTGAATCTCTGGGAACTGTGTAAGTATTGTTTTGGGAAGCTCTGGGGAGTGTGTCCGTATTACTAGTGAATCTGTGGGGAGTGTCCCATTATTGTTAGGGAATCTCTGGGGAGTGTGTCAGCATTGTTAGGGAATCTCTGGTGAGTGTGTCAGTATTGTTAGGGAATCTCTGTTGAGTATGCAATTATTGTAAAGAAATCTCTTGTGTATGTCACTATTGTTGGGGAATCTCTGGGGAGTTTGTCAATATTGTTAGGGAATATATGCAGACTGTGTCTGTATTTTGTAGGGGATCTCGGGTGAGTATGTTGGTTTTGTTAGAGAATCTCTTTTGAGTGTCCAAGTATTGTCAATAATTCTCTGGAGTGTGTTCCATATTGTTAGGGAATGTCTGCGGAGCTAGACAGTATAGATTAGGATTTTTTGGCAAATCCTTCAATATTGTCCGGGTATCTCGGGGGAGTGTTTCAGTATAGTTAGGGAATCAGTGAGGAGTGCGTCCGTATTGTTAGGGAATCTCTGGGCAGAGTGTCATTATTGTTAGGGAATCACTGGTAACTGTGTAATTACTGTTATGGAATATCTGGGGAGGCCCCAGTGTTGATAGGGAATACATGAGGATTTGTCAGTATTGTTAGGGCATCCCTGGGGCATGTGTCAGTGTTAGTAGGGAATCTCTGGGGAGTGTGTCAGTATTGTTAGTGAATCTCTGGGAACTGTGTAAGTATTGTTTGGGAATCTCTGGGGAGTGTCTCCGTATTGCTAGGGAATCTGTGGCGAGTGTCAAATTATTGTTAGGGAATCTCTGGGAAGTGTGTCAGCATTGTTTGGGAATCTCTGGTGAGTGTTTCACTATTGTTAGGGAATCTTTGGGGAGTTTGTCAATATTGGTAGGGAATATATTCAGACTGTGTCTGTATTTTTAAAGTGATCTTGGGGGATTATGTCGGTTTTGTTAAAGAATCTCTTCTCAGTGTCCAAGTATTGTATATAATTCTCCGGGGTGTTTTTCATATTGTTAGGGAACCTCTGCGGAGTTTGACAGTATAGATTAGGAATTTTTTGGCAAATCTTTCAATATTGTTAGGGAATCTCTGGGGAGTGTCTCAGTATTGTTAGGGAATCAGTGGTGAAGGCATCCGTATTGTTAGGGAATCTCTGGGGTGAGTGTCAGTCTTGTTAGGGAATCTCTGCGGAATTTCTCAGTATTGTTAGGGAATATCTGGGGAGAGTGTCAGTATTGTTAGAGAATCTCTGGGGAGTGTCTCAGTATTCTTAGGGAATCACTGGGGAATGTGTCCGTATTGTTAGAGAACTCTGGGGAGTGCGTCCGTATTGTTAGGGAATCTCTGGGCAGAGTGTCAGTATTGTTGGGGAATCTCTGGGGAGTGTGTCAGAATTGTTATGGAATCTCTGGGGAGTGTGTCAGTACTGTTGCGGAATCTCTGGACAGCGAGTACGTATTGTTAGGGTATCAGTGGGAACTGTGAAATTACAGGTATGGAATATCTGGGGAGGGTCCCAGTGTTGATAGGGAATATATGAGCATTGTGACGGTATTATTATGGAATCGCTGGGGCGTGTGTCAGTATTGGTAGGGAATCTCTGTGCAGTGTTTCATTATTGTTAGGGAATCTCTGGGGAGTGTGTCAGTATTGTGAGGGAATCTCTGGGGAGAGATTGAATATTGTTTGGGAATCTCTGGGGTGTGCGTACGTATTGTTTGGGAATCTCTGGGGAGAGTTTCAGTATTGTAAGGGAATCTCTGGGGAGAGTGTCAGTATTGTTAGGTAATCTCTAGGGAATGTGTCAGTATAGTTAGTGAATCTCTGGGAAAAGTGTAAGTATTGTTTGGGAATCTCTGGGGAGTGTGTCCTTATTGCCAGGGAATCTGTGGGGAGTGTCTCATTATTGTTAGGGAATCTCTGGGGAGTGTGTCAGCATTGTTAGGGAATCTCTGGTGAGCGTGTCAGAATTGTTAGGGAATCTCTGGTGTGTGTGTAAGTATTGTTTCGGAATCAATGGGGACTGTATAAGTATCATTATGGAATATCTGGGAATGGTCCCAGTATACGAAGGGAATATATGAGGATTCTGTGCATATTGTTATGGAATATCTGCGGCTTGTGTCAGTATAGGTAGGGAATCTCTGTGGAGTGTGTCAGTATTGTCAGGGAATCTCTAGGGGCGTGTCAGTATTGCCAGCGAATCTCTGTGGACTATCTAAATATTGTTAGGTAATCTCTGGGGAGTTAGTCAGTATTGTTAGGGAATCTCCGGTGATTGCCACAGTATTGTTAGGGAATCTCTGGGGAGTGTGTCAGCATTGTTAGGGAATCTATGTGGAAAGTATCAGTATTGTTAGAGAATCTCTGGGGAGTGTGTCAGTATTATTAGGGAATCTCTGGGGAGAGTGTCAGTATTGTTTGATAATCTCTGTTGAGTGTCTCCATGTTGTTAGGGAAACTCTGGGAACTGTGTAAGTATTGTTAGGGAATCTCTGGGGGGTGTCTCATTATTGTTAGGCAATCTTTGGGGTGTGTGTCAGTATTGTTAGGGAACCTTTGGGGAGGACATATGTACTGTTGTGGGATCTCTGGGCAGTGTCTAGGTATTGTTAGGCAATCTATGGTGACTGTGTAAGTATTGTTATTGAAATGCTGGGGTGTGTCTCAGTATTGTTAGGGTATCTCTTGGGAATGTCTCAGCATTGTTAGCTTATCTCTGTGGAGTGCATCATTATTGTGAGGGAATCTCTGGGTAGTGTATCAGTATTGTTAGGGAATCGCTGGGGAATGTGCCAGTATTGTTAGGGAATCTCTGTGGATTGTGTCAGTATTGTTAGTGAAACTCTGCAGACTCTCTCTGTGTTGTTAGGGTTTCTCTGGGGAGTGTGTCAGTATTGATAGGGAAATTTGGCTAATATTTCAATATTTTTAAGGAATCTCTGGGGAGTGTGTCTGTATTGTCAGGGAATCTCTGGGGAGTGTGTCCATATTGCTAGGGAATCTCTGGGGATTGTCCCATTATTGTTAGGGAATCTCTGGGGAGTGTGTCAGCATTGTTAGGGAATCTCTGGTGTGTGTGTCAGTATTCTTATGGAATCTCTGTTGAGTATCCAGTTATTGTACAGAAATCTCTGTTGGATGTCACTATTGTTAGGGAATTTCTGGGGAGTTTGTCAATATTGTTAGGGAATTTATGCAGATTGTGACTCTACTTTTTAAGGGATCTCGGGTGAGTATGTCGGTTTTGTTAGAGAATCTCTTTTTGATGTCCAAGTATTGTCAATAATTCTCTGGGGTGTGTTTCATATTGTTAGGGAATATCTGGGGAGTTTGACAGTATAGATTAGGAATTTTTTGGCAAATCTTTCAATATTGTTAGGGAATCTCGGGTGAGTGTGTCAGTTTCGTCAGGAAAACTCTCGTGTGAGTATCCATCTTTTTATGGAATCTCTGGGGAGTGTCTCAGTATTGTTAGGGAATCAGTGGTGAGAGCGTCCGCATTGTTAGGGAATCTCTGGGTAGTGCGTCCGTATTGTTAGGGAATCTCTGGGGAGAGTGTCAGTATTGTTAGGAAAATCTGGATAGAGTGTCAGTATTGTTAGGGAATCTCTGGTGAGTGTCTCAGTATTGTTAGGGAATCAGTCGGGAATGTGTCCGTATTGTAACAGAAACTCTGGGGAGTGCATATGTATTGTTAGGGAATCTCTGGGCAGAGTGTCAGTATTGTTAGGGAATCTCTGGGGAGTGTCTCAGTATTGTTATGGAATCTCGGGGGAGTGTGTCAGGACTGTTAGGGAATCTCTGGAGAGCGAGTAAGTATTGTTAGGGAATCTCTGGGAACTGTGTAATTACTGTTATGGAATATCTGGGGAGGGCCCCAGTGTTGATAGGGAATATATGAGGATTGTGTCAGTATTGTTAAGGCATCGCTGGGGCGTGTGTCAGTATTGGTAGGGAATCTCTGTGCAGTGTTTCATCATTGTTAGGGAATCTCTGGGGAGTGTGTCAGTATTGTTAGTGAATCTCTGGGAACTGTGTAAGTATTGTTTGGGAATCTCTGGGGAGTGTGTCCGTATTGCTAGGGAATCTGCGGGGAATGTCCCATTATTGATAGGGAATCTCTGGGGAGTGTGTCAGCGTTGTTAGGGAATCTCTGTCGAATATACAGTTAATGTAAAGAAATCTTTGGTCTATGTCACTATTGTTGGGGAATCTCTGCGGAGTTTGTCAATATTGTTAGGGAATATATGAAGACTGTTTGTATTTTGTAGGGGATCTCGGGTGAGTATGTCGGTTTTTTTAGAGAATCCCTTTTGAGTGTCCAAGTATTGTCAATGATTCTCTGGGGTGTGTTTCATATTGTTAGAGAATCTCTGCGGAGTTTGACAGTATAGATTGGGATTTTTTTGGCAAATCTTTCAATATTGTGAGGGAATCTCTGGGCCGTGTCTCAGTATTGTTAGGGAATCTGTGGGGAGTGCGTCCGTATTGTTAGGGAATCTCTGGGCAGAGTGTCATTATTGTGAGGGAATCACTGGTAACTGTGTAATTACAGGTATGGAATATCTGGAGACGGCCCCAGTGTTGATAGGGAATCTATGAGGATTGTGTCAGTATTGTTAGGGCATCGCTGGGGCGTGTGTCAGTATTGGTAGGGAATCTCTGTGCAGTGTTTCAGTACTGGTAGGGAATCTCTGGGGAGTGTGTCAGTATTGTTAGTGAATCTCTGGGAACTGTGTAAGTATTGTTTGGGAATCTCTAGGGTGTGTGTCCTTATTGCTAGGGAATCTGTGGGGAGTGTCCCATTATTGTTAGGGAATCGCTGGTGAGTGTGTCAGCATTGTTAGAGAATCTCTGGGGAGAGGGTCAGTATAGTTTGATAATCTCAGTGGAGTGTCTCCATTTTGTTAGGGAAACTCTGGGGACTGTGTAAGTATTGTTAGGGAATCTCTGGAGGTTGTTTCATTATTGTTAGGCAATCTTTGGGATGTGTGTCAGTATTGTTATGGAATCTTTGGCGAGGACATATGTATTGTTGCGGGATCTCTGGGCAGTGTCTAGGTAATGTTAGGCAAGCTATGGTGAGTGTGTAAGTATTGTTATTGAACCTCTGGGGCGTGTCTCAGTATTGTTAGGGAATCTCTTGGGAGTGTGTCAGCATCGTTGGTTTATATCTGTGGAGTGCATCATTATTGTGAGGGAATCTCTGGGTAGTGGAGCAGTATTGTTAGGGAATCGGTGGTGAATGTGCCAGTATTGTTAGGGAATCTCTGGGGAGTGTGTCAGTATTGTTAGGGAAAATCTGTGGACTCTCTCTGTGTTGTTAGGGTTTCTCTGGGGAGTGTTTCAGTATTGATAGGGAACTTTGGCTAATATTTTAATATTTTTAATGGAATCTCTGGGGAGTGTGTCTGCATTGTCAGGGAATCTCTGGGGTGTGTGTTCCAATTCCTAGGGAATCTTTGGGGAGTGTCCCATTATTGTTAGGGAATCTCTGGGGAATGTGTCAGCATTGTTAGGGAATCACTGGTGAGAGTGTCAGTATTGTTAGGGAATCTCTGTTGAACATCCAGTTATTGTAAATAAATCTCTGGTGTGTGTCACTATTGTTAGGGAATCTCTGGGGAGATTGTCAATATTGTTAGGGAATATATGTAGACTGTGTCCTTATTTTTTAAGGGATCTCGGGGGAGTATGTCGGTTTTGTTAAAGAATCTCTTTTCAGTGTAAAAGTATTGTCAATAATACTCCGGAGTGTTTTTCATATTGTTAGGGAATCTCTGGGGAGTTTGACAGTATAGATTAGGAATTTTTTGTCAAATCTTTCAATATTGTTAGGGAATCTCTGGGGATTGTGTCAGTACTGTTAGTTAATCCCTGGGGAGTGTGTCAGCATTGTTTGGGAATGTATGTGGGGAGTGTCTGTATTGTTAGGGAAACTTTGGCGAGTGTGTCAGTGATATTAGGGAATCTCTGGGGAGAGTGTCAATATTGTTTGATAATCTCTGTGAAGTGTCTCCATTTTGTTAGGGAAATTCTGGGACTGTGTAAGTATTGTTAGGGAATCTCTGGGGGGTTTCTTATTACTGTTAGGCAATCTTTGGGGTGTGTGTCAGTATTGTTACGGAATCTTTGGGGAGGACATATGTATTGTTGCGGGATCTCTGGGCATTGTCTAGGTATTGTTAGGCAATCTATGGGTGACTGTGTAAGTATTGTTATTGAACCTCTGGGGTGTGTCTCAGTATTGTTAGGGAATCTCTTGAGAATGAGTCAGCATTGTTAGCTTATCACTGTGGAGTGCATCATTATTGTGAGGGAATCTCTGGGTAGTGTATCAGTATTGTTGGGGAATTGCAGGGGAATGTGCCAGTATTGCTAGGGAATCTCTGGTGAGTGTGTGAGTATTGTTAGTGAATATCTGCACTCTCTCTGTGTTGTTAGGGATTCTCTGGGGAGTGTGTCAGTATTGATAGGGAATTTTGGCTAATATTTCAATATTTTTAAGGAATCTCTGGGGTGTGTGTCTGTATTGTCAGGGAATCTCCGGGGAGTATGTCAGCATTTTTGGGGAATTTCTGGTGAGTGTGTCAGTATTGTTAGGCAATCTCTGTTGAGTATCCAGTTATTGTAAATAAATCTCTGGTGTATGTCACTATTGTTAGGGAAACTCTGGGGAGTTTGTCAATATTGTTAGGGAATATTTGCAGACTGTGTCAGTATTTTTTAAGGGATCTCGGGTCAGTATGTCGGTTTGTTCGAGAATCTCTTTTGAGTGTCCAAGTATTGTCAATAATTCTCCGGGGTGTGTTTCATATTGTTAGGGAATCTCTGGGGAATTTGACAGTATAGATTAGGAATTTTTTGGCAAATCTTTCAATATTGTTAGGGAATCTCTGGAGAGTGTGTCAGCACTGTTGGGGAATCAGTGGTGTGTGCGTCCTTATTGTTAGCCAATCTCTGGGGTGAGTGTGAGTATTGTTAGGTAATCTCTGGGGAGAGTGTCAGTGTTGTTAGGGAATCTCTGGGGAGAGTGTCAGTATTGTTAGGGAATCTCTGGGGAGTTTCTCATTATTGTTAGGGTATCACTGGGAACTGTGCAATTACTCTTCTGGAATATCTGGGGTGGGCCCCAGTGTTGATAGGGAATATTAGAGGATTGTGTCAGTATTGTTAGGGAATCGCTGGGGCGTATGTCAGTATTGGAAGAGAATCTCTGTGCATTGTTCAGTATTGTTAGGGAATCTCTGGGGATTGTGTCAGTATTGTTGGGGAATCTCTGGGGTCTGTTTCAGTATTTTTAATGAATCTCTGGGAACTGTGTAATTATTGTCTGGGAATCTCTGAGGATGTGTTTGTATGGCTAGGGAGTTTCTGGTGAGAGTGCTTGTACTGTTAGTGAATCTCTTGAGAGTGACTCATTACTGTTTTGGAATATTTGGGGAGGGTGTCAGTGTTGCTATGGAATCTCTAGAGAGTGTATCAGTACTGTTACGGGATCTTTGGGGAATGTTTAAGAATTGTTATGGAATCTCTGGGGAGTTTCTCACAATTGGTAGGAATCTCTGGTTAATGTGTCAGTATTATTAGGGAATCTCTGGTGACTGTGTAAGAATTGTTAGGTAATCTCTGGGCAGAGTGCTAATATTGTTAGGAATCTCTGGGGAGTGTGAGAGTATTGTTCTGGAATCTCTGGGGAGTGTGTCAGTATGTTAGGGAACCTGTGGGGAGTGTGTCATTATTGTTAGGGAATCTCTGGGGACTATGACAGTATTGTTAGGAAATTTCTGGGGTGTGTGTCAGTATTGTTAGGGAATCTCGGGGGAGTGTGCCAGTATTGTTAGGGACTCTCTCAGGAGTTTGCCATTATTCATTGGGAATCTTTGGGGATCTTTCAATAGAGTTAGGGAATCTCTGTAGAGTGTTTCAGTATTCTTAGGGAATCTCTGGAAATGTTTCAATATTGTTAGGGGATCTCTGGGGAGTGTGTCTGTATTGTTAGGAATATCTGCGGAGTGTCTCAGTTTTCATAGGGAAACTTTGGGGAGTGTGGCAAAATTGTTAGGTAATCTCTGGGGAGTGTGTCCATATATTTAGGGAAATTCTGTGGTCTGTGTCAGTATTGTTAGGGAATCTCTGGTGAGTGTGTAACTTTTATTAGGGAATCGCTAGGGAGTGTGTCAGGTATTGGTTGGGAATATATGGGCACTGTGACAGTATTGTTAGGGAATCTCTGGGGAGAGTGTCTGTGTTGTTAATAATCTCTGCGGAGTGTGTCAGTATTGTTAGGGAACCTCTGGGGAGTGTATTATTATTGTTCGGGGAACTCTGGGGTTCGGTGAGTATTTTTAGGGAATCTCTGGCGACAGTCTATCTATTGTTAGGGGATATCTGGATAGTGTGTCGGGATTGTTATGGAATCTTTGGGGAGTGTGTAATTATTGTTAGGGAATCTCTGGTGACTGTGACAGTATTGTTAGGGATTCTTTGGGGAGTTTGTCAGTTTTGTTAGGGAATCTCAGGGGATTGTCTCAATATTGTTAGGGAATCTCTGGGGATTGTGTCAGTATTGCCAGGGAATCCCTGGGGAAAGTGTCCGTATTGTTAAGGGATCTCTGGTGAGTGTCTCAGTATTGTTAGGGAATCTCTGGGGAATGTGTCCGTGTTGTTACGGAATGTCGGGAATTGTGTCCGTTTTGTGAGGGAATCGCTGAAGTGTGTCTCAGTATTGTTAGGGCATTTCTGTTGAGAGTGACAATATTGTTCAGGAATCTCTGGGGAGTGTCTTAGGATTTTAGGGAATCTCTGGTGAGTGTGTAAGTATTGTCACGGAATCAGTGGGGACTGTATAAGTATTGTAATGGAATATCTGTGCAGGGTCTCAGTATTGAAAGGGAATATATGAGGATTCTGTCAGTATTGTTATGGAATCTCTGGGGCTCGTGTCAGTATTTTTAGGAATCTCAGGGGAGTGTGTGAGTACTGTTAGGGAATCTCTTTGGACTGTCGATATATTGTTAGGTTATCCCTGGCGAGATTGTCAGTATAGTTACGGAATCTCCGGTGTCTGTTTCAGTATTGTTCGAGAATCTCTGGGGATTGTGTCAGTATTGTTAGTGAATATCTGGGGATCGTGTCAGTATTGGTAGGGAATCTCTGCGGAGCGCTTCAGTATTGTTAGGGAATCTCTGGTGTGTGTGCCAGCTTTTTTAGGGATGCACTGGTGTGTATGTCCAAATTGTTAGGGAAAATCTGAGGCCTGTGTAAGTATTGTTAGGGAATATATGCTGACTGTGTCAGTATTGTTAGGTAATCTCTGGTGAGTGTGTCAGTATGGTTAGGGAATCTCTGTTGAGTGTCTAATTACTTTTAAGAAATCTCTGGTGTTTTTTGTCACTATTGGTAGTGGATCTCTGGGGAGTTTGTCAGTATTGATTGTGAATCGTTGACATATCTTTCAATCACTCCCTATGGATTGTCTCAGTATTGTTAGGGAATCTTTGGTGAGTGTGTAATTATTGTTAGGGAATCCCTGGGGTCTGTGTAATTATTGTTATGGAATATCTGGGGAGGGCCCCAGTATTGACAGGGAACATATGAGAATTGTGTCAGTATTGTTAGGGAATCGCTGTGGTATGTGTCAGTATAGGGAGGGAATCTCTGTGGAGTGTTTCAGTATTTTTAGGGAATCTCTAGGGGTATGTCAGTATTTTTAGGCAATCTCTGGGCAGTGTGTCAGTATTGCCAAGGAACCTCTGTGGACTGTTTAAATATTGTTAGGTTATCTCTGGGGAGTTTCTCAGTATTGTAACGGAGTGGCCGATGTCAGTTTCAGGATTGTTAGTGAATCTCTGGTGAGAGTGTCTTTATTATTAGGGAATCTCTGGGGAGTGTATCAGTATTGTTACGGAATGTCTGGGGACTGTGTCCGTATTGCTAGGGAATCGCTGGAGAGCTTCACAGTATGGTTACGGAATCTCTGGAGTGTGTCTCAGTATTGTTAGGGAATCTCTGGGGAATGTGTCCGCATTGTTAGAGAATCTCTGGTGAGTGTGTCAGTATTTTAAGAATCTCAGGGGAGTATGTCATTATTGTTAGGGAATCTCTGGGGTGTGTGTCAGTACTGTTAGGGAATCTCTAGTGTGTTAATATTGTTAGGGAATCCCTTGGGACTGTGTAATTATTTTGTATGGAATATCTGGGGAGGGGCCCAGTATTGATAGGTTAAATAAGAGGATTGTGTCAGTGTTGTTAGGGAATCCCTGGGGCGTGTGTCAGTATTGGTAGGGAATCTCTGCGAAGTGTGTCAGTATTGTTAGGGAATCTCCGGTCTGTGTGTAAGTTTTGTTAGGTAATCTCTGGGGAGTGTGTTAGTATAGTTAGGGAATATGTGTTTTGTGTCCAATTATTCTTAAGAAATCTCTGGTGTGTGTGTCACTATTGTTACGGAATCTTTGGGGAGTTTGTCAATATTGTTAGAGAATATATGGGGACTGTGTCTGTATTTTTTTAGGGAATCTTGGGTGAGTATATCAGCTTTGTTAGAGAATCTCTTTTGAGTGTCCAAGTACTGTTAATAAATCTCTGGGGTTTGTTTCATTATTGTTCGGGAATGTCTGGGGAGTGTGTCGTATTGATTGGGAATCTTAGGCAAATCTTTCAATATTGTAAGGAATCTCTGCGGAGTGTGACAGTCTTGTTACGGAATCTCTGGGGAGTGTGTCCATGTTGTTAGGGAATCTCTGTGGAGTGTGTCAGCTTTATTAGTGAATATCTGGGGAGGGTGTCATTATTGTTAGGGAATCTCTGTGGAATGTATCGGTATTGTTACGGAATAACTGGGGAGTGTGTCAGTATTGTCGGAGAATCTCTGGTGATTGTGACCGTATTGTGAGGGAATCGCTGGAGAGCATCTCTCTATTATTAGGGAATCTCTGGTGAGAGTGTCAGTATTGTTAGGGGATCTCTGGGGGTGTGTCAGTATTGTTAGGGAATCTCTGGGGAGAGTGTCAGTATTGTAAGATAATCTCTGGGGAGTGTGTCCATGTTGTTAGGGAAACTCTGGGTACTGTGTAAGTATTGTTAGGGAATGTTTGGGTGGCATCTCATTATTGTTAGGGAATCTCTGGGGTGTGTGTCAGTATTGTTATCGAATCTTTGGGGAGAGCATATGTATTGTGAAGGGATCTCTGGACAGTGTGTAGGTGTTGTTAGGTAATCTCTGGTGACTGTGTAAGTATTGTTATTGCATCTCTGGGGACTGTCTCAGTATTGTTAGGGAATCTCTTGGGAATGTGTCAGTATTGTTAGTGTATCTCTGTGGTGTGCGTCATTATAGTGAGGGAATCTCCGGGTAGTGTACCAGTATTGTTAGGGAATCGCTGGGGAATGTGTCAATATTGTTAGGGAATCTCTGGGGAGTGTGTCAGTATTGCCAGGGAATCTCTGTGGACTGTCTAAATATTGTTAGGTTTGAGTATGTCAGTTTTGATAGAGAATCACTTTTGAGTGTCCAAGTATTGTTAAGAAATCTCTGGACGTGTTTCAGTATTGTTAGGGAATCTCTAGGGAGTGTGTCAGCATTAATTGGGAATCCTTGGCAAATCTTTCAATATGGTTAGGGAATCTCTGGGGAGTGTGTCCATATTGTTAGGGAATCTCTGGGGAATGTTTCAGTAATGTTAATCAGTCTCTGGGGAGAGTGACCGTATTGATAGGGTATCTCTGGGGAGTGTCTCAGTACTGTTAGGAAATCTCAGTGGACTGTCTAAATATTGTTAGGTTATCTCTGCGGAGTTTGTCAGTCTTATTACGGAATCTCCGGGGTCTGTTTCAGTATTGTTAGAGAATCTCTTGTGATTTTGTAAGTATTGTTAGTGGATCTCTGGGGAGAGTGTCTGTATTGTTAGGGAATCTCTGGGTTGTGTGTCAGCAATGTTAGGGAATCACTGGGGAGTGTGTCCATATTGTTAGGGAAACTCTGGGGACTGTGTAAGTATTGTTAGGCAATATATGGTGATTGTGTCAGTATTGTTAGCGAATCTCTGGTCTGTGTGTAAGTTTTGTTAGGTAATCTCTGGGGAGTGTGTCAGTATAGTTAGGGAATATGTGGGGATTGTGGCAGTATTGTTAGGGCATCTATGGTGAGTCTGTCAGTATGGTTAGGGGATATCTGTTGAGTGTCCAATTATTCTTGAGAAATCTCTGGTGTGTGTGTCACTATTGTTATGGAATCTCTGGGGAGTTTGTCAATATTGTTAGTGAATATATGGGGAAGTGTCTGTATTTTATTAGGGTATCTCGAGTGAGTATAACAGTTTTGTTAGAGAATCACTTTTGAGTTTCCAAGTATTGTTAAGAAATCTCTGGGGTTTCTTTCAGTTTTGCTCACGGATCTCCGGGGAGAGTGAGAGTATTGATTGGGAATCTCTGGGGAGAGTGTCAGTATTTTTAGGAATCTCAGGGGAGTGTGTTAGTATTGCAAGGGCATCCCTCTGGACTGTCCATATATTGTTAGGTTATCGCTGGCGAGTTTGTCAGTATTGTTACGGAATCTCCGGTGTCTTTTTCAGTATTGTTAGATAATCTCTGGGAATTGTGTCAGCATTGTTAGTGAATATCTGGGGAGTGTATCAGTATTGTTAGGGAATGGCTGGGGATTGTGCCAGTATTGTTAAGGAACCTCTGGGGATTGCGTCAGTATTGTTAGTGAAACGCTGGGGACTCTCTCAGTGTTGTTAGGGTAACTCTGGGGAGTATGTCACTATTGATAGTGAATTTTGGCGAATATTTCAATATTTTTAGGGAATCTCTGGGGAGTATGTCCGTATTGCTAGGGAATCTGTGTGTGGTGTCTCATGCTTGTTAGGGAATCTCTATGGAGTGTGTCAGCATTGTTAGGGAATCACTGGGGAGTCTGTACATATTGTTAGGGTAACTCTGGTGTCTGTGTAAGTATTGTTAGGGAATATTTGGTGACTGTGTCAGTATCGTTAGGGACTCTCTCGTGAGTGTGTAATCTCTCATGAGTGAGGGAATATATGGGGATTGTGTCAGTCTAGTTAGTGAATCTCTGCGGTGTGTGTCAGTATGGTTAGGGAATCTCAGTGGAGTGTCTCCATGTTGTTAGGGAAGCTCTGGGTATTGTGTAAGTATTGTTAGGAAATCTCGGGGCAGAGTGTCAATATTGTTAGGAAATCGCTGGGACGTGTCTCCATGTTGTTAGGGAAGCTCTGGGGACTGTGTAAGTGTTGTTAGGGAATCTCTGGGGGGTGTCTCATTATTGTTAAGGAATCTATTGGGATTGTGTTGGTATTGTTAGCATTTCCTTGTGGAGTGCATCATTATTGTGAGGCAATTTCTGGGTAGTGTATCAGTATTGTTAGGGAATCTCTAGGAGTGTGTCAATATTGTTAAGGAATCTCTGGGGAGTATTTCAGTATATCCAGGGAAACTCTGTGGACTGTCTAAATTTTGTTAGGTTTGAGTATGTCAGTTTTGTTAGAGAATCACTTTTGAGTGTCCAAGTATTGTTAAGAAATCTCTGGGACGTGTTTCAGTATTGTTAGGGAATCTCTAGGGAGTGTGTCATTATTGATTGTGAACCCTTGGCAAATCTTTCAATATTGTAAGGGAATCTCTGGGGAGTGTGTCAGTATTGTAAGGGAATCTCTGGGGAATGTTTCAGTATTGTTAATCAATCTCTGGGGAGAGTGAACGTATTGATAGGGAATCTCTGGGGAGTGTCTCAGTATTGTTAGGGAATCTCTGTGGACTGTCTAAATATTGTTAGATTATCACTGGGGAGTGTGTCAGTATTGTTAGGGAATCTCTGGGGAGAGTGACAGTATTGTTAGGGAATCTCTGGAGTGTGTGTCAGCAATGTTAGGGAATCATTGGTGAGTGTATCCATGTCATTAGGGAAACACTGGTGACTGTGTAAGTATTGTTACGGAATATATGGGGACTGTGCCAGTATTGTTATGGAATCTCTGGTCTGTGTGTAAGTTTTGTTAGGTAAACTATGGGGAGTGTGTCAGTATAGTTAGGGAATATGTGGGGATTGTGGCAGTATTGTTAGGGCATTTATGGTGAGTCTGTCAGTATGGTTAGGGAATATCTGTTGAGTGTCCAATTATTCTTTAGAAATCTCTGGTGTGTGTGTCAATATTGTTAGGAAATCTCTGGGGTGCTTGTCAATATAGTTCGGGAATATATGGGGACTGTGTCTGTGTTTTCTAGGGAATCTCGGATGAGTATATAAGTTTTGTTAGATATTCACTTTTTTGTGTCCAAGTATTGTGAAGAAATCTCTGGGGTGTGTTACAGTATTCTTTTGGAATCTGTGGGGAGTGTGTCAGTATTGATTGGGAATCTTTGGCAAATCTTTCAATATTGTTTTGGAATCTCTGGGGAATGTGTTAGTATTGATTGGCAATCATTGGCAAATCTCTCAATATTGATAGGGAATCCCTCTGGAGTTTGTCCGCATTGTTAGTGAATATCTGGGGAGCGTGTCAGTATTGTTAGGGAATCTCTGGGGAATGTGCTGGTATTGTCAGAGAATCTCTGGTGATTGTCTCCGTATTGTTATGGAATTGCTGGAGAGAATCTCAGTATCGTTAGGGGATCTCTGGGGAGAGTATCAGTATTAGGGAATCTCTGGGGAGAGTGTCAGTATTTTTAAGAATCTCAGGGGACTCTGTTAGTACTGTTAGGGAATCTCTTTGGACTGTCCATATATTGTACGTTATCTCTGGCGAGTTTGTCAGTATTGTTACGGAATCTCCGGTGTCTGTTTTAGTATGGTTTGAGATTCTCTGGGGATTGTGTCAGCATTGTTAGTGAATATCTGGGCAGTGTGTCAGTATTGATAGGGAATCTCTGGGGTGTGTGTCAGCATTATTAGGGAATCACTCAGGAGTGGGTCCATATTGTTAGGGAAACTCCGGGGACTTTGTAAGAATTGTTAGGGAATATATGCTGACTGTGTCAGTATTGTTAGGTAATCTCTGGTGAGTGTGTCAGTAAGGTTAGGGAATCTCTGTTGAGTGTCCAATTATTCTTAAGAAATCTCTGGTGTTTTTTGTCACTATTGGTAGTGGATCTCTGGGGAGTTTGTCAGTATTGATTGGGAATCGTTGACATATCTTTCAATCACTCCCTGTGGAGTGTCTCAGTATTATTTGGGAATCTTTGGTGTGTGTGTAAGTATTGTTAGGGAATCCCTGGGGACTGTGTAATTATTGTTATGGAATATCTGGGGAGGGCCCCAGTATTGACAGGGAACATATGAGAATTGTGTCAGTATTGTTAGGGAATCGCTGTGGCATGTGTCAGTATAGGGAGGGAATCTCTGTGGAGTGTTTCAGTATTTTTAGGGAATCTCTAGGGGTATGTCAGTATTTTTAGGCAATCTCTGGGCAGTGTGTCAGTATTGCCAAGGAACCTCTGTGGACTGTTTAAATATTGTTAGGTTATCTCTGGGGAGTTTCTCAGTATTGTAACGGAGTGGCCGATGTCAGTTTCAGGATTGTTAGTGAATCTCTGGTGAGAGTGTCTTTTTTATTAGGGAATCTCTGGGGAGTGTATCAGTATTGTTACGGAATGTCTGGGGAGTGTGTCCGTATTGTTACGGAATGTCTGGGGACTGTGTCCGTATTGCTAGGGAATCGCTGGAGAGCTTCACAGTATGGTTACGGAATCTCTGGGGTGTGTCTCAGTATTGTTAGGGAATCTCTGGGGAATGTGTCCGCATTGTTAGAGAATCTCTGGGGAGTGTGTCCATATTGTTAGGAAATCGCTGGGGAGTGTCTCAGTATTGTTAGGGAATCTCTGGTGAGTGTGTCAGTATTTTAAGAATCTCAGGGGAGTATGTCATTATTGTTAGGGAATCTCTGGGGTGTGTGTCAGTACTGTTAGGGAATCTCTAGTGTGTTAATATTGTTAGGGAATCCCTTGGGACTGTGTAATTATTTTGTATGGAATATCTGGGGAGGGGCCCAGTATTGATAGGTTAAATAAGAGGATTGTGTCAGTGTTGTTAGGGAATCCCTGGGGCGTGTGTCAGTATTGGTAGGGAATCTCTGCGGAGTGTGTCAGTATTGTTAGGGAATCTCTGGTCTCTGTGTAAGTTTTGTTAGGTAATCTCTGGGGAGTGTGTTAGTATAGTTAGGGAATATGTGGGGATTTTGGCAGTACTGTCAGGGCATCTCTGGTGAGTGTGTCAGCATGGTTAGGGAATATCTGTTTAGCGTCCAAATAATCTTAAGAAATCTCTCGTGTGTGTGTCACTATTGTTACGGAATCTTTGGGGAGTTTGTCAATATTGTTAGGGAATATATGGGAACTCTGTCTGTATTGTTTAAGGGAATCTTGGGTGAGTATATCAGCTTTGTTAAAGAATCTCTTTTGAGTGTCCAAGTACTGTTAAGAAATCTCTGGGGTTTGTTTCAGTATTGTTCGGGAATGTCTGGGGAGTGTGTCAGTATTGATTGGGAATCTTAGGCAAATCTTTCAATATTGTAAGGAATCTCTGGGGAGTGTGACAGTCTTGTTAGGGAATCTCTGTGGAGTGTGTCAGATTTGTTAGTGAATATCTGGGGAGGGGGTCATTATTCTTAGGGAATTTCTGTGGAATGTATCGGTATTGTTACGGAATAACTGGGGAGTGTGTCGGTATTGTCGGAGAATCTCTGGTGATTGTGACCGTATTGTTAGGGAATCGCTGGAGAGCCTCTCTGTATTATTAGGGAATCTCTGGTGAGAGTGTCAGTATTGTTAGGGGATCTCTGGGGAGTGTGTCAGTATTGTTAAGAATCTCTGGAGAGAGTGTCAGTATTTTTAAGAATCTCAGGAAAGTGTGTTATTATTGTTAGGGAATCTCTTTGGACTATTCATATGTTGTTAGGTTATCTCTGGCGAGTTTGTCAGTATGATAACTGAATCTCCAGTGTCTGTTTCATTATTGTTAGAGATTCTCTGGGGATTGTGTCAGTATTGTTAGGGAATCTCTGGGGTGTGTGTCAGCATTGTTAGGGAATCATTGGGGAGTGTGTCCATATTGTTAGGGAACCTCTGGGGACTGTGTAAGTATTGTTAGGGAATATAGGCTGACTGTGTCAGTATTGTTAGGTAATCTCTGGTGTGTGTGTGTCACTATTGTTAGGGAAACTCTGGGGAGTGTCTCAGTATTAATTGGGAATCATTGGCGTATGTTTCAATATTGTTAGGGAATCCCTGTGGAGTGTCTCAGTATTGTTAGTGAATCTCTGGTGAGAGTGTCTTTATTGTTAGGGAATCCCTGGGGACTGTGTAATTATTGTTATGGAATATCTGGGGAGGGCCCCAGTATTGGTAGGGAATATAGGAGGATTGTTTCAGTATTGTTAGCGAATCGCTGAGGCATGTGTCAGTATTGGTAGGGAATCTCTGTGGAGTGTGTCACTATCTCTCGGGAGTTTCTCAGTATTTTTACGGAATCTCCGGAGTGAATTTCAGTATTGTTAGAGTATCTCTGGTGAGAGTGTCTTTATTGTTAGGGAATATCTGGGGAGTTTGTCAGTATTGTTAGGGAATCTCAGGGTAATGTGTCAGTATTGTTAGGGAAACTCTGGGGAGTGTTTCAGTATTGCCAGGGAATCTATGGGGAAAGTGTCCATATTTTTAGGGAATCTATGGGGAGTGTCTCTGTATTGTTAGGGAATCTCTGGGTATTCTGTCCGTATTGTTAGGGAATCACAGGGGAATGTGTAAGTATTGTTAAGGAATATCTATGGTGAATATATCAGTATTGTCTGGGAATCTCTGGTCGGTGTGCAGTTTTGTTAGGTAACCTCTGGGGAGTGAGTCAGTATTGTTAAGGAATATATGGGGATTGTGTCAGTATTGTTAGGGAATCTCTGGGGAGAGTGTCAGTATTGTTAGGTAATCTCTGGGGAAAGTGTCAGCATTTTTAGGAAACTCAGGGGAGTGTGTTAGTATTGTTAGGCAATCTCTTTGGAATGTCCATATATGGTTAGGTTATCTCTGGTGAGTTTGTTAGTATTGTTACGGAATCTCCAGTGTCTGTTTCAGTATTGTTAGTGATTCTCTGGGAATTGTGTCTGCATTGTTAGTGACTATCTGGGGAGTGTGTCAGTTTGTTAGGGAATCTCTGGGGTGTTTGTCAGCATTGTTAAGGAATCACTGGAGTGTGTGTCCATATTGTTAGGGAAACTCTGGGGACTGTGTATGTAATGTTAGGGAATATATGGTGACTGTGTCAGAATTGTTAGGTAATCTCTGGTGAGTGTGTCAGTATGGTTAGGGAATCTCTGTTGAGTGTCCAATTATTCATAAGAAATCTCTGGGGTGTGTTTCACTATTGTTAGGGAATCTCTGGGGAGTTTGTCATTATTGTTAGGGAATATATGGCGACTGTGTCTGTATTTTTTAGCAAAACCCGGTGAGTATATCAGTTTTGTCAGAGAATCTCTTTTGAGTGACCAAGTATTGTTAAGAAATCTCTGGGGTGTGTTTCAGTATTCTTCGGGAATCTCGGGGGAATGTGTCAGTATTGATTGGGAATCTCTGGAGAGTGTGTCAGTACTGTTAAGGAAGCTCTAGTGAGTGTGTAAGTATTGTTAGGGAATCCCTGAGCACTGTGTAATTATTGTTATGGAATATCTGGGGAGCGCCTCAATATTGATAGGGAATATATGAGGATTGTTTCAGTATTGTTAGGTAATCTCTGGTGAGTGTGTCAGTATGGTTAGGGAATCTCTGTTGAGTGTCCAACTATTCATAAGAAATCTCTGGTGTGTGTGTCACTATTGTTAGGGAATCTTTGGGGAGTTTATCAATATTGTTAGGGAATATATGGGGACTGTGTCTGTATTTTGTTAGGGAATCTTGGGTGAGTATATCAGTTTTCTTAGAGAATCTCTTTTGAGTGTCCAAGTACTGTTAAGAAATCTCTGAGATTTGTTTCAATATTGTTCGGGAATGTCTGGGGAGTGTGTCAGTATTGATTGGGAATTTTTTGGCAAATCTTTCAATATTGTTAGGGAATCTCTTGGGAGTCTGTTAGTATTGTTATGGAATGTCTGGGGAGTGTCTCAGTATTGTTAGGAAATCTTTGGGGATTGTCTCAGTATTGTTAGGGAATCTCTGGGGAATGTGTGTGTATTGTTAGAGTATCTCTGGTGATTGTGTCCGTATTGTTAGAGAATTACTGGAGAGCCTCTCAGTATTGTTAGGGAATCTCTGGGGAGAGTGTCAGTATTGTTAGGGAATCTCTGGGGATTGTGTCAGCATTGTTAGGGAATCTCTGGGGTGTGTGTCAGCATTGTTAGGGAGTCACTGGGGACCGTATCCATATTCTTAGGGATACTCTGGGGGCTGTCTAAGCATTGTTATGGAATATATGCTGACTGTGTCAGTATTGTTAGGTAATCTCTGGTGAGTATGTCAGTATGGTTAGGGAATCTCTGTTGAGTGTCCAATTATTCTTAGTAAATCACTGGTGTATGTGTCACTATTCTTAGGGAATCTCTGGGGAGTGTGTCAGTATTGATTGGGAATCGCAGGGGACTGTGTCAGTTGTGCAAGGGAATCTCTGGTGAGTGTGTATGTATTGCTGGGAATTCCTGGGGACTTTGTAATTATTGTTATGGAATATCTGGGGAGGTCCACAGTATTGTTAGATAATATATGAGGATTGTCTCAATGTTGTTAGGGAATAGCTAGGATGTGTTTCAGTATTGGTAGGGAATTTCAGTGGAGTGTTTCTGTATTGTTAGGGAATTTTTGGGGAGTTTGTCTGTATTGTTAGGGAATCTCTGGGGGTGTGTCAGTTTTATTAGGGTATCTCTGATTACTGTTTCAGTATTACCAGGGAATCTCTGTGGACTGTTTACATATTGTTAGGTTATCTCTCGTGAGTTTCTTAGTATTGATAAGGAATCTCCGGTGTTTGTTTCAATATTGTTCGTGAATCTCTGGGGCTTGTGTCAGTATTGTTAGTGCATCTCTGATGAGAGTGTATTTATTGTTAGGGAATATCTGGGGAGTGTGTCAATATTCTTATGGAATCTCTGGGGAGAGTGCCATTATTGTTAGGGAATCTCAGGGTAATGTGTCAGTATTGTTAGGGAGTCTCCGGGGAGTGTTTCAGTATTGCCAGGGAATCTCTGGGGAAAGTGTCCCTATTTTTAGGGAATCTCTGGGGAGTGTCTCTGTAATGTTAGGGAATCTCAGGGGAATGTGTCCATACTGTTAGGGAATCTCAGGGGAATGTGTAAGTATTGTTATTGAATATATGGTGACTGTGTCAGTATTGTTAGGGAATCTCTGGTTGGTGTGTAAATTTGTTAGGTAAACTCTGGGGAGTGTGTCTGTATAGTGAGGGAATATATGGGGATTGTGTCAGCGTTGTTAGGGAATCTCTGGTGAGTGTGTCAGTACGGTTAGGGAATCTCTGTTGAGTGTCCAATTATTCTTAAGAGATCTCTGGTGTGTGTGTGTCACTATTGTTATGGAATCTCTGGGGAGTTTGTCAATATTGTTAGGGAATAAATGGGGACTGTGTCTGTATTATTTATTGGATCTCGGGTGAGTATATCAGTTTTGTTAGAAAATCTCTCTTGAGTGCCAAGTATTGTTAAGAAATCTCTGGCATGTGTTTCAGTATTGTTCTGAAATCTCTGGGAAGTGTGTCAGTATTGATTGGGAATCTTTGGCAAATCTTTCAATGTTGTTTGGGAATCTCTGGGGAGTGTTTCAGTATTGTTAGAGAATCTGTGGGGATTGTGTCTGCATTTTTAGGGAATCACTGGGGAGTGTGTCCATATTGTTAGAGAAACTCTAGGGACTGTGTAAGTATTCTTATGGAATATATGATGACTGTGTCACTATTGTTAGGTAATCTTTGGTGAGTGTGTCAGTATGGTTAGGGAATCTCTGTTGAGTGTCCAATTATTCTTAAGAAATCTCTGGGGTGTGTGTCACTATTGTTAGGGAATCTCTGGGGAGTTCGTCAATATTGTTAGTGAATATATGGGGACTGTGTCTGTATTTTTTACGGAATCTCGGTGAGCATATCAGTTTTGTTAGAGAATCTCTTTTGAGTGTCCAAGTATTGTTAAGAAATCTCTGAGGTGTGTTTCAGTATTGTTAAGGCATGTCTGGTGAGTGTGTAAGTATTGTTAGGTAATCCCTGGTGACTGTGTAATTATTGTTATGGAATATCTGGGGAGGGCCCCAGTATTCATAAGGAATATATGAGGATTTGTCAGTATTGGTAACGAATCTCTACGGAGTGTTTCAGTATTGTTAGTGAATCTCTGGTCTGTCTGTAAGTTTTGTTAGGTAATCTCTGGGGAGTGTGTTAGTATAGTTAGGGAATATGTGGGGATTGTGGCAGTATTGTTAGGGCATCTCTGGTGAGTGTGTCAGTATGGTTAGGGAATATCTGTTTAGTGTCCAAATATTCTTAAGAAATCTCTCGTGTGTGTGTCACTATTGTTATTAAATTGCTGGGGAGTTTGTCAATGCTGTTAGGGAAGATATGGGGACTGTGCCTGTATTTTTTTAGGGAATCTTGGGTGAGTATATCAGTATTGTTAGAGAATCTCTTTTGAGTGTCCAAGTATTGTTAAGAAATCTCTGGGGTTTGTTTCTGTCTTGTTCGGCAATCTCTGGGGAGAGTGTCAGTATTGATTGGGGATTTTTGGCAAACCTTTCAATATTGTTAGGGAATCTCTGTGGAGTGTGACAATATTGCTATGGAATTTATGGGGAGTGTGTCCGTATTGTTAGGGAATTGCTGGGGAGTGTGTCAGTATTGTTAGGCAATCTTTGGGGAGCGTCTCAGTATTTTTAGGGAATCTCTGGTAATGTGTCGGTATTGTCAGAGAATTTCTGGTGATTCTATCCGTATTGTTAGAGAATCGCTGGAGAGCCTCTGAGTATTGTTAGGGAATCTCTGGGGAGAATGTCAATATTGTTAGGGAATCTATGGTGAGTGTGTCAGTATTGTTAGGGAATCTCTGGGGAGAGTGTCAGTATTTTTATGAATCTCAGGGGAGTGTGTCAGTTGTGTTAGGGAATCTCTCGTGAGCGTGTAGGTATTGTTAGGGAATCCCTCGACACTTTGTAATTAGTGTTATGGAATATCTGGGGAGGGCCCCAGTATTGATAGGGAATATATGAGGAACGTGTCAGTATTGTTAGGCAATCGCTGGGGCATGTGTCAGTATTGGTAGGGACTCTCTGCGGAGTTTTTCAGTATAGTTAGGGAATATCTGGGGAGTTTGTCTGTATTGTTATGGAATCTCTGGGGAGTGTTTCAGTATTGCCAATGAATCTCTGGGGAAAGTGTCCGTATTTTTAGGGAATCTCTGGGGAGTGTCTCTGTATTGTTAGGGAATCTCTGGGGAATTTGTCAGTGTTGCTAGGGAATCTCAGGAGAATGTGTAAGTATTGTTTTGGAATATTTGGTGACGGTGTCAGTATTGTTAGGGAATCTCTGGTCGGTGTGTAAATTTGTTAGGTAAACTCTGGGGAGTGTGTCAGTATAGTTAGGGAATATATGGGGATTGTGTCAGTATTGTTAGGGAATCTCTGGTCGGTGTGTACATTTGTTAGGTAAACTCTGGGGTGTGTGTCAGTATAGTTAGGGAATAAATGGGAATTGTGTCAGTATTGTTAGGGAATCTCAGGAGAATGTGTAAGTATTGTTTTGGAATATTTGGTGACGGTGTCAGTATTGTTAGGGAATCTCTGGTCGGTGTGTACATTTGTTAGGTAAACTCTGGGGTGTGTGTCGGTATAGTTAGGGAATATATGGGGAGTGTGTCAGTATTGTTAGGGAATCTCTGGTCGGTTAGTAAATTTGTTAGGTAAACTCTGGGGTGTGTGTCAGTATAGTTAGGGAATATTTGGGAATTGTGTCCGTATTGTTAGGGAATCTCAGGGGAATGTGTAAGTATTGTTATGGGATATATGGTGACTGTGTCAGTATTGTTGGGGAATCACTGGTCGGTGTGTAAATTTGTTAGGTAAACACTGGTGTGTGTCAGTATAGTTAGGGAATATATGAGGATTGTGTCAGTATTGTTAGGGAATCTCTGGTGAGTGTGTAAGTACGGTTAGAGAATCTCTGTTGCGTGTCCAATTATTCTTAAGAAATCTCTGGTATGTATGTCACTATTGTTATGGAATTGCTGGGGAGTTTGTCACTATTGTTAGGAAATATATGGGGACTTGGTCTGTATTATTTATGGAATCTCGGGTGAGTATATCAGTTTTGTTAGAGAATATGTTTTGAGTGTCCAAGTATTGTTAAGAAATCTCTGGAGTGTGTTTCAGTATTTTTCAGAAATCTCTGGGAAGTGTGTCAGTATTGGTTGGGAATCTTTGGCAAATCTTTCAATGTTGTTGGTGAATCGCTGGGGATTGTGTGAGTATTGTTAGGGAATCTCTGGTATTTTTGTCAGTATTGTGAGTGAATCCCTTGGCACTTTGTAATTATTGTTATGGAATATCTGGGGAGGGCCCCAATATTGATAGGGAATATATGAGGATTGTGTCAGTATTGTTACGCAATCGCTGGGGTATGTGTCAGTATTGGAAGGGAGTCTCTGCGGTGTGTTTCAGTACAGTTAGGGAATCTTTGGGGAGTTTTTCTGTATTGTTAGGGAATCTCTGGGGGTGTGTCAGTATTGTGAAAGAATTGCTGGTTACTGTTTCAGTATTGCCAGGGAATCTCTGTGGACTGTTTAAATATTGTTAGCTTATCTCTCAGGTGTTTCTCAGTATTGTTACGGAATCTCCGCTGTTTGCTTCAGTATTGTTAGAGAATCTCTGGGGATTGTGTTAGTATTGTTAGTGAATCTCTGGTGAGAGTGTCTTTATTGTTAGGGAATCTCTGGGGAATGTGTCCGTGTTGCTAGGGAATCTCAGGGGAATGTGTAATTATTGTTATGGGATATATGGTGACTGTGTCAGTATTGTTGGGGAATCTCTGGTCGGTGTGTAAATTTGTTAGGTAAACTCGTGGGTGTGTGTCAGTATAGTTGGGGAATAAATGGGGATTGTGTCAGTATTGTTATGGAATCTCTGGTGAGTGCGTAAGTACGGTTATTTAATCTCTGTTTAGTGTCCAATTATTCTTAAGAAATCTCTGGCGTGTGCGTCACTATTGTTATGGAATCACTGGGGAGTTTGTCAATATTGTTAGGGAATATATGGGGACTGTGTCTGTATTATTTAGGGAATCTCGGGTGACTATATCAGTTTTGTTAGAGAATCTCTTTTTTGAGTGTCCAAGTACTGTTAACAAATCTCTGGCGTGTGTTTCAGTATTTTTCAGGAATCTCTGGGAAGTGTGTCAGTATTGGTTGGGAATAGTTGGCAAATCTATCAATGTTGTTCGGGAATCGCTGGGGAGTGTGTCAGTATTGTTAGGGAATCTCTGGAGAGTGTGTCAGTACTGTTAGGGAATCGCTAGTGAGTTTGTAAGTATTGTAAGGGAATCCCTGGGGACTGTGTAATTATTGTCATGGAATATCTAGGGAGGGCTCCAGTATTGATAGGGAATATATGAGGATCTGTGTCAGTATTGTTAGGGAATCGCTTGGACTTTTGTCAGTATTGGTAGGGAATCTCGGCGGAGTGTTTCAGTATTCTAACTGAATCTCTGGGGAGTTTGTCAGTATTGTTAGGGAATCTCTGGGGGTGTGTCAGTATTGGTAGTGGATCTCTGCGAAGTGTTTCAGTATTGTTAGGTTATCTCTGGTGAGTTTCTCAGTATTGTTATGGTATCTCCGGTGTCTGTTTCAGTATTGTTAGGGAATCTCTGGGGATTGTGTCAGTATTATTAGTGAATCACTGGTGAGAGTGTCTTTATTGGTGCGGAATATCTGGGGACTCTGTCAGTATTCTTATGGTATCTCTGGGGTGTTTCTCAGTATTGTTAGGGAATCTCAGGGTAATGTGTCAGTATTGTTAGGGAATCTCTGGTGAGTGTTTGAGTATTGCCAGGTAATCTCTGGGGAAAGTGTCCATATTTTTAGGGAATCTCTAGGGAGTGTCTCTGTATTGTTAGGGATTCTCTGCGGAATGTGTCCATATTGTTAGGGTATCTCAGGGGAATGTGTAAGTATTGTTATGGAATATATGGTGACTGTATCAGTATTGTTAGGGAATCTCTGGTTGGTGTGTAAATTTGTTAGGTAAACTCTGGGGTGTGTGACAGTATAGTTAGGGAATATATGGGGATTGTGCCAGTATTATTAGGGAATCTCTGCTGAGTGTGTCAGTACGGTTAGGGAATCTCTGTTGAGTTTCCAATTATTCTTAAGAAATCTCTGGTGGATGTGTCACTTTTGTTACGGAATCGCTGGCGAGTTTGTCAATATTGTTAGGGAATATGTGGGGACTGTGCCTGTATTATTTAGGTAATCTCGTGTGAGTATATCAGTTTTGTTAGAGAATATGTATTGAATGTCCAAATATTCTTAAAAAATCTCTGGGGTTTGTGTCAGTATTGTTCAGGAATCTCAGGGGGATGTATCAATATTGTTTGGGAATCCATGGGGAGTGTTTCAGTATTGTTAGTGAATCTCTAGGGAGTTTATCAGTATTGTTAGGTTATCTCTGGTGACTTTCTCAGTATTGTTAAGGAAGCTCCGGTGTCTGTTTCAGTATTGTTATGGAATCTCTGGGGAGTGTGTCAGTATTGTTAGGGAATCTCAGGGGAATGTATCAATATTGTTAGGGAATCCATGGGGAGTGTTTCAGTAATGCTAGGGAATCTCTGGGGAAAGTGTCCATATTTTTAGGGAATCTCAGGGGAATGTGTCAGTATTGTGAGGGAATCTCTGGGGAGCGTGTCAGTATTGTTAGGAAACTCTGGGGAGTGTGTCAGTTTTGCCAAAAAATTTCTGAGGAAAGTTTCTGTCATGTTTCGCAATCTGTGGGGAGTCTATCAGTATTATTAGAGAATCTCTGGGGAGAGTGTCAGTATTGTTAGAGAATCTCTTTTGAGTGTCCAAGTATTGTTAAGAAATCTCTGGCGTGTGTTTCAATATTTTTTGGGAATCTCTGGGAAGTGTGTCAGTATTGTTAGAGAATCTCTTTTGAGTTTCCAAGTATTGTTAAGAAATCTCTGGGGTTTGTTTCGGTATTGTTAGGGAATCTCTGGGGAGTGTGTCAGTATTGATTGGGAATCGTTGGCAAAACTTTCAATATTGTTAAGGAATCTCTGCGGAGTGTGTCAGTACTGTTAGGGAATCTCTGGGGAGTGTCTCACTATTGTTAGGGAATCTCTGGGGTGAGTATCAGTATTGTTAGCGAATCTCGGGGGAGAGTGTCAGTATTTTTAGGATCCTCAGGAGCGTGTGTCAGTATCGTTAGGGAGTCTCTGTGGAGTGTGTCAGTACTGTTAGGGAATCTCTGGTGAGTGTGGTAGTATTGTCAGGGAATCATTGGGGACTGTTTAATTATTGTTATGGAATATTTGGGGAGGGCCCCAGTATTGATAGGGAATATAAGAGTATTGTCTCAGTATTGTTAGGGAATAGTTAGAATGTGTTTCAGTATTGGAAGGGAATCTCAGTGGAGTGTTTCAGTATTGTTAGGGAATTTCTGGGGAGTGTGTCAGTATTGTTTGGGAATCACTGGGGAGTTTGTCAGTATTGTTAGGGAATCTCTGGGTGTGTGTCAGTATTGTTCTGGAATCTCTGTGGACTGTCTAAATATTGTTAGGTTATCTCTGGGGAGTTTATCAGTATTGTTACAGAAACTCCGGTGTCAGTTTCAATATTGTTGGAGAATCTCTGGGGATTGTGTCAGTATTGTTAGTGAATCTCTGGGGAGTGTGTCAATATTGTTAGGGAATCCCGGGAGAGTGTCAGTACTGTTAGGGAATCTCTGGGGAGTGTTTCTGTATTGTTTGGGAATCTCTGGAGAGTGTGTCAGTAATGTTAGGTAATCTCTGGGGTGTGCGTCCGTATTGTTATGGAATCTTTCGGGAGAGCATATGTATTGTTACAGGATCTCTGGGCAGTGGGTAGGTGTTAGGTTATCTCTGGGGACTGTGTAAGTATTGTTATTGAATCTCTGGGGAATGTCTCAGTATTCTTAGGGAATCTCTTGGAATGTGTTGGTATTGTTAGCGTAACTCTGTGGAGCACGTCAGTATTGTGAGGGAATCTCGGGGTAGTGTATCAGTATTGTTTGGGAATCACTGGGGAGTGTGCCAGTATTGATAGGCAATCTCTGTGGAGTGCTTCACTATTGTTAGTGAAAATCTGGGGACTCTCTCAGTGTTGTTAATGTATCTCTGGGGAGTGTGTCAGTATTAATAGTGAATTTTGGCGAATATTTCATTATTTTCAGGGAATCTCTGGGGAGCGTGTCAGTATTGCTAAGGAATCTCAGGGGAGTGCCTCATTATTGTTAGGGAATCTCTGTGGTGTGTGTCCATATTGTTAGGGAAACTTTGGGGACAGTGTAAGTACTGTTAGAGAATAAATGGTGAATGTGTCTGTATTGTTAGGGAATCCCTCGCGAGTGTGTCAGTATTGTTAGGGAATCTATGGGGAGTGTGTCAGTATTCTTAGGGAATCTTTGGGGAATCTTTAAATATTGTCAGGGAATCTCTTGGGAGTGTGGCAGTATTGTTAGGGAATCTCTAGGGAATGTCTCAGTATTGTGAGGGAATCTCTGGCGAGTGTCTCAGTATTGTTAGGGAATCTCTGGGGATTGTGTCAGTATTTTTAGAGAATAACTGGGGAGTGTGTCTGTATTGTTAGGGAATCTCTGGGGAGTGTGTCAGTATTGTTAGCCAATATCTGATGAGTGTATAATTATTGTTACGGGATCTCTGGAGTTAGGTAATATTGTTATGGTGAGTGTCTGGCAATTGTCTCTGTATTGTTCGGGGATATCTTGGAAGTATCTCTGGATTGTTAGGGAAACTCTGGGGAGTGTATCATTATTGTTAGGGAATTTCTGGGGAGTGTGTCAGTATTGTTGGGGAAACTCTGGGGAGTGTGTCAGTATAGTTAGGTTATCTTTGGGGTATGTTTAAATATTGTCAGGGAATCTCTTGGGAGTGTGTCAGTATTGTTAGGGAATCTCTGGGTAGTGTGTCAGTGTTGTTAGGGAATTTTTGGGGCATCTTTAAATATTTCAGGGAATCTCTCGGGAGTGTGGCAATATTGTTAGGGAATCTCTGGGTAATCTTTCAGTATTACAAGGGAATCTGTGGTGTGAGTCTCCGTATTGTTAGGGAATGTCTGTGGAGTGTCACAGTATTGTTAGGGAATCTATGGGGAGAGTGTCAGTATTCTTAGTGAATCTCTGGGGAGTATGCCAGTATTGTTAGGGAATCTCTGGGGAGATTGTCAGTATTTTTAGGAATCACAGGGGACTGTGTTAGTATTGTTAGGCAATCTCTGGGGAGTATGCCAGTACTGTTAATGAATCTCTGGTGAGTGTGTAAGTATTGTTAGGGAATCACTGGGGACTGTTTAATTACTGTTATGGACTTTCTGGGGAGGCCACAGTATTGATAGGCAATATATGAGAATTGTCTCAGTATTGTTAGGGAATAGCTGGGATGTGTGTCAGTATTGATGGGGAATCTCAGTGGAGTGTTTCAGTATTGTTAGGGAATCTCTGGGGAGTGTGTCAGTATTGTTAGTGAATCTATGGGGACTGTGTCAGTATTGTGAGGACATGTCTGGAGACTGTGTCAGTATTGTTAGGCAATCTCCGGTGACTGTCAGTATTGTTAGGGAATATCTGGGGAGTGTGTCAGTATTGTTAGGGAATCTCTGGGGAGTGTGTGAGTATTGTTAGGGAATAATTGGGGAGTGTATCAGTATTGTTGGGGAATCTCTGGGGAATGTGTCAGTTTTGTTAGGGAATATCTGGGGAGTGTATAATTATTGTTACGGAATCTCTGGATTTAGCTAAGTATTGTTACGGTGAATGTCTGACGATTGTTTTTGTATTGTTAGGGGATATCTGGGGAGCGTAGCATTATTGTTAGGGAATTTCGGGGAGTGTGTCAGTATTGTAAGGGAATATATAGGGACTGTGTCAGTATTGTGAGGACATGTCTGGGGAATCTTTTACTATTGTTAGGGAATCTCTGTGAAGAGTGTCTGTATTGTTTGGGGATCTCTGGGGAGTGTGTCTGTATTGTTTGGGAATCATGTCCTTATTGCTCGGGAATCTCTGGTGAGTGTATAGGTTTTGTTCGGGAATCTCTGGGGAGTGTGTCAGTATTGTTAGGGAATATTTGGCGACTGTGTCAGTATTGTTAGGGAATATCTGGGGAGTGTCAGTATTGTTAGTGAACCTTTGGGGAGTGTGTCATTATTGTTAGGGAATCTCTGGCCAGTGTGTCAGCATTGTTAGTGAATCACTAGGGAGTATGTCAGTATTGTTATTGATTCTAAGGAAAATGTGTCAGTATTGCTAGTGAATCTCAGGGGAGTGTGCCAGTATTGTTAGCAAATCTCTGGTGAGTGTACAAGTATTGTTAGAGCATCTCTGGCAAGTGTACAAGTATTGTAATGGAATCTCAAGGGATTGTCTCAGTATTGGTGGAGAATTTTGGTGGGAGTGTCAGTATTGTTAGGGAATTTTTGGGGAGTTTTTGAGTAATGTTAGGGAATCTCTGGGGAGAGTGTCAGTATTGTTAGGAATCACTAGGAAGTGTGTCAGTATTGTTAGGGAATCTCTGGGGAGCGTATAATTATTGCTATGGGATCTCTGGGGTTAGGTAGGTTTGTTAGGGAATCTCTGGCGATTGTATCTCAATTGTTAGAGAATATCCAGGGAGCATGTGAGGATTGTTAGGGAATCTCTGGGGAGTGTGCCATTATAGTTAGGGAAGTTTTGGGGACTGTGACAGTATTGTTAGGGAATCTCTGAGGAGTGTTTCAGTATGGTAAGGGAGTCTCTGGGGATTTTGTCAGTATTGTTAGAGAATGTCTGGGTAGTGTGTCAGTATTGTTAGGGAATCTCTGGGGAGTGTGTTAGTATTGTTATGGAATCTCAGGTGAGTGCATAATTATTGTTACGGGATCTCTGGGGTTAGCTAAGTATTGTTATGCAATCTCTTGCGACAGTAACTGTATAGTTAGGGTATATCTGGGGAGTGTTTCAGTATTTTTTGTGAATCTCTGGGGCGTGAATCATTATTGTTTGGAATCTCTGTGGAGTGTGTCAGTATGGTTATGGAATCTCTGGGGAGTGTATAAGTATTGTTACAGGGTCTCTGGTGAGTGTTTAAGTATTGTTATGGAATCTCTGGGGAGTGTCTCATTATTGGTAGCAAATCTCTAGGAAGTGTGTCAGTATTGGTAAGGAATCTCTGGGGATTTTTTTCAGTATTGTTAGGGATTCTCTGGGTAGTGTGTTAGCATTGTTAGGGAAGCTCTGCGGAGTTTGTCAGTATTGTTAAGGAATCTTGGGGGAGTATGTCAGTATTGATAGGGAATCTTTGAGGAATCATTCAATATTGTTAAGGAGTCTCTGGGGAGTTTCTTAGTATTGTTAGGGAATCACTGGGGAATGTTTGAGTATTGTTCCCGAATCTCTGCTGAGAGTATCCGTATTGTTTGGGAATCCCTGGGGAGTGTCTTAGTATTGTTAGGGAATCTCTGGGGAATGTCTCCGTGTTGTTAGGGAAGCTCTGGGGAGTGTGTCCGTATTGTTAGGGAATCTCTGGGGAGTGTCTCAGTATTGTTAGTGAATCTCTGGTGAGTGTGTCAGTATTGTGACGAAATCTCAGGTGTGTGTGCCAGTATTGTTAGCGAATATCTGGTGATTGTCCAGGTATTGTTAGGGAATCTCTTTGGCGTGTGTCCATATTTTTAGGGAAACGCTGGGGACTGTGTAAGTACTGTTCGGTAATATATGGTGAATGTGTCAGTATTGTTAGAGAATCTCTGGTGAGTGTTTCAGGATTGTTAGGGAAACTCTGGGGACTGTGTAAGTACTGTTAGGGAATATATGGTGAATGTGTAAATATTGTCAGGGAATCTCATGGGAGTGTGGCAGTATTGTTAGGGAATCTCTAGGGAATATCTCAGTATTGTTAGCGAATCTCTGGCGAGTGTGTCAGTATTGTTATGGAATCTCTGGAGAGTGTGTGAGTATTGTAGGGGAATATATGGGGACTGTGTAATTATGGTTTGGAATTTCTGGGGAGTGTTTCAGTATTGTTAGTGAATCTAGGGGTACTGTGTCAGTAGTGTGAGCACATGTATGGAGATTGTGTCAGTATTGTTAGGCAATCTCCGTTGACTGTGTCCGTATTGTTAGGGAATCTCTAGGGAGTGTCTCAGTATTGTTAGTGAATCTCTGGGGAGTGTGTCAGTATTGCGATGAAATCTCAGGTGAGTGTGCCAGTATTGGTAGCGAAACTCTGGTGAGTGTCCAGGTATTGCTGAGAATCACTGGGAATGTGTCAGTATTGTTAGGAAATATATGGGGACTGTTTCAGTATTGTTAGGAAATCTCTGTTCAGTGTCCAAGTATTGTTAAGAAATCTCGGGGGTGTGTTTCAGTATTGTTATGGAATTTCTGGGGGGTGCGTCAGTATTGTTAGGTTCTCTCTGGGGAGTGTGTCCATATTGTTAGTGAAACTCTGGGGACTGTGTCAGTATTGTGACTAAAACTCAGGTGAGTGTGCCAGTATTGTTAGCGAATCTCTGGTGAGTGTCCAAGTATTGTTAAGAAATCTCTGGGGTGTGTTTCAGTATTGTTATGGAATCTCAGGGGACCGTGTCAATATTGTTAGGGAATCTCTGGTGAGTGAACAAGTATTGTTAGGGTATCTCTGGGGAGTGTTTAGGTATTGTTATGGAATCTCTGGGGAGTGTCTCAGTATTGGTAGGGAATCTCTGTGGACTATGACAACATTTTTAGGGAATCTCTGCGGAGTCTGTCAATATTGTTCGGAATCTTTGGGGAATCTTTCAATATTGTTAGGGAATCTCTGGGCAATATTTCAGATTTGTTAGGGATTATTTGGGGTGTGTGTCTTTATTGTTAGGGAATCTCTGGGGAGTGTGTTCGTAATGTTAGGGAATCATCTGGGAACTGTGTAAGTATTGTTAGGGAATCTATGGGGACTCTGTCAGTATTGTGAGGAAATCTCAGGTGAGTGTGCCAGTATTGTTAGCAAATCTGTGGTGAGTGTCCAAGTATTTTTATGGTATCTCTTGTGAGTGTTTCTCTGGGTAGTGTGTCAGTATTGTTAAGGAATCTCTGGGGAGAGTGTGAGTATTGTTAGGTAAGTTTGTTAGGGAATCTCTGGCGACTGTCTCTGTATTGTTAGGGGATATCTGGGGAGTGTGTCGGGTTTGTTAGGGAATCTCTGGGGAATTTGTCATTATTGTTAGGGAATCTCTGGGTACTATGACAGTATTGTTAGGGAATCTCTGGGGAGTCTGTGAATATTGTTAGACAATCTTTGGGGTATCTTTCAATATTGTTAGGGAATCTCTGTGGAATATTTCCGCTTTGTTAGGGAATCTTTGGAGTGGGTGTCCGTATAGTTAAGGAATCTGGGTAGTGTGTCCGTAATGTTAGGGTATCTCTGGGGAGTGTTTAAGTATTGTTATGGAATCTCTGGGAAGTTTTTCAGTATTTTTAGTGAATCTATGGGGATCGTGTTAGTATTGTGAGAAAATCTCAGGTGAGTGTGCCAGTATTGTTAGCAAATCTCTGGTGAGTGTCCAAGAAATGGTAGGGAATCTCTGGGGAGTGTGTCAGTATTGTTAGGAAATCTCTGTGGTGTGTTTCAGTATTGTTACGGAATCTCTGCAGACTGTGTCAGTATTGTTAGGGAATGTCCTGGGGGTGCATCAGTATTGTTAGGGAATCTCTGGGGAGTGTGTCCATATTGTTAGTGAAACTCTGGGGACTGTGTCAGTATTGTGACGAAATCTCAGGTGAGTGTGCCAGTATTGTTAGCGAATCTCTGGTGAGTGTCCAAGTATTGTTAAGAAATCTCTGGGGTGTGTTTCAGTATTGTTATGGAATCTCTAAGGACAGTGTTAGTATTGTTAATGAATCTCTGGTGAGTGAACAATTGTTGTTAGGGTATCTCTGGGAGTGTTTAAATATTGTTACGGAATCTCTGGGGAGTGTCTCAGTATCGGTAGGAAATTTCTGGGTACTATGACAGTATTGTTAGGGAATATCTGGGGACTCTGTCAATATTGTTCGGAAATCTTTGGGGAATCTTTCAATATTATTAGGGAATCTCTGGGGAATATTTCAGTTTTGTTAGGGAATCTCTGGGGTGTGTGTCTGTATTGTTAGGGAATCTCTGGGAGTGTGTCCGTAATGTTAGGGAATCATCTGTGGACTGTGTAAGTATTGATAGTGAATTTATGAGGACTGTGTCAGTATTGTGAGGAAATCTCAGGTGAGTGTGCCAGTATTGCTAGCAAAGCTCTGGTGAGTGTCCACATATTTTTAGGGTATCTCTTTTGAGTGTTTCTCTGGGTAGTCTGTCAGTATTGTTAGGGAATCTCTGGGGAGAGTGTCAGTATTGCTAGGAATCTCTGGGGAGTTTGTCAGTATTGATGGGGAATCTCGGGGAGGTATGTCAGTATTGATAGGGAATCTTTGGGGAATCTTTCAATATTGTTAGGGAATCTCTGGGGATTGTCTCAGTATAGTTAGGGAATCGCCGGGGAATGCTTCAGTATTGTTCTTGAATCTCTGGTGAGAGTGTCCGTATTGTTTGGGAATCTCTGGGGAGTGTCTCAGTATTGTTAGGGAATCTCTGGGGAATGTGTCCGTGTTGTTAGGGAATCTCTGGGGAGTGTGTCCGTATTGTTATGGAATCTCTGGGGAGCATCTCAGTATTGTTAGGGAATCTCTGGGGAGTGTATCAGTATTATTAGGGAATCTCTGGGGACTGTGTCAGTATTGTTGGGGAATCTCTGGTGAGTACACGAGCATTGTTAGGGTATCTCTGGCGAGTGTTTAAGTATTGTCATGGAATCTCTGGTGAGTGTCTCAGTATTGTTAGGGAATCTCTGGGGAGTTTGTCAGTATTGTTAGGGAATCTGTGGGGTTTGTGTCAGTATTGTTAGGGAATCTCTGGGGAGTGGGTCAGTATTGCTAGGGAATCTCTGTGGCGAGTGTCTGTATTTTTATGGAATCTCTGGGGAGTATATAATTATTGTTATGGGATCTCTGGGGTTAGGTAAGTTTGTTAGGGAATCTGGCGATTAGGGAATATGTGAGGAGTGTGTCGGGTTTGTTAGGGAATATCTGGGGAATGTGCAAATATTGTTAAGGTATCTCTGGGGAATATGACAGTATTGTTAGGGAATCTCTGGGGAGTCTGTCAATATTGTTCGGAAATCTTTGGGGAACCTTTCAATACTGTTAGGGAATCTCTGGGGAATATTTCAGTTTTGTTAGGGAATCTGTGGGGTGTGTGTCCGTATTGTTAGGGAATCTTTGGGGAGTGTGTCCGTAATGTTTGTGAATCTCAGGGGACTGTGTAAGTATTGTTAGGGAATCTCTGGGAAGCGTTTCAGTATTGTTAGTGAATCTATGGGGACTGTGTCAGTATTTTGAGGCAATCCCATGTGAGTGTGCCAGTATTGTTAGCGAATCTCTGGTGAGTGTCCAACCATTTTTAGGGTACCTCTTGTGAGTGTTTCATTATTGTTAGGGAATCTCTGGGGACTGTGTAATTATTGTCTGGGAATCTCTGGGGGTGTGTTTGTATTGCTAGGGAGTCTCAGGGGAATGTACCAGTATTGTTAGTGCATCTCTGGGGAGTGACTCATTATTGTTAGTGAATCTCTGGAGACTGTGTAATTATTGTTTGGGAATCTCTGGGGGTGTGTTTGTATTGCTAGGGAGTCTCTGGGGAGTGTGTCAGTATTGTTATTGAATCTCTAGTGAGTGTATAAGTATTGCTATGGGATATCTGGTGAGTTCCTCAGTATTGTTAGGGATTCTCTGGGGAGTGTGTCGATTTTGTTAGGGAATCTCTGGGGACTGTGTAAGTATTGTTATGGAATATCTGGGGAGGGCCCCAGTATATATGAAGACTGTGTCAGTATTGTTAGTGAATTTCTGCGGCGTGTGTCAGTATTCGTAGGGAAACTCGGGGGATTGTGTCAGTATTGTCAGGGAAGATCTGGGGAGTTTGTCAGTATTGTTATGGAATCTCTGGGGACTGTGTCAGTATTGCCAGGCAATCTCTGTGGACTGTTTAAATCTTGTCAGGGAATCTCTGGGGATTGAGTCAGTATGTTTAGAGAATCTCTGGGGAGTATGTCAGTATTATGAGAGATCTCTGGGGAGTGTTTTAGCATTGTTTTGGAATCTCTGGGGACTGTGTATGTATTTTTTGGGAATCTCTGGGGAGTATGTCAGTATTGCTAGGGTATCTCTGAGAAATCTGTCAGTTTTGTTAGTGAATCTCTGGGGAGTGTCTGATTATTGTTAGGGCATCTCTGGTGAGTGTGTCAGTATTGTCATGGAATCTCAGTGGAGTGTGTAAGTATTGTTGGTGAATCTCTGGTGACTGCGTAAATATTGTTATGGAATCTTTGGGAGTGTATACGTATTGTTAGGGAAACTCTGGGGTGCTGGTCGGGATTGTTAAGGAATCTGTGGGGAGAGTGTCATTACTGTGAGTGAATCCCTATGTAGTGTATCAATATTGTTAGGGAATCTCTGAGGACTGTGCCAGCTTTGTTAGGGAATTTCTGGAGAGTGTGTCAGTTTTGTGGGAAATCTCTGGGGACAGTGCAGTTATGGTTAGGGAATCTATGGCGTAGGTCTCAGTATTGTTAGGGAATCTATTGGGAGTGTGCCAGTATTGTTAAGGAAACTCTGGGGAGTGTGTTAGTATTGTTAGGTAATCTCTGGGAATTATGTCAGTATTGTTAGCGACTCTCTGGTGAGTGTTTCAGTATTGTTAGGGAATCTCTGGAGTGTTTGTCCATATTGTTAGTGAAACACTGGGGACTGTGTAAGTTTTGTTAGGAAATCTCTGGTGAGTTTATAAGTATTGGTAGGGAAACTCAGGGGAGTGTGTCAGTATTGTTAAGGAATCTCTGGGGAGAGTGTCATTACTCTGTGTGAATCCCTATGTAGTGTATCAATATTGTTAGGGAATCTCTGGGGACTGTGCCAGCTTTGTTAGGGAATTTCTGGGGATTGTGTCAGTTTTGTGGGCAATCTCAGGGGACAGTGCAATTATGGTTAGGGAATCTCTGGCGTAGGTCTCAGTATTGTTAGGGAATCTATTGGGAGTGTGTCAATATTGTTAAGGAAACTCTGGGGAGTGTGTCAGTATTGTTAGGTAATCTCTGGGAACTATGTCAGTATTGTTAGCGACTCTCTGGTGAGTGTTTCAGTAATGTTAGGGAATCTCTAGGGTGTGTGTCCATATTGTTAGTGAAACACTGGGGACTGTGTAAGTTTTGTTAGGAAATCTCTGGTGAGTGTGTAAGTATTGGTAGCGAAACTCAGGGGACTGTGTCAGTATTAGGGAATCTCTGGTGAGTGTTCGAGTTTTGTTACGGTAACTTTGGGGATTATTTAAGTATTGTTAGGGAATCTCTGGGGAGTGTGTCAGTATTGTTAGGGATTCTCTGGAGATTGTGGGTGTATTGTTAGGGAATCACTGGAGTGTGTCTGAATATTGTTAGAGATTCTCTTGGGAGTGTTTCAATATTGTTAGGGAATCTCTTGGGAGTTTGTCAGTATTGTTAGGGAATCTCTGGGGAGTGGGTCAGTATTGTTAGGGAATCTCTGGGGAGAGTGTCAATATTGTTAGGGAATTTCTGGGGAGTGTATAATTATCGTTAGGGAATCTCTGGGGTTAGCTATTTTGTTAGGGAATCTCTGGTGATTGTCTCTGAATTGTTAGGGGATATCTGGTGAGTGTTTAGGGATTGTTAGGGAATCTCTGGGGAATGTGTCATTATTATTAGGAAATCTCTGCGGACTACGGCAGTATTGTTAGAGAATCTCTGGGGAGTGTGGTATTGTTAGGGAATCTTTGGGGAATCTTTCAATATTGTTAGGGAACCTCTGGGGAATGTTGCAGTTTTGTTAGGGAATCTTTGGGGATTGTGTCCATGTTGTTAGTGAATCTCTGGGGAGTGTGTGCGTAATGTTAGGGAATCTCTGGGGAGTGTATCAGTATTGTTACAGAATCTCTGGGGAGTGTTTCAGTATTGTTAAGGGAACTCTGTGGAGTGTGTCTATATTGTTATTGAATCTATGGGGACTTTGTCTGTATTGTGAGGAAATGTCAGGTGAGTGTGCCAGTATTGTTAGCGAATCTCTGGTGAGTGTCCAAGTATTGTTAGCATATCTCTTGTGAGTGTTTCAGTGTTGTTAGTGAATCTCTGGGGACTGTGTAAGTATTGTTTGGAAATCTCTAGGGGTGTGTTTGTACTGCTAGGTAGTCTCTGGGGAGTGTGCCAGTATTGTTAATGCTGCTCTGTGGAGTGACTCATTTTTGTTTTGGAATCTCTCGGACTGTGTCAGTATTGTTATTGAATTTCTGGGGGGTGCATAAGTATTGTTATGAGATCTCTGGCGAGTGCCTCAGTATTGCTAGGGATAGTCTGGAGATTGTGCCAGTATTGTTAGGGAATCTATGGGGACTGTCTATGTATTATTATAGAATATCTGGGGAGGGTCCCAGTATAAATGAGGATTGTGTCAGGATTGATAGGATATTGCTGGGGCGTGTGTCAGTATTTGTAGTGAATCTCGGGGGAGTGTGTCAATATTGCCAGGGAATCTCTGTGGACTGTCCACATATTGTTTGGGAAACTGTGGGGATTGTGTCAGTATGTTTAGTGAATCTCTGGGGAGTGTGTCAGTATTGTTAGGCAATCTACGGGTTCTGTGTCAGTTTTGTTAGAAAATCTCTGGTGAGGGTATCAGTATTGTTAGGGAATCTCTGGTGAGTGTCGAAGTATTGTTAAGGTATCTCTTGTGAGTGTTTCAGTATTTTGAGTGAATGTCTGGGGACTGTGTAAGTATTGTTTGGGAATCTCTGGGGGTGTGTGTGTATTGCTAGGGTGTCTCTGGGGGTGTGCAGTATTGTTAGTGCATCTCTGCGGAGTGATTCATTATTGTTTTGGAATCTCTCGGAGTGTGTCAGTATTGTTATTGAATTTCTGGGGAGTGTATAAGTATTGTTACGGGATCTCTGGCGAGTGCCTCTGTATTGCTAGGGATTCTCTGGGGAGTGTGTCGGTATTGTTAGAGAATCTCTGGGGACTGTGTAAGTATTATTATAGAATACCTTGGGAGGGGCACAGTATATATGAGGATTGTGTCAGTATGTTTAGGGAATTGCAAGGGTGTGTGTCAGTATTGGTAGGGAATCTCTGGGGAGTGTGTCAGTATTGTGAGGGAACATCTGCCGAGTTTGCCAGTATTAATTCGGAATCTCTGGGGAGAGTGTCAGTATTGTTATGGAATCTCTGGGGAGTGTGTCAGTATTGCCAGGGAATCGCTGTGAACTGTCCACATATTTTTAGGGAATCTCTGGGGATTGTGTCAGTATGTTTAGGGAATCTCTGTGGAGTGTGTCAGTATTGTTAGGGAATCTCTGGCGAGTGTTTCAGCATTATTTTGGAATCTCTGGGAACTTTGTAAGTATTTTTTGGGAATCTCTGAAAGTGTCTCAGTATTGTTAGGGAATCTCTGAGAAGTGTGTCAGTATTGTTATGGAATCTCAGGGGACTGTGTAAATATTGTTAGGGAATCTATGCTGACTGTGTAAATATTTCTATGGAATCTCTGGGAGTGTCTCAGTATTGGTAGGGAAACTCTGGGGTGTTTGATGAGATTGTTAGGGAATCTCTGGGGAGTGTAACATTACTGTTAGGGATTCCCTGTATAGTGCATCAATATTGTTAGGCAATTTCTGGGGAGTGTATAATTATTGTTACGGGATCTCTGGGGTTAAGTAAGTTTGTCAGGGAATCTCTGGTGATTGTCTCTGTATTGTTAGGGCATATCTGGGGAGTGTGTCGGGATTGTTAGGGAATCTCTGGGGAATGTGTCATTATTGTTAGAGAATCTCTGGGGTCTATGACACTATTGTTTGGGAATCTCTGGGGAGTGTCTCACTACTGTTAGGGACTCTTTGAGGAATCTTTCAATATTGTCAGGGAATCTCTGGGGAATGTCTCAGTTTTGTTTGGGAATCTTTGGGGAGTGTCTCCGTATTGTTAGGAAATCTCTGGGGAGTGTGTCAGTATTGTTAGGGAATCTCTGGGGAGTGTGTCAGTATTGTTAGGGAATCTATGGGGAGTGTGTCAGTATTGATAGGGAATCTCTGGTGAGTGTTTCAGTATTGTTAGTGAATCTATCAAGACTGTGTCAGTATTCTGAGGAAATCTCAGGTGAGTGTACCAGTATTTTTAGCGAATCTCTGTTGAGTGTCCAAATATTGTTAGGGTATCTCTTGTGATTGTTTCAATATTGTTAGTGAATCTCTGGGGCTGTGTAAGTATTGTTTGTGAATATCTGGGGGTTTGTTTGTATAGCTAGGGAGTCTCTGGGGAGTGTGCCAGGATTGGTAGTGCATCTCTGCAGAGTGACTCATTATCGTTTTGGATCTCTGGGGAGTGTATCAGTATTGTTATTGAATCTCTGGCGAGTTCCTCAGCATTGCTAGGGATTCTCTGGGGAGTGTGTCGGTTTTGTTAGGGAATCTCTGGGGACTGTGTAAGTATTGTTATGGAATATCTGGGGAGGGTCGCTGTATATATGAGGATTGTGTCAGTATTGTTAGGGAATTGCTGGGGCGTGTACTAGTATTGCAAGGGAATCTCCGAGGATTGTGTCAGTATTGTTAGGGAACCTCTGGGGAGTTTGTCAGTATTGTTATGGAATCTCTGAGGAGACTGTCAGTATTGTTATGGAATCTCTGGGGAGTGTGTCAGTATTGCCAGGGTATCGTTGTGGACTGTCAAAATATTGATATTGGAATCTCTGGGGATTGTGTCAGTATGTTTATCGAATCTCTGGGATGTGTGTCAGTATTGTTAGGGAATATGTGGGGACTGTTTCAGTATTGTTAGAGAATCTCTGGTGAATGTGTTAGTATTGTTAGAGAATCTCTGGGGACTGTGTCAGTATTTTTAGGGAATCTCTGGGGAGTTTGTCAGTATTGTTAGGGGATCTCTGGGGATTGTGTCAGTATTGTTAGAGAATCTTTGGGGAGTGGGTCAGTATTATTAGGGAATGTATGGGGACAGTGTCAGCATTATTAGGGGATCATTGTGGAGTGTATCAGTATTGTTAGGGAGTCTATGGGGACTGTGTCAGCATTGTTCGGTAATCTTTGGTGAGTGTATCAGTATTGTTAGGGAATCTATGGGGACTGTGTCAGTATTGTTAGGGAATCTCTGGGGTGTGCGTCCGTATTGTTAAGGAATCTCTGGGGAGTCTCTCAGTATTGTTAGGGAATCTCTGGTGTGTGTGCCATTATTGATTTCAGTGATTGCTCAAATATCCCCACTAACACCTCCATTCTCTCCTCAGCTATTCCCTTCCGAATTCTGGACTATAATGCATTCTGTCCCGGTGATTTATATACCTTCACAACTTTCAGATTTACTTTCACCTTCTCTTTATTTTTGGCCACGATACTCATCTCTGCCCCGGCGCTCTTGAATTTGGGAATGTTACTCATGTCTTCCTACATGAAGACTGACGCAAAGTACCTATTCACTTCTTCTGTCATTTCTTTATACCCCAATAATACATCTCCAGCGTCATTTTCCAGCAGCCCAATGTCCACTTTTGCCTCTCTATTACCTTTCATATATCTGAAAATAACTCTTGAAATCTTATTTTTTATTACTTTCTATTTTACCCTCGTATTTAATCTTCTTCCTCATTACTTTTTTAGTTGTCCTTGTTATTCTTTATATGCTTCCCAGTCCCTTGATTTCCCACTGCTCTTTGTCACATTGTTTGCTTTCTCTTTGGCTTTTATGCTGTCCCTGACTTCCCTTGTCAGCCATGGTTGCCTCGTCCTCCCTTTACTATGCTTCTTCTTCCGAGGGATGATTGTTTGCTGTCGATCCTAAATTACTCCCAGAAACTGCTGCCCTTGCTGTTCCACTTTCTTTCCAGCTGGGCTCAACCTCCTGTCAATTCTGGCCAGCTCCTCCCTCATGCCTATCTACTTGGCTGTATTCAGCTGTAATACCGTTACATATCATTCCAGATTTTTCCTCTCAAATTGCAGTGTGAATTTTGTCACATTATCATCACGTCCTCCTAAGGGTTCTTTCAACTTAAGCTCCATTATCAAGTCTGCCTCATTGCACATTACTAAATCTAGAATTGCCTATTCCCTAGTGGACTACACAACAAGCTGCACCAAAAATCCATCTCGTAGACATCCCATACATTCCTTTTCTTGGGGTCAACTGCCAACCTCATCATCCCAGTTTACCTGTGTATTGAAGTCCCCCATGATCACTATAACCTTGCCTTTCTTACATGCCTTTTCTATATCATGATGTATCTTGTGCCACACATCTTGACTACTCTTCGGAGGCCCGTATATAATTCCCATTATCTTTTTTTTTTTAACTTTCAGTTCCTCTACTCTACCCACACAGATTCTACACTATCTGCCCCTATGTCCTTTCTTGCTATTGATTTAATTTAATTTCTTACTAACAAAGCAACCCCACCCCCTCAGCGAACTTGCCTATATTTTTGAAAGGACGTATATCCTTGGTTATTTAGCTGCCAGTACTGTTCCCCTTGCAGCTAGGTCTCCGTGATGCTCACCACTCTCAATTTTAATCTGCGCCAAAAAGCTCATTCACCTTATTACGTATACTGCGTGCATTCAGGTACAATACTATCAGTCCACTATTCCCCATCCCCTTTCTCATTGTCATACCTTTATGTGATGTGCTTGAAGTTAGATTCCCTGCCCTTTCCAAACATTCGGCTATTTTGTATTTTGGACATGTTTATAGCCTCTCCTGGGATTTCCTTTCATTTCCATTTTTTTCATAATTTTCCATGGCGTGAATCCACCAGCCTACTCAATAACTTGCTGCTTGGTTTCCCATTAGTCACACTTCTTGGAGTTTTACACTTCCCTTTCCCTTCACTTCCTAATTAATTTAAATGCCTGCTGATCACCCCATTGACACTTTTCTCTGGAACAGTGGTCCCAGGTCGGTTCAGCTGCAGACCATCCTGACTGTTCACGTCCCACTTGTACCAATACTGTTGCCAGTGCCGCACGAAATGGAACACCTCTTTCCCTCACCAATACTTTAGCCACGAGTTTACTTTCCTTATTCTCGCATCCCTTGTCCAATTTGCACGTGGCTCAGGTAGCAATCCGGAGATTATAACTCTTGAGGACCTGTTCTTTAATTATGTCCTGATTACTGATAATCGCCAAACAGGACCTCTAACCTATGTTATTTGTCCCGGCATGGACCATAACAATATCCTTTGAAACCGGTCAGATATGTCTCTTGCCTTCGGACCAGGCAGGCAACCTGTCATGTGTGCTCCTCGATCATGCTTACAAAGGATATTATCAATTTGCCTAATTATAGAATCCCCTACAACTACCACTTGTCTTTTTTTCTCCACGCTCTTGAATGGCCATCAGTGCCATGGTGCCATTGTCAGCTGTCTTATCTTCCTTATAGCCCTCTTCCTCACCACACAGAGAGCAAGTCACCCATACTTGTTGGACAAGGTCAAGAGCTGAGGCTCCTCTGTTCCTGAACACAGTATCCCACTACTTCCATTACTTGCAGTCACATCTTCCTGACCATGACCAATGACCAAATTAGAGGTACTAAATCTACCGGGCATGACCGCCTTGTGAAACAAAGCATCAAAGTAACTCTCCCCCTCCCAGAGATCCCCTAACAATACTTAAATAATCCCCATAGTTACCATAACAAAACGATCTAAAAACCTGGATGCTCTGTTTGCACTTTCAGTCCTCTTCAGTGCTGTTGTGGTTGCTTTGACAAACGGACAACATGAGCCTCAGGTACAGGTTACGATCGTTTATTGGAGCAATTGCATGGAGAGAGGCATCTTAATGCTGCTTGAGATAGCACTCTGCTAAACTACAAGTATTCAACATATTGATACATTATTGGTCACGTACTTAACAGTTTCCAGATTCTGATCTCATCACCACATTGTTTTACATTAAGCAGACATCTCGGATAAAAATTACATGCACCGTATGCCCCTATTTCTTTTCACCCAGGCAGAGCCCTTCCATCCTACATAAACAAGGACCATCTATTCTCCCCCTACCTGTGGAAGAGCACACTGAATCTAAGTTGTTATTTCCATCCTCTGACTACAGTCCAGCTCCAAGGCCTTTCTGTTGTTTGCAGGCCCTTAATGCTGTGCAAGTTTCAGCTGGTAACATTTAACTGCCAACATGCTTGGAAATTTTAAGTAATTCATTGCCTTTCAATAACATCTTACTGTACCCCTATATTGAACTTAATAATTACTGTATGTACCCCTAACATTCCCCCATCTTGGCCCTTGATGTAGCCAAAGTTAGCCATCACCCCTGGCCCGCTTTTAGTTCCACCACCCATTGAACCTGGCCTTGTATCCAATTTTGGCATGGAAAGGGTACAGATACTGTTCAAACTATTTGTATCATCCAGTCATTAAATCCGAATCTCTGCCTTACGAGATTCCTGCTTCACCGACTAAAGCTCCCCAAATGCCACCTTTTTTGTGACATCCGGGTGCGCTGTAACAAGTGCATTCGAATCATAACCAATACCAGCAAAAGTATGATTAGGACATGGGAGATAATCCGAATCCTGGGGTGTGCCTGAACGTTAGACCCAGAATTTGACTAGTCCTCCCGCCTGGTTGGGACATCAATTTGTTCAATATCCGTCTTTAAGGCTCTAGCCTGTTGCTGCACTTTATCTTAAGCTCTGTATAACTGCTGAGCCTGTCTCCTAATCATGGTTGGCTGCTCTGCTAAATAGAGGAATTTCATATGAGAACTGGTTGAAATATTGTGTCAGATTATCCTTAAGGCTTTCCTTGACCTGAATAGTAGTCGTCCCTCTCTTGTATATTTCATACAGTTCCACCTCCACAACCAAATCCCCCCACCACCACCCACGCACCCACCCCCCACACCTGTCAGTTAGCTGTCATTGTCGGTGTACTGAATGATTGTAGATGGTTAATATCTGGTTAAGCCCATCGTGGATTATTTCCTGCTATGTGGTGCACCTGTATATGTAACATGTTTTTGGTACTTCGCAGCCCATAGAGGTTCCAATGTACAACTTGTTGCTGCTTTAAATCAACACTTTGCTTCCTCCATCTCATATATCAGACGTGCACATTCTACTGCGGTCTGTTCTTTGCCGCACCCTTCTATTGTGGTGCTACATATATTTCCTTCAATGTATCCTGCTTATGGTGGAATATTGTCATACCTAAAATAGTAATCTCCCCGTATAACCCCAACATTTTCTACTCTACATAAGGTCCTGCCGGGTGTTGACTTAGGTAAATCAGCTATTAATAATACCATGCCTATTAGCATATTACTATTCATTATACATTCGACATTCATTCAATACACAGGTGTTATACCGCTGAGCTGGAAAAGGTCAAGTCATGAATCTTGTGTGGTGAAAGATTCAATTAATGTGCATTCGTTACCCATAAAGGAGCTACCCCTTCAATAATCTATCTCAAATAATCTCGGCCTTGTTCCAGTCCCCAAGACGTATACGTGCTGTAAGTATAATTTCTGCTTGCTTCATCTGAAATATTTTTTTCCCAATTTCAATTAGCTATTGATAGTCTCCTCATGAATTTCGAGCACGGTAGCCAGGCTTTGAATTAAGCGTGTCACGTCCTGCTCTGTATCTAACTGGGTAACCTGGAACGCCTGTGCATGCCCTAAAATCTCATTAACCTTAAAGCGCAGTTTACGGACCTTCCGATCTACAGTTGCTAGGTCTTTGGAATTAACCATTGAGTCCCTGTAATGAATATCGTGGCAGCGGCAATTATCAGGCTACACTGAGCTCGGCCCCCCTCTGGCCCTCATCGAATCCCGCCGTTAAACTGGACCGCTTCAGCCATTATCTGGCTCGTCAAAGCCGTATAAAGTATTTGAATGTGAGTTAGCCACCACTTGGGCAGGGCGACACTGGATACACTCGAGGCTAAGAGTTGTTGTACATTATCATATGAAAATTCATTTTGATTGATTAATATGAGGCCATTTGTCGGCTCTGGAGACATGGCTGGACAAGGTGGGTCCGCTGGTGTGGTTTGACGAGGTTCAATTATCTCTACTCGGACTGTAGAAGTAGCTGTGGGAGCTGCCTGGGTAGTGGTACAAATCGTCTCTTTTGGATGGAACTGCCACGCCCGATTTGAAGCAATCCTTTACTAAAATTAGGAAACACCTGTTCTCCAACTGTTGCATCGATGATTCCCCGTTGTATGTCGCATTCGGCACCGTCAGTGCTGTATCAAAATTGTTCCTCTGGTGTTGGATGAGAAGTGGTGATCCCCGACCCTGTTGCAAGTACTGATACGCCCAGGACCAGAATCGTAGATCTGTGGAGATATTAACATCGGCTCCCGTTCTCCGGGTTACTGCTTGGTCAATCGCCATGTTTCTCTAAATGAGTGTAATCCCTCAAGTTACTTCACGTTCTGATATCTACAAGTTTGCATGTATCACCTGTGATAATTGCCTCGTATATTCCATGCCTGTTCGCTCCTAGCTCACCTTGATCATCACCTTATTCCCCACTTGGTCCATTGCTGCCCTTAGTATTTGCCTGTTTCCATATCCTAAATAAGCTGTATGTCTCTGACTTCCTTCCTAAACTCATGAAATTGCTTACTAATTTCCCACACGTAGTCTTGCATCCTTCCTTGTATTAGCCCTACATCTCAAGCTCCTACTATGATTCCCGCGGGTAACTGCGTTGCTGTCCTTGTCATTATTTAAAGTGGGGTGAACTCGGCGGTCCTGTTTGGGGTAGCCCCGAAGGAGCATTAAAATATTGTGCTGTTCTCTGTCTCTTCAATTGCTTCTGTGATTGTTTTTTTTTTAAGTTCAGTTCATCCTTTCCGCCATCACCGAACTGTGTGGCTAGTAGGGAATGTGGAATGTCTGTTTATATTTAAAGTTATATATTTATTTAATGACTCTTCCTGTCAAATGAGTTTCCTGACCTGAATCAATCTGTATATGCCCCCTCTACTCCTTCCATTCTACTGTGTCCTACTACTGTCCCGTGTCGGATCTCAATTTCCTTAAACTGCCAACACAACTCGACAATGGTTCTTCATACCCTATCTTTCAATAGCTCCATGTCTTCACATCCAGTGACGTGTTTTTCTGTGAGCCGCTTACCTCTGTCTCTCATCATAGTATTAATCCTGTGGTCTTACTATTTGTAGCCCTTATACACATTAATACAATCAGTAATACAGCTATTTAACCTTTTACCAGCATTCCCTATTCATTTATCCATCTTGTGGTAAATAGTTGTTAAGTATTATTTCTTGCTACACTTCAATTTCTGAACAACAGATTATCAAATTCACTTTCCATAAAAAAGTTTGCATATTGTGTCCTGATTCCCTAACCTTTTCTGCTGCTTGCCTCATACCATGTTATACATGAAACAAGTACCTTATTACTTTATTCAGGTTGCCTGGAGACACTTGAAAAAATAAAATATTGTATTAACGCTTGTAAAATCAGAAATCAGGCATCAACATGTTTTGCTTCCTTATCTTCTCAGACAACATTTTATTCTCTCAAAAGTAGCCCACTAAACTGTGTCTGATCAGGTTTTTTTAGAATTATTGCAGTTTCATTAACTCGGCCAAACATTGGATTTCTGACCATTATTGTCAGAGTCTTGAGCTTAGCTTCATATTTTGCGAACAGACTTACAAGTACAAAAGTTTCCAGCATTTGAATTAGTGCCAATTGTTGTCAAACCTTTTAAAATGAAAATTCCCTTTTGTGAAATTATCAGGAACCAAACCTCAAATTATAACCTTTGTTAGTAATGTATTTATAATATCAAAATTAAAACAAATTCTTTGTTATGTAAATGGATTTGTATCAAATTTATAATTCCCATATGTTTATCGACGCATTGATTATCTTAGATATCATTCTAGTGAATCAAACGTATCTTCTAAACTGCATTGCACCTTACGCCTCAAGCCTTGTCCCAACTTCAAATAGCACTGCTGTTGGAATGCAAATTTCCTTTCATATTTAATTAATTTATTCAAAGGAAACCCATAGTTATGCATTAGAAGCACCTAGATGGTGTGTTTATACCATGGGAATTTCCTATAATCCCATGAAGTTCAAGTAATTTTCCCCCTCAAATTATTAAAGAATGAACTCGAACGAGTTCATGCAATTCGTATGTATCAAACCCAATCAGCTTGGAAGCTGGTGATGGTGGTCTGCAAGGGGGTGGTACAAAGGCTGGCTCAACTAATTCCATTCAACGAAAAAAAACTCTGATATTCTGAGTGAAACCTCAAATAGCAGTGGGGGATTCTTGAAGGTTCCACCTGTAAGGACAATCATGCTGACGAAAGTTCACATTTGCCCAGCTCCTGCCTGTTACTGATTAGTAACTCCCCTCCCTTTTATCTCTTTCCTTCTCTCTCTTTCTCTCCCGCCTCCCCCACTCCCCCCCATACCACCCCCCCCCCCCCACTCCGCTGCAGCGCACGCAGCTCTTGTAACTTAGATCAATTAATTTTTGTAAGTTACAGAAAATTCAGTAGCCAACATTGCGGGTCCTAATTATCCGTCCACATATTCAGGAACATCTCGTCATCCCGCAAGTTATATTATACACCCCCACTTCGTTTCCTCCTCACGGAAGGCTTCATTAACTTCCTCCTCAAAGTCCCATTTGCAGGGCTGTCGTCTTCTTCCGATTTGGAACATCCCCAGGTTTTGCTAAGTGTCCACTTTTATACTGCAGGGATAATCTTTCCCAGGTAGCCCCTGGGCACTGAGCCTTCACCAGTATGTAGGGGCCATTGCATGGAAATCTTGCATTTCCCGCAGTTTGGTACAAAAATCTGGATTGCAATGTTGAGATTTAAGTCTCAGCAGTTATTTAAGCAAAACCTGCTACTCGCCCGGTCTCAATGGTACGTGCATAACTTTCACCCCATCCCTTTCAATCTCCATATCCTCCCCCTCTTGCTTAGCTCCCTTTCTTCCTTCGGTTTTTAATTCGATCTTACCTGGATTTACTTTTCCTAACAGATACTGCCATTGGGGCCATGGAATTCAACATGTAAATTGGGGTGGTTGGTTGATATGATGGCGCTTTTGCCCTAACTCCAGTATAGGTTTCTTCTTTGGAGCTCTCCTCCTCTTGATCAGTGTTACTGCAAACTGCCACCACTGTTCTGACAATTGCTGAATCATCTTTGTTTCTGTCTCTAATCGACTGCAAATTAGTATTAACCCTTCTGCACATCTGTAAGTATGGTGTTATAATGAAATCCATCATCCCTCTCTTTTCCGTATCCTTTTCATGCTCTATCCACCACTGTTTTTGTTCTTCCTGTGGGTTCTACCCTTCATTCTGCATTTCTGTGATTAGTTTTGACTGCTGTTCCGCTATGAACCTTGAAATGCAGTTCGCGGTTCCCCAGTTGAATTCCATAGCAATATTTTAGTTTCCTTATGGCATTTTGTTCCTAATTTCCGTCTATCTCAGCGTGGTAAATTCACACGCTCTTATCTGAGGGATGTGCGGTTTCACTGGCAGCTGGCCTACATATGCGGCTTCGGCAACGATTATGTTTCACACCGTTAACTGCCAGCATGGCTCCGTGCTCTTCTTACTGGATTTTGGCCTACCTGAGTTGCTTTTGCTAAGGTTATATATGAAAATGTAGCCTGGCAGCACAGCTCCCCACCACCGCACCACCACCGCCCCCCCCCCCCCCCCCTCCTCTTAGCTGAGGTCTGGCCTGCGCGGCTTCTCAAAGATTACGTTTCAAACCGTGACCCGCTAGCAGGACTCTGCCTCCTATATCTGGTAATGGTCCGGTTTTCCTGCCCGATTTTGGCACAACTAACCCACCTGCACGGCTCTGCCGCTTACCCCAGGTGCCCCCTGTCCTGTGTTCTCCTCCTGATTCTTTGATACTTGACTGAGCTGTATCTCGGGTAGGCTCTCTGCTAGAAATTGTCGTGGTAAATAAACATACTCACCCGCTTTGAATGAGCTGTCACGAGGATGCGATCCAAGTAACCTGCCGACTACGCCATGCTGTTGTGGTCACTGACAAACGGGCCACAGGAGTCTCAGATAAAGTCACGATCGTTTATTCGAGCAATTGCAAGGGGAGAACAACATCAATGCAGCTTGAGATATCACTCTGTTAAACTCCAAGTATTCAACATATTGATACATTATTGGTTACGTACAAGAAAAGTTTTCAGATTCTGATCTCATCAACACATGTGTGTACTTTAAACAGTCATCTCTGGTAACAAGTACATGAACTGTGTGTCCCTATTTATTTTCCCCCAGACAGATACCTTCTCTCCTTCATAAACTAGGGCTATCTGTTCTTCCCCTATCTGTTGAAGAGCACAATTAATCTTAGCTGCTATTGCCACCTTCTGACGATCGTCTGGCCCCCATGCCTTTGTGTTGTTTGCAGGCCCTGAAATGTGCGCAAGGTTCATCTGGTAATCATTAACTGCCAATGTGCTTAGAGATTTTAAGTAATTCATTCCCTTTCAATAAGATCTTACCGTACCCCTATATTGCCCCTTATAATTACTGTATACCTTTCCCCCTAACAGTGCAAAGAAGTTTAAAAAGCGATTTCATGAAGCTGTGCAAAAGTTATGGGTGAAGCGGTGAGGACGTGCGGTTTGATAGGGCTATATGGAAAAATTGATTTCACTGACAAGGGTTATTGACTAGAGGAAAGGGGTTTAAGCAAATTAAAGAAAGACCGGCTTGCATTTGTATGGCACTTTTCCGGAACAGTAGATGCCTCAAAGCGCTTTCCAACAAATGAAAAGCTTTTTGAAGTGTCGCCATTAAAAGAATGTAAGGAACATAGCATCCAATCATCGCTCACCAACCGCCCACAAACAGCAGCGTCACCATGAGCAGATAATTTATTTTTGATTGACGGAAAATCTTTGACCGGGAGGCATGTCTGGAAGCTTTTGAATTCCACAAACCTGAATGAAAAGATGGTGATAATGTTTCTGACTGTTCTCGAAGAGCATAATATTGCACTTTTTAGACAAACATGATAATCATCACAATAATAAATCCTGATCAGTTCAAACCCGTCAATAGTTCTAGATAAAATATTAAACTATGCCATCATGTGCAATAACTTTGGGCCATTGCTTCGAAGAAATGGAATTTGGTTGCTCTCATTAGGAATGCTGGAGAAATTCCGATTTAAGAATGTTATCATTACAACTAACAACACTATATGAGGTCCTTCGGCCCATTATATGTATGTGAATTTTGTACAAAGATCTTTCCAATTTATTTCTCTCTCTCTCTCTCTAGGCTTGTTTGCTTCTCCCTCATTAAAGATTTTGTCCAACTCCGCTTTGAAAACTCTGACTTAATAAATCATATAAATCATCTCCTTGGCAGAAGTCCAGAAGCTGACTGCATTGACCATGCACATTGTGAGAAAGTAAACAAAGCTTCCCTGACCCAGTGACACAAGGCGTGGATTTGGGATTCTTTTACAGTTATCGAATTAAACAGGCAAGTTTATTTCCAGTTGATTTTTGGAATAAATGTTCATTCTGACCAATCATGTCCTCATTTTTCTCAGTCGATATGTACAATCTAATTCCTATTGCTGTACAACACAACCTGTCGCGTAGGCTCTTATTTAAAAAAAAGGCGGGAAGGTATTCTACAGCAATTGCACCATAAGAGGGGGACTGTCTATACCGCTGGAACGGTGCGTGATAAAGGGTCAACAATGTGCTTGAAAATTTCAGAACAGCGGCATTGATTAAGTTGGGATTTTGGAGAGTAAAAGCTGTATATCCGCAGCTTGTGGTGCCATTACACCTCACTGATCTAATGATGCAGCACATGCTGTTTGCAAGCCAGACCAAATCCGCAAAGGACACTTGGTCGCAATAGCTCAATGTTTTTGGAACTTGAATACATTATGAGTGATGTATGCCCTGAACTCAGATGTACCGAGTCCACAAAGACTTTTTGACATTTCTGGAATTAATTCAAATGTTTATAAGCAAAATGAAATATTTGAAGCTCATACATAAGACTACAATTCCTTAGAACTACAATGTCTCCTAAAAATCCTAATTATCCTGAGCCCCCAATCACAGCCTCTTTAAGGCAGCAGTCCAAAATAGGTATTAGATTTATATCAAAAACATCAAGTTAACACTGTATCCACTTGACAGTGCAATTCCAAACGACATTTCGCCCAACGTCAGTGTCGTTATGTTGCAAACTTATGCACAATTGGCTTTAAGCATCATAAAGGCTCGTTCACACACAACTGGTAGAGCTTGCAATGCCTTCCCCCAGATAGCTTTTCTTTCTTCTGCATATATGTTTCCCTGTTTAATATGCGAATTATAATGTCACCCACACGTCTTTGATACTATCTGTTTCTTAACGTGAACAACTTTCATGTTGCTAATATTGTCAGTAAACCTTGGGCAAAGAAAAGCTAAACACACTGATAAGCTTTGCTTATCTAGTTACTTTTCAGCAGACTAAGATCAGTTTGGATTCAGAATCATTACATTTATCTAAAAATGCAAATCTGTTTCAGACCTAAAATGCTAAACCAGCATCCACGTGCACTATTTGGCAAATAGTTTTGTTTGATGATTTCAACTTGATTCCTAATGTGATTAAATCATGCAAACAGACACAAATATACTCACTCCCATAAACCTACATCAGAGTGAACAAGAAAAAAAAAGGAGAAATTCATTTTTTCCATTTTGGAACTGTTCACTTCATTTCCACTGTTACGGGGTGAACAGCTCTTCTGTGTTTCCACTAATCATGCGATTAGTTACCGCTCCTAATCTTGCAACCCATGTTTCGTCCACGTCAGGGAATGTTGCATTCTTGTTGTAGTGTGAACAGTCAGAAGAACTGATACTGGAGTCCCAGTCTCCTGAAAACTGCAAAAGAACAGCTGCTTCTTTTATTCTTTCGTTCCGAATTTGAGTCTATTCTCTTTTCGTGCTTTTCAACAATTCCATTTGGCGAACGACAGGCAGCTGAAATCTAATGCAGGGAACTTTGAAGAGATTCATTTTGCTTGGATGAAAGTGAAGAATCGACTACAAATGAAACACAGAATTTTAAAGAGCTTTCTGTGTAATGCAGCGAGTGGTCAGTCTTCCCTAGAGTCAGGAAAGGTGCTAGAAGAGGGGACAAATGCAAACATTACCAGCTTGTTGAAAAAGTGTTGTGATGATATGCCCAACAATTACAGACCGGTCAGTTTAACTCAATTTGTGTCAAGTTTCCAGTTTAGGAACCCACATAGTAAAACAAATTGTGTTTGATAAGGAATACCCAGCATTGACTTCTAAAGACCAAATCCCTGCTTAAATAATTTTCCAGAATGTTTTGAGAAGCTAACTGAATATGTTGATGTGTGTAACGCTGTTGCTTTGATGTATATAGCCTTTCAAAAAGCATGTTGTACAGTGCAACAAAACAGACTTGTGAGATAAGTTATTGATCTTGGAATAGAAGAGAAGGTAGGAACGGGAATAAAAAAACTGTCATAAAAAATAGGAAGCATAGATCAATGGCCAGTGGATATTATTATGGGCTGCAGGATGGTACAGTAGTAGGTTTCCCCAGGGGTCCGAATTGGGACCCTTGATTTTCCTGATGAACATTAATAATTTAGATTTTTGTGTTCTGGAGACAATTTTAAAGTTTAAGTATGATATGATGTTCGTGAGTCGTGTGTATTGCGAAGTGGACACTATAGATCTCCAAAAGGTATCGGCAATTTGCAGTAACGGGAAGATAGGTGGCAGATAAAGCTCAATACGTAGAACTGCGAGGTGCTGCGTTTTGGTAGAAGAACATAGGCATAAAATGTAAAGTAAGGGGAGAAATGTTGAAGGGGTTGAAGGAGCAGATAGACCTTGACGTATATATGCATAAATTATTGAAGTTGGGAGGACAGGTGGAGACAACAGTCATTGAAGCATATTGTATCCTAGGCTTTATTCACATGGGTCCACAGTACAAGAGCAGGGAGGCGACGCTGAATTGAGAGAAGACTCGTTAGATGCCAGCTGCAGTTTAGTGTACAGAAATGGTCGTGATATTATAGGAAGAATGTGAACAGATTGCAGAGAGTGAAGAAGAGTTTTGCACCAATGTTTCTATGGATGAGAAGTTTCAGCTGTGCGGGTAGATTGGAAATGTTGGCACTGTTCACCTTCAATAGAAGGCGGCTAAGAGGAGACTTGATAGAGATTCTCCAAATCAACAGGGGGCTGGACAAAGTATATATGAAAGAGTTGTTCTGGCTCATAAATAATCAATAGTGAAAGGGAATAGAAATAAAGTGATTTACAAAAGAAGTATTTGCGAAGTGAGAAGAAGAAACACACACAACGAGTGAGCCGTTTGGGCTTGGCATGCACTGCCTGGAAGTGCGATGGAGGCAGGGTCTATCGAGGCATTCAACAGGGCATTAGATGATTATTTGAACAGCGACAGTCGTCAAGGGCAAGGGGAAAAGTCTGATCAATGGCACTAGGCCCTTATGCTCATTTGGAGGTCGTTTGCAGACATGAATGGCACAATGGTCTCCTTATGTGCCCTTAGGATGCTGTGATTCTGTTGTTAGGATCTGGAATGCACGATCTCAGGGCATGGGGAGACAGATTCAATGCCGAATTCCTAAGGGAAATTGGGCAAAAAGTGCTGGATCCCGAGGAAAAGGCCAGAGAGTGGGAACAGGTGGGTTATTTTCCAGAAGAGTCAGAGATCTCCCTATTCAGTCAGAGATGGGGAAGTTTTTCTTTTCTGTCAGAGGGTCGCAAGTTTGTGTTTATTGTTCAACAGGAAACAATGGAGTCTGAACTCATTGAATTAAATCACGACAGGTTTTTGATAGATATGGAGCGAATGGGCGGGGGGTGAATAAAAGTGGAGGTAAGACCACAATGTGATTTGTCAAAATTTGATTGAATGTTGAAGCTGAGCCACAGGGCAGAGTTGCCGACTCGTGCTCCTAAATCCAAGGTTTCTATGACCGGACAGAGTGGCCTCTATCTGTGGTGTTAATCTTGGCACTGATTTTCCTAAGCTATGATTGGACTGAGGGGCAGAAAGATTGCTTTGCTGTTGCTGCTTGTTAAGCTCTGACTCCATAGTGCAAACTCGCAAGTCTAGAGTTACTCTCCTCCCGAGTGGCTTACGATTCTGTGCTTCGGTTCTGATCTCTATGAAACCGTGTATTCAAATGCCACTACTAGCAAAATTTCAAGTTGTAAAACATTTCGGCTACCCCACACGATACCATGATGGCCGCGTTGTTAAGGCCATGAAGCAGTTTTGAATGCTGCTCACTGAACCATACACCCTCCCTTCGTTCAGGGTTTTCCAGGCCTAATTATTCGCTAAATCTGGTTAGAAAGAATTCAAACACTCTATGTTCTTCCAGCTGAATTTACAATGTGCATCCGCAAGCATTTGCAGAATTTGTTGCCGGAAATGGAACAAAACTGAACGAAGTTCGTGACAACCTTGCTTTCTGGTTATCACTCCTTATAGAGAAATTCTTGTCCACTGTCACTGTCGGCATATATGTTTTTCCCGGTCAATGTGATCCATTCCCAGAGATGTGAACATATTTTTACCATCACATTTTTATCATCGCTTTAGTAATATTTCTTCTTGGTTATTGGTACTCACGTTACAAACAGATGTAGAAGTCGTAAGAGATGATTGGCACCTTTTGGATTGTTTTGGGTATTGACTGCTCATTGACTCAGTGCCCGTACATTTCGCAGCGGACGACGAAACAAGTTTTCAGTGATCAATCTTTAAGCAGGCAGCGGGTTCAGTCGGAGCGATGCCGTTTTCCACTTCTTTTAACGCTTAATCATTTCATATTGCCCTGAACTCAGTTTTTTAACCGGTTGGATGTTATGCACAAGTTAGATCAAATTTTCTAATTTTAATTGAATCGAGTATTCATAACTCAGTTATTCAGTGATGTTACTTAATAACAGCAAGGCTGACAAATTTTGCACAGTATTTCCTTACGGCCAAAAAACACAAAGCAGAAATACATAGTTAATATTAGTAGAAGCAAGATCAGAGAGTCTGCTTGGCCCTTGGCGGCCTCAAACCAAAAACGTGTCAGCCGAAGGCACTGCATGAAATTGCCAGAGGGGCGGCATTGACGGCCGTCGGTTAGATTTCGGTGCTTTCCTTTTCGTCTTTCGATTCCTAATGTCGATCATTGTCTGCTCGTTGCAACACGTTGTTAAGAACAGAGAATGATCAATTCGTCAAATACCTAAACCTTTAGATATTGTTCCCGACACAAATGCTGCCAGACATGATGAGAACATCCAGCACGTTCTGCTGTAATTATAAATACTGCGTTTATCATAATATGAGTGCTAGGCCGGAGTTTTCAATCAGATCAACCATGAACTTATTGAATGGCAGTGCAGGCTTGACTTGCGAAACGACCTATACCTGTTGCTAATTCGTTTGATTACATGCTCTTATGTTTGCATTCTGCTTCGTAAGATTCACATGAGCAACAGTGTTAGTCGTTTTTGGAACTTGAAAGTTGAACAGGTAGGTGTACAGTAGACGATTGAAATAGAGATGGATAAGCTCTGGTGAGGGTTCCACAGATAAATCGAAATTTCATATTTGGAAATTTGAATTCCTTGCCTGAAAATTAAAGGAATTCTGTGATGTTTGCAAATAACGGTATAAGAGAAGCAAGTGAAGTTTATTTTTCGCAAACGCGAAAGGTCATATTGATCAAAAGAAAGACTGTTAAATCATTGGAACAGCAAATTTCTAAAGACATGTAGAACAATGGGATGTTACACATTAAACAGAAAGAAACATGCATAAAGAAGAATATAAGTCAATGTAGGAGACTGGCCGTGCAAAATCTGGAAAGGTACACCGTTTCAACCAAACTTGGTAGAAAATCTAGTCACAGTGCAGAGGTGCTGCTCGAGGAACTAACGTTGGGCAAAAGCCCTTGAAATGTTACTGTCGAGTTGAGGATCTCGTAATCTTTTTCTATTGCCATTTAAAAAATAAATATAGTTTGGAATGTTGCATTAAGCGGAGTGTATATTTTCGCGTCAGGTTGATTAGAAATTCTGGGGTTTGTTATCATAAAGTAACTGTCATCTTATGTATGTGATTGAATTATTATATTTTGCTAATAAAGGTGTGATGTTATTTTCTTCAGATCTCTCAATTTGTTAGTGGACTCATAATCCAGAATTCAGCGTATAATCTTCCTGTTAAGAATACAAGTTTCAAGACCGTTCTGAGAGACGGGCCATGCTTCCCTTGTGAATTTAGTCCGCCTGGAACATACCGCTTGCTGTATCATAACGCCTGTTCCACGTGCGGCACTTTCAGCTCTCATGTGAAATTTCTCCCGTCACTCCACTAATTCTGGTCCTGCTGTTAAATATTTTCTGCTTTCAATCAAGGATTAGTTCATAAATATAAAAACAAAAGTTCATGTTCGTTCTAAAAACTTCAAATAATTATTATTCTTGACCGTAAGCAAAAATAGACCACGCAGGAAAAGCGCCTATTTCCTAACCAGGAAACCATCAGTGAAGCTGTCGACCGCCCTTGCAGCCGTGTTTGACTATTTTTTTATATTGCAGATTATTTTCACCCGAGATGAACAAATCTGGCCGTGTGGCGTGTTTACTTAGAAAACAAAAACATTTTTCATGGATGTTATTGTAAGCTGACTGGGCGGTTATTGCTTAATGTTAAGGTCAGTATGTGAATAGCCAGCTTTGGACATGGGAGTTAACGTGATTGATCAATATAAAAACTAAAAGTTCAAAAATGGAAGTAAATTATGAAAATAAATACCTCCTGCACATATGCTGTTGAGTTCATAAACATTTAACTTTTAGCTGTGTTTTGTACTAGCATTTGAGTAGCACAGTGAATTGTTGCGGACATTAGCATTACTCCAAGTTACTGAAGGAAGTATTTAAAATAAATTACCGCAATAACTAAGGTAGCAATGGAAGCACGTGTGTTATGTTGCAGCCGTGCATTGTTGATGATATTGGGTGCCAAGGCGATTCAGAAAAAGAAAACAAGGCTGTAGGAGGTTTAAGCAGCTTGCGGAGTTCCCGATCAGGTTTATTTATCTGGAGTGGAACAGCAGGCCTTGTGGAACATAAGGGCCTCTCTCTCTCTGTGTTTCACACTCCTCACCTATCGCCCTCTCCCTCCTCTCTATCCTCTCTCCCACTCCCCCTAAACCTCTCTCTCACTTTGTCAATGTAAATCTATCTCTGACTCTCTGCCCATGTCCATGCCTCTGTCTCTCACTCTGTCTCCCTTTCTCTCTTTTAGTCACTTAGTCATGTTCTCTCTCTTTCTATGTATCTTTCTCTCCCTCTGGGACTGTCAGTCACTATTTTTCCCACTCTTTCTGCCTTTCTATCCCTCTGTCTCTCTGCCTCTGACGGCCTCTCTCTATGTTTACGTCTCCACACACCCCTGTGTACGTCGCCCTCTCTACCTCTCTCGTTCTCTCTCACACACACACACGCAGACAAAATCGCTCTCTCTCTCTTCCAATTTCTTGCTACTTTCTCACAACTTCTGCCTCTTTCTTTAACTCAGCCCGTTTTTTTACTCCTGCTTATTGCCTCTCTAACTTTCCATCTGTCTCTGCCTGTCTACCTTTCGTTCCTTCTGTCTTTCCATTGTCTCGCCATTGTCTCTCAACCTCTCTTCATCTCTGTGTCTCTCCCCTCCACACCGCCTGTTTCTGCCTGTGTCCCTGTCTCTCTTTCTCCCTCACTCTCTGTGTCTCACCGTCTCTCACAGTCTCTCTGCCTGTCTCTCTCTCTCTCTCCTCTGTCCACTTCACCGCCTGAATTTTTCTCTGTCTGCTTCTAAGCCTCCTCTCTGTGCCTCTATCTCTCTCTCTCTCTCTCTCTCTCTCTCACTCTCTCTCACACTCTCTCTCCTTCTCTCTCTCTCTCTCTCTCTCTCTACCGTCCCTCCTCCTCCTCTCTCTCTCTCTCTCATACTCTTACTCTCTCTCTCTCTCTCTCCCTGGCTCTCCCCGGATTTTTCTTTCATTCTTACCCTCTTTCTCTTACCCACCTCTCTCTCTCTTTAACTCTCTGTGTCTATTTTACACACTCACTTCCTTGCTATCTCTGTCTCTTTGCCCTTCACTTTTTCTCTGTATCTGACACACTGTATCTTCCTCTGCCCCTCTATCTCCTCCTCTGTCCATCTGTCTTTGAGGCTCTTCACCTGTGCCTCTGTCTCTGCCTCTCTTTGTGTGTTTCTCTCTCGTTCTGCCTCTCTCTATCTGCAAATCTCTCTGCCTCTCTTTCTCTCTCTCTCTCCTTGCTACTCTGAGTCTCTTACTCCCTGCCGCCTCCCTCTCTCTCCTCTCTCTCTCTCTCTCACCCTATCTTTCCCTCTCTTCCTGTCTCTCACTGTCCCTTTCTCTGTCCCTCTTCTCTTTGTCTTCGTCTCTCTATGTCTCCCTGACTCTCTCTCTAACACACCCTCCCACTCACATTACCTGCCTTCTCTCTCTCTCTGCAGCTCTATCCCTAACTCTCTCTCTCTCTCTTTGTGTCTCTCTCCCTTTGCACCTCTCTGCTTCACACACTCTCTCTGCCTCTTCCTCTGCCTCTCACTCTTTACCACCGTCACTTTTCCTATATCTCCATCTCTCTCTGCCTCTCTCTTTGTGCGTCTATTTTATGCCTTTCTTAATCTCCCTCCTTCTTCCTCCCAACTTTCTCTCTGTCTCTCTCTCCCCCTCTCTCTGTTCCTCCGTTTCTGCTCTGATTCATCTGTCTCTCGCCAATTTTCTCCTGACCTCTAACTAACAGACACAATATCTGCACCTCTATCTCCGCCTGCCTCATTCTGCCTCTCTCTCCGTGTCTCGCACTCTCAGCCAATATCCCTCCTGCTGCATCTATACCACTGCCTCTCCCTCTCTCTCTCTGATTCTGCCCATCGGTCTGTGCCCCTCTCTCAGCATCGCTCTGTCTGCTTCGATCCTTCCATCTCTCTCTGCCTCCATCTCTTTTACTAACTTACTGTACCTATCTCACTCTCTGCCTCTCTCTTGGTCTATATCCATCTTTCTCCCTCACTCTCATTCCCGCTATAACTCTGCCTCTTTCTCTGCATCACGCACACCGTTTACTGCTTATTTCTCTCTCACTGTCACCCACTTTCCCTCTCCATTTCTGCCTTTCCTTTTCTCTCAATTTTTATGTCTATCTCTCTCTCTTTCCCGCTCTATGCCACACTCCCTTCTCTGCCTCTCCCTGTATCTTTTTCTCTCTCTGTCTGTTTCCTTGACTCTGTGTCTGTCTCTTTCTGCCCATGGCTTCCTCTGTCTCCATCAAAATCATCTGTTGGTCCTGTTTCTCCCTCACAGTCCCTCGTCCTCTCAATCTCTCTGTCTATCTCTCTTTCTATCTCTCTGACTCTCTCTCCCTTTGACCCCATATCTTTCTGCCTCTTCAACTCTCTCTCTCCTCCACTCCATTCTCAAATTAATGCCCCATCTCTCCCTCCTCTCTGTCACTATCTCTCCATCTCTCTGTATCTTTGCTCTCTCTCTGTCTCCTTCTCCCTTTCACGCTGTCACCCTCAATAGTGGTCCTATTCTCTCTGCCACTCTGTCTCCCTTAATTACTCTGTTTCCCTCTATCACTCTGTCCATGTCTCTTGGTCCTCTCTAAGTATTCCTCAATATGTGCCCCTTTGTCTTTCACACTGTCTCCATCAATATCAGTCTTATTCTCTCTGCCACTCTGTCTCCCTCAATAACTCTGTTTCCCTCTATCACTCTGTCGATCTCTCTCGGTCCTCTCTAAGTATTCCTCAATCTGTGCTCCTCTCTCTTTGTACTTTCTCTCTGTTCTTCTCTCTTTGTTCCCCTATTGAATTTAAGCATTCTCTCTCTCTCTCACACACACACACACTCACTCACTCTCTCTCTCTCTCTCTCCCTCTTCCCCTCACTCTCTGTCACTCTTTAACCCTTTGTCTCTCCTTCTTGGCCCCTCTCTCTCCCTCCATTCTATTCTTTTCACACATTTATCTGTCTTTATCTCTCTCTTTGTCCAAATCTCTTTTCTCTCACTCTCTGTCACTCTTTCCACCTCTTTCCTATTCTCTCTCACCCATGCCTCTCTCTCTCGCTGCCTCTCTTCCGTTAATACCTCTCTCAATTGATATATCCACTCTCTCTTGGCTCTCTAACTCGCTTTCCCAATTCATTCTCTCTCTCTCTCTCACTCTGTGTCATTTTCAGTCATTCTCTTTGTCCGTCCCTGTCTATCTCCCTGATTCTATCTGCCACTGTCCTTGAGTGTTTTTTTCTCCTTCCCTCTCTACCTCTATTTTGCCTTCACTCTCTGTCCCCCAATGTCTCTCTTGATCCACCTTTCCATCTCTCTGTTGTTTTTGCATTCTTTCGCTGCCTCCAGCTTATTCTGACACTCTCACCGCCTCCCTATCTGTCGTATTTTACTCTCTTTCTCTATCTCACTGTCCTTCTCTCTCTCCCTCTCTCTCTCTGCCAATGTCTCAGCCTTTCTCGTGTCCCTCTTTCTTTTACTATGTCTTCTCTCTCTCTCACTTTGCATTGCGCTCTGATTCTCATTTCCTTACTGTTTTTCACTGTGCCAGGCTGTCTCTGCCTCTCTTTCCATCTTCTGCCTCCCTTTATGTATCTCTCTGAAAGTCTCCCTTTCTGCATGTTTCTCTCTCTCTCTGTACACCATTCTCCATCTCACTGTCTCTGCCTCTCTATCAACCGACCTCTGTCTCTTCCTCCAGTTCTTGCAATGTGCTTCAGTCTCTCTCTTCTTGTGTCTCCTCGTTTCTCTCCATCTCTTTGCCTCTCCCTGTCTCTACGTCCATGTCCTTCTAACGTTCTGTCTCTCCTTCTCTGCCTCTCTCTGTCCTTCTGTCATTCTCTGTCTATCTGCCCTTGCCCCTCTCTCCCTCTGTCTCTGCCCCTCTATCTCTGTCATTCCCTCTTTTTTTCTGTATCTCTCTCCCTTTCACTATCTCTCTCTCTCCCTTCTCACTCTCATTCTCGCACTATGCATTGAAACCTGACTCTTTGATGCTCGTTGTTTATCACTCTGCCTGTGAACCTCTCTCCTCCTCTCTCTCTTTCTCTCTCTCACTCTCTCTCTCTCTCTCTCTCTCTCTCTCTCTCAATGTCTCACTATCAATTGTCTCACTCCCTTTATTTCTCGCTCTCTCTATGCATCACTCCCATTGCATGCCACACGCTCAGTATTAGTCTTTCTTTGTATCTTTCTCCCCTTCTGTATTTCTCTCGGTCTGTCATTTGCTCCATATGCCTCTCGCCATCTGTTGCCTCTCACTTTCCCTCTCCGACTCTCTCTATGTATTGCTCTCTCGCTTCCTCTCTCTGTCTCTTTGTTCCTCTCTGTCATTCTTTTTCCATCAGTCCCTCAATCTCCCTCTCCCTTTTTCTCTCTGAACATCGATAAATCTTTTTCTCTCTCTCCCTGAATCTATCTTTCGGTCACTGTGTCGCTCTGTCTCGCTCTCTCTCCCTGACTCCTTGTCTCCCTGCCTCACTGTCTCCGCACCTCTCTTTCACCTGCCTCTCGCTCACACATCCTTACACTTTTAACTCAACCTCTCCAGCTCGCTTTTTCTCTGACCTACGTGCATCGCCGCACACACTCTACAAGTCCCAGAATCTTCACCTCCCACACTCTCTTCCTCCCACTCCCTCCATGACCTCTCACTCAACCTCCCACTGTCTGTCACTTACCCTCGGTATCCCTGCCTCACTTTCTCTCCCTCAGTCCCTCTCAATCGATCGTTCTGAATCAGTTTCTCTCCCTCTCTGACTGCCTCTCCCTCTCTCAATCCCGCTGCTCTCATATGCCCATCTCGCTTTCTCTCTCACTTTCTCAGATCCACTCTCTCTCTCCCTCTTTTTCATCCTGTCTTTCTCATACTGCCTCTGTCTTCTCTATTTCTCTGTCTGTATCTGATCGCATCTGTCTGTCTCTCTCTTTCTCTCGCTCTCGCTGCTTATCTGCCTCTTTCTCTCCCTGTATCCTTCACTGTCTCTGTCCCTCTCTACCCTCCTCCACAATCTCTTTGGCAACTGCTGCATCTCTCTCCCCGTCTATTACATCATCCCTCTAACACTCTGTTCCTGCCTCTGTCTCTCTCTCTCTCTCCCTCTCTCTCTCTCCCTTTCTCTCTCCCCTTCCATCTCTCTCTCAGCCTCATTGCCATTTCGCTCTCTCTCTCTCTCCATCCCTCTCTCTGTTTCAAACTCTCTTCTTTGTATGTCAACATTTCTCCAATTCTCCCTCAATGACCGTCTCTCTCCGTCTCTCTCCCTGATTCTCTGACAGTCTCTCTTTTCTCTCTCTGTCCCTGTTTCTCCCATGCTCTTTGTCTCTCTCTATTGACGCTCATTCACATGATTTCTCTCCGACGTCCTCACACGAGGCCTCACTCTGTCTCTCCCATTTCACTCTAACTGCGCCTGTCTCTCAATCATTGTCAATCTCCCTTTCTCCACTTCACTCTCAATCACTCTCTCTCTCTGACCCTATCTGTCAATCCCGCTCTCCCACATTGTGTCTCTGCCACCCTCTGTCATTCATTCATCCACTGCCTCTTTCTATCTCTCTGTCTCTGTCTGTCTCACCCGTGTCTTCCTCGCTCTCTCTTGTTTTAAATTTGTCTATAATATCACCGGCTCCCTCTCTAGCTGTCTCATTCACTGTCTCTCTCTCTCTCTCTCTCTCTCTCTCTCTCTCTCTCTCTCTCTCTCTCTCTCTCTCTCTCTCTCTCTCTCTCTCTCTCTCTCTCTCTCTCTATATATATATATATATATATATAACTTTGTGCCGCCTTCTCTGTGGCTCTCTCTTCCCCTCTCTCTCTGCTCCTTTCCTTCAGCCCCTTCTCTCTATCTCTCCTTCTGACACTCATAGCCCCCTATCTGTTCCCTCTCTGTCACACTTTTCTTCAACTTTCAGTCTCCCTTTGGTCGCTCTGACTCTGGATTGCAGTCTAACTCTGAGCTCCACAATCGTTCTCTGTCTGCCTTTACCTATGTCTTTGCCACTGTCTCGCTGTCTCCAACTGTCTGCATGTCCATTTTGCAGTATCTCTCTCTCTCTCTGCCTCAGTCTCTCTGCCTCTGCAGGTTTGTGCCTTTGTATTCCTCACTGCCTCTCTCTCTCCCTCCATCTCCCAATCTAGCTCACTCCCTTTCTCCCCCTCTATGCCTTTCTCTCTCTTTCTCTATCTCTCTCTATCTTTCTCTCTCTCTCTATCTCTATCTCTCTGCTACTCTCTTTTTCCCTTTTTTGTCTCTCTTCATCTGTATAATTCTCCACTTCTGTCTCTCTCTCTCTCTGTCTATGTATCTGTCTATCTCTACCTCCTTCACGATCTCTGTCTCTATGTATCTCTACCTCTCTCTCTCTCTCAATCTCTCTCTCTTTCTCAGTCTCCCTGATGCTCTCTCCATATGCACCTCTCTTCTAAGTCCCTCAACTGCGCTTGACGTCTCCCTGACCGTCACTCTCACGCCATCTCTCTCTCTCCGTCCCCCTCTCTGTCTTTCTCAGCATCGGGCTGTCTCTCCCTCTCTCTATCTGGCCATCTATTTGTGTCCCTCTTTGTCTCTCTCCCACACTTTGCCCTTTCTGTCTCTCTCTCTCTATTTATCGCTGTCCCCCTTTTCCCTTGTGAACTTCTGTGTGTCTCTCTCTTTCAGTCTCTGGCCATTTCTGCCCCTAGCTCTGGCCTTCCCTTCTATCACTCACTCCCTCTCCCCTTGCTTTCTTCAAACTCCCTGCCTCCCGCTCTCTCTCTGCCTCCAATTCCCTCTTTCACTCCCTCTAAGCCACTATCTCTGCCTCCATATCTTGCACTCTATGACAGTCTTTCTCTCTCTCTTGCCCTCTCTCTGTCTGTGCCTCTGCCTTCTCTCACTCCATCTCTCTTATCTCTTTCCTTAAGTATTCATCTTTCCCTCTCTCTCTCTCTCCCCCTCTGGCTGTCTGTCACTCTCCCTCTCCACACCTCTTTTCAAAAACTCAATGCTGAAATTCTGATGACCCCCTCTACCTGAACCGTTTGGCCTAATATAAGTTCTTTTTCATTTCCTCAGTTCTTCTGATCCCTCGTCCAGCGCCCTCTGGGATCTCGCTTTCTGGTTTCCAGGGGAAGTACTTCTGTTAGGTGACTGGCAGATGACAGAAAAGTAGCCTGGCAGGTGGCTGGAATGTAGTTTTACCAGGTCCATGTTTCCCTCGAATAAGTGAATGGTATGCATGATGGACATCAGCACGGCTAATGGGAGGGCAGAGCATTTAGGTGTTCATTTTTAGGCCAGCTAGCGGGAAGTATCCATGATGGACAGGCAACTTGACCATTGGAAGTGCAAAATTAACAACAGGTGTGCTTCGCTCAATCCCATGAATGAGAACTATTCATGATTTTTAGGCAGTCTGGCTTAAAGGAGGGCTGAGGTGTCAGGGTGTCAGTTTCCTTTTCCGTCCAATCAGAGGGGCGGGGGGCGGGTGGGGCGGGGGGGGGGGGTTGGGTGGTAACCATGATGGGCAGGAAACGGGAGGGAAGATAATTTAAGATATTGATCTTTTTATGTTTTCCGTCAATTATTGAGACATGCCCAAGATGGTCAGGAAGCCCGGTCAATGAAGGAGAATAGATTTTAGGAAGTGTTCAATTTTCTGTGAATCAGTAAGCGGAAGCAGAATTGACCGGCAACTCATCCAGTGGGAGAGGAGAGATAATGGGAGCTTATTTTTTGTTGTCTATTCAGTGATGGAAAGCCAATGGGAAACTCTCAGTCTCTCTCTCCCGCTCTCTCTATCTCTCCCTCTCTAACTCCCAGTACTCCATAGCAAGGGAGAGCAGGGAAGTTGGAAGGTGTTTCCTTTTATTTCCTATCAATGACTGATATCCATGATGGACATGCAGGCCAGCCAGTGAAACTTTGCATTGAATGATTTATTCTTATCATTGAATGCATTGAAAAATTGGAGTAAAGGGATATTTTAGCACATTCTTCAAGTGCTGTCTGAACGAAGTCTGTGTCACAGCATAAATCACAGTGTTAGTGCAGCAGCTGAGGAGCTGCAGCATGAAGCCCAAACCCGCAACATACTCATGTAAATAGACAGAACAAAATCCCAAATCATGCATCCGCCCCCATATGGAATAAATCATTAATGTTGACCATAACAGGATGAAATTGGCCGAGACCACAAACAGTAAAATTATGGATTTCCTTCGACTCTCCATCTCTGGGTCTCTGCGACTATCCCCACGGCTGTGAGCCCGGAGTCTCCAGCGGGCCCTGCTGCTCATTAAAATGTGTCTGACAGTGAGAACATTGAGCAGCAGAATCAAGATAAATGGGACACAAGGGTTTAGGATGTGGTGGAGGAACTCGATTGCACCCCAGAATGGAGAGTACAAAACATCGAGTGTGACAGCACAAAAGCTGGGGAAGTTAATAAGCCAATACCGACCTGTAAACATAAAATACCAGAAAATGTTCTTTAAACAGCTCAGCACAGTCACTGTTCCCAGAACCACAGCCGCTGTTTTCTCGCTGCAATATTTACTTTTCAGCTTCGGGCAACAAATGGCCACAAATCGATTGAAGGTGAAAGTGACGGTGAACCAGACAGAACAGTCAGTGGCTGCATAAAGCAGGACAGCATGGATATTACACACGTGGATGGACTCCACGAAACGAAGCTGTTGATTAAAAGCAATTGGAATGTGTCTCAATATGAGGTCCAGGATAATGAGCAATAGGTCCGTCATTGACATGGCCACCAGGTAACAAGTGACACATTTGGTCAAGCCACAGTTTTTGTACTTCAGGATCAGAATTGTGATTAAGTTCACTGTAAGGAAGGGAAAAAAAAAACATCTAAAGTATTTATGAGGCTGGGGAACATATTGCCAGTTTGTTTGAGAAGTTGTTGACATGATCAAATATGTGATTGCATCCAGTGCTGTATTTAATTAAATGAATATGAAAGAATATAGGAGAATGGTCTTGATACCGTTAAATAAAGCAGGGCAAAGGCTGGCTGTGAGGACATTAAAGCTGACTCAAACGTTACCTATCAGTGAAGGAAGGGATAGCGGGAGGAACCAGGCGTGTTGGGGGAGAAGTCATGAGTGACAGAGCAGAAGGTAACTGGATGAAACCAGAGGTGGGGCATGTGTAACAAATAAGGGAGAGATTTGGATTAATTGCTCATGATTCCCTTTTCTCTACTTCCTTCAGCAAGGCTTGTTCCCGAGAAGGAATCTTTAACTCCTCAGGTGCGATAACTTGTTTCAACAGTCTCATAGCGGACAGTCTTGCAATTTGTAAACATCAAATGAAACTATGAAAAGAATAAAAATGCTTTACAAATCCAGAGAAACACAAAGGTAAAATGACTTACTCCATAGCAAACTGGCACACACACCAGAAAATATCATTTTTATTAAAACGTAACATGCACTTAGGTCATTCGAAGCTTTGAAAAGAAAAAAGATCATTTTTACACCGTCCCTCAAAAGGTGGTTGAAAACTGCAGGCCTAAAGGATTCTTTCCCCGTGTCTTGAAGACAAATCATATCTATTACAAGTGTTTTTTTAAGTCTACATTAAATTGCCATTTATCTATTTTTTTCATCATAAACTGTATCGCTGTCCTTTGACAATGATGTCACATTTCCAGTGCTTACACGTGAACATTCCAGTTATGCACACGCTCCGAATCTCTCCTCCATCCTCCAAGCTTGATCAGGGGAATGTGACATGACAGTAAAATGAATATCTGGAGACTTAGTAGGGAGTTAAGAATATGAATTACATTCATACCTCACCCTGAGATACCCCCAGTGGAGCATAAGCTTATTTGCATCCCAGAAGAGAGACAGGAAAGGGAACTCCTCCCCTACTCTGTGTATGGGACAAACACACACAAACACTGACACATGCACACACACACACACACACACACACAAATAAACAAACAAAGCCACACACAAAAACAAGCACACGCCAATAAACCAAAAAACCGGTAAACAATTACATTGTACATCTCTTCTGACTCACGTACTACCTTCCCCTCTCTCGCACACAAAAACACACTTAATAACTCTCACAGACGCATAAGCAAACTTAGCTGAACTACCACACACTCATGCTAAGTCACAAAGATGCTCTCACATGCACACAGTCACAAAGACACCCACGTGCACGCACACAGAAACACACCCAAACACGGACAAACACTGTCTCTCTCTCTCACACACACACACAAACACACAGATGCACAATCATTCACACACAAAGTGAGAAACACAAGCAGGCACATGCACAAAAGGAGTCAAACACACACACATGCAGTCAGGGACAAAGGCACACATACAGACACAGTTCGACACACAACACAGAGCATACACACAGACACACACACACAATCAGTCACAAACACACATACACACACACACACACACACACACACACACACACACACACACAGACAAAATCACTCACAGATGCGCCATCACTCCCATACACAGGCGTATGCACACAGTTAACCACATACACGAAATAACACAGAAACACACAAAGACACACGTATATACTCACACAAACACACACACACAAACACAAACATGCACACAGCCTCATGCAGAGACATATGCACACGCAAGTGCAAACACAAGCACATGCAAACACACATGCATACACAGAAGCAAATACACGAAAACAAGCACACATGTAAGCTCGTTCTCACACACACGCAATCACTTGCAAAAACACACACACATACGCAAACATATTGCACACACAAACGCACAGATGTGCACACACACACACAGACACAAACACACACAAACACATACATACACACTCACACTCTCTCTCACATTTCTCATGGACAATTGGTGATGCAATATCAATTCTAGCCTAGTCAGCATAACCAATATAAAAAAAAATGCATTTTGAAAAACTCGCACTCACAAACAAAAACTCAGAATCAGACAAGCATGCACGCACACACACACACACACACACACACACACACTGACAAGTTCAACGTCTCTCTCACCCACAAACACACGCACACACTCGTCGCTGTACTCGTGACCCAGATGGCCAGGTCATGATTTGGGGACCCAGGTTCGAATCCCACCAGTGAAGATGGTGGAATTTAAAGTCAATAAAAATCTAGAATAAAATAAGTCTAAAAATGACCATGAAACAATTTTTGAATGCTGGAAAAAAGCCATCTAGTTCACTAATGTCATTTAGGAAGTGGAATCTGTCTACTTCATCTGGCCTGCACTCCACGTGCCAGCAGACCCACAGTAATGTGGTTATCTCTAAAATGTCTTAGCAAGCAACTTAGTTGTTACAACCACTACAAGGTTATTACAAAAAGTAATGAATGCAGACAGAGTACTTTTCATCGACCATGGCTTCGGAAGCAACAGCAACGTTGTCAGCCCTCTTGACCCTGCAAAATCCTGCTAACTGACATTTGGGACTTGTGCCAACATTAGGAGAGCTGTCAGCGAGGTTAGTCAAGCAACAGTGCGACCTAGTCATAATCACGAAAACATATCTTAATGTTAATGTCCCAGAAACCACCATCAACGTCCTTGTGCATGTCATGCACCACTGGCAGGACAGGCCCAGCATAGGTGGCGACAGAGCGGTTTACAGTTATGATGGAGTTTCACTGGATGTACTCAACCTCGACTCAAGACGCCAGGAAATCTGTCTTCAGCTTCAAACGTTGGCAAGGAAACGAACTGCTTGTTGTTAGTCACGACACTCCATCTGCTGATGATTCAGATCTCCTCCATGTTGTATGTTATTTGCTGGAAGCAATATGAGCGGAAAGGGTGCAAAATGAATTCTGGATCTGGGTCAATAATGCACAGCAAGAAGAATGGCTCGGTAGAACCAGGACCTAACGAGCTGGACAAGCCCTAAATGTAGTAAATGTAGTAGCCACGAGGCTGTATCTGTCTTTGTTGGTGAGGGAACAAAAAAAGAGACTAAAACACTTCTGATATTATCCTCACCCACTTACATGCAAGAGATGCACCTGTCTGTGGCAGTATTGGTAGGCGTGACTGCCACAAAATCATTGTGGAGGCGAAGTCCCACCTTCACATTGAGGATGCCCTCCATGGTGTTTTGTGGCACTACCACCGTCCTAAATGAGGTAGCTTTGGAACAGATCTAGCAACTCAAGACTGGGCATCCATGAGGTGCCATGGGCAGCAGCAGAATTGTACTCAACTAAACTCGGTAACCTTGTAACCTGTCATATGTACGACTCTGCCATTACCATCAAGCCAGGAGATCACCCCTGGGTCAAAGAAGTGTGCAGGAGTGCATGACGGGGTCAGCAGCAGACATAACTGAAGATTTGATTTCAACATGGTTAATCTACAAAACTGGACTAATTGCGTGTGAAAAAGCATTAGCCTCTAGTGACAGAGAGTGTCATGCGATCCTGCAACGTTCATATCTAATCTAAGCTCTACATTCCAGTCACATGCAGTCATGAATGATGGTAGGAAATTAAACAACTAACTGGAGGAGGAGGATTCAGAAACATCCCCGTCCTTAATGTTGGAGGAGATCAGCACAAAAGACCAAAATATATTCCTGTTTTCTGTGCTGTAATGTTCTGCTGTTATATGGCGCTATAAGGCTAAATCATTTGCTGCAATTTTTAGCCACACACGTCGACTGGCTGAACCTCCTCGGTTCCTCTGGAGGGCAAAACATAGCAGGTACCATTATTCAGCCAAAATGTCTCACTCCGTGCCTTTATCAAGAAACGGCTGAAGGCACTTGATACTGAAAATTCTATGGGCTGTGACAATATTCCAACAAACGTAATGAAGACTTGTGCTACATAAATTGGGGTGCCCCTAGCCAAGCTGTTCCTGTACATCTACAAAACTGGCATCTACCTCACAAGTGTGGAATATTGCCCAGGTATCTCCTGTACACAAAAGGAGGACAAATCCAACCCAACCAGTTGCCACCCCATCAGCCTGCTCTCTGTCATCAGTAAGGCAATGGCAGGGCTAATCTACAGTGTTATCAACTGACAAGTTATTAGCAATAACCAGCTTATTGACAAACATTTTGTGTTCGGCCAGGCCCACAGAACTCTTTTCATTGTTGCAGCTTTCATTCATGATGGATATCAGAGCTCAATATTCCAGGTGAGGTGAGAATGGCAGCCCTTCCCACCAATCCAGCTTTTCACAGAGTGTGGAATGAAGGAGCGCTAGGAAAGCTGGATTCGTGGGAATAAAGGCAAAAAGTCTAAAATGTGTTTGAGTCACACGTAGCACAAAGGAAAATATTTGCTTTTGCTGGAGATCAGTTATCTCAGCTCCAGGTTATCACCTGCTGGAGTTCCTCAGTGTAGAGTTCCTGGCCCAATCATCTTCAGCTGCTTCATCAATAACATTCCTTCCAAAATAAGGTTAGAAGTTCGTACTATTGCTGAAGATTGCAAAATGTTCAGCACCATTCGCGACTCCTCAGATACTCAAACATGTATGTCCAATTACAGTAAGCCCTGGACAATATACAGGTATGTACTCACAAGCTGCGAGTAACAATCTTACTGCACAGGTCCCAGGCAACAAGCATCTCGAAAAAGAGAGAAGCTCATGATCACACCTTACTGTTCAACAGCATTATCATTATGGAATGCCCCTTCATTAACATTCTGCCGGTTAGCATTTATCAGAAACTGAACTGGACGTGCTAAAATTAAACAATGGCTACAGGAGCAGGTCAGAGGCTAGAACTTGTGTATTGATTAACCCATCTCCGCATTCCCCAAAGCCTGCCCACCATCTGACAGGCACACGTCAGGAATGTGAAGGAATACCCCTGATTTGCTTGCATGAGGGCCGCTCTGACAATACTCAGATGCCCGACACCATTCAAGACAAAGCAGCACGCTTGATTGACAACACATGCAGAATCACTCACTTCCACCAAATGCACAGTAGCACAGTCTGTACGAGCCGCACTGCAGTAATTCAGCAAGGCTAATTAGGTAGCAGCTTACGCATTGATGACCACTACCATCTAGAAGGTCAAGGGCAGCAGACAGATGGGAACATCACCACCTAGAAGTTCGAGAAAATTAATTAACATTCTGACTTGAAAATATATTTCTGTTCATTCACTGATGCTGGGTCAAAATCATGAAAATTGCTGCCTAACAGCACTGTGGGTGCACCTACATCATATGGAGTGTATCAGCTGAAGAAGGAAGCCCGTCACCACATTTGTGATGCCTACTAAGTATGGGCATTAACATCTTGCTTAGCCAGTGAAGACCAGACCCGATGAATGAAAAAAAAATCAATTAAAGGAAAAACATGCTATCCCTTACTCACAAACACACACAAACAAACACATACACACACACACACACACACACACACACACACACACAGACACACACAAGCTCAAAGAGATACAGAAAATGAACGGGCACAGATGGGGAAACAAATAGACTAGCACATAGGCTAAACAAAGCACACAGAAAGATATGCAAACTCAGAAAATTCGTGTTATTCTTTCTCATTCTCCAACTCTCTTTCCCTCCCCCACACCACCACCAACCACCCACCCCCGCCCCCCCACCACAGAAGCACACACCCAAAAATCCAAACACAAACACTCACGGAAACACTCGCAGTCTCACATTCACACACAAACCAGTGAAGGTCACCACACATAACAATGAATTTGATATACTCTCACTTCTCAATCCATTTCTCTCTCATGCACAAATTCGCAGTAAATGGCTATCACAAGCATAGCACACACATACAAACTCACTCACACACACACACACACACACACACACACACACACACACACACAAACATATACAGACAACGGAACACACAATCACAGATACACACTTGCACAGACATGCACACATTCAATCACACATACACACACATTAACTTTTCAAGAACAGTTAGGCATGCAAATATAATGCTGGTTTGGCCAGCAAAGGCATCATCCCATTTAAATGGATTTAGTGCGATCACACACACACACACACACACACACACACACACACACACACACACACAAACATATACAGACAACGGAACACACAATCACAGATACACACTTGCACAGACATGCACACATTCAATCACACATACACACACATTAACTTTTCAAGAACAGTTAGGCATGCAAATATAATGCTGGTTTGGCCAGCAAAGGCATCATCCCATTTAAATGGATTTAGTGCGATCACACACACACACACACACACACACACACAAACATATACAGACAACGGAACACACAATCACAGATACACACTTGCACAGACATGCACACATTCAATCACACATACACACACATTAACTTTTCAAGAACAGTTAGGCATGCAAATATAACGCTGGTTTGGCCAGCAAAGGCATCATCCCATTTAAATAGATTTAGTGCGATCACACACACACACACACACACACACACACACACACACACACAAACCCACACAAATGAACACACGCATTCACACACTCTTACAAAGACACATATGCAACCACAAATAAACACACACACTCAGTCTGATACATAGGAACACACACACACACAGACAAAAGCACAAACACACACACACACACACAAACACAAACACACACAGAAATGCTTACAGACATTCAGAAAAATAGACAGACTCACACACATCACATGCACACAATCACAATCACATACATACGCTAAAACACACGCACACCCGCACAGGGATGGATATGCACACCAATATGATATGCACACACACACCAATACCCACATAGATACAAAAACGCACACTGTCACTCACTGATAAAGACAAACGCACAAAGAAGCATTAACATGATCACAAAAATGTACATGCACAGAAATAACCACATATATAGAATTACACAAAGACAAATGCAAACACACACACACAAACATGCACATGCAGACCTGCAAATGCATACACTCAGTGACACAAACATTCACACATGCACCTGCAAACACACACACACACACACACACACACACACACACACAAACGCACAACACACACAAGCACTCACACTCATTCGCAATGTTAGAGGGGATACGGTATGGATTAATTGACGGGGAATTACTTGGAATCTCCAGGCAGCCAGTGTCTTCAAGCCCATTAATTGTTAAGATTTGCCAGATGAACACTGAACACCCTTAGCGGCTGCAATCAACAGAAAGTCCTTAGGAGTGAGACTGAAGACGGAGAATGGAAACATGATAGATTAATTTTGCTCTTCAACAGAAAAGGAAAGCACAGATGGCCCCACCTTACATTGGGGAGATTGTTCTGCCTCGTTAAGGGGGCTTTTATGTATCTGGAACTAGAGCTACCTGTTTAATGTAAACCAATATTCTGACAAGTTTGGCATCTGAGTTATTCTCCTCTACCTGAGCAGTAATGTATAAATAAGTAGAATACTTGTAATTCCATAGAGTGCCACCAAATGCTGCTTTGAAGTGATTATCGCCTTGCAATTCCTCGAATAAATGATCATAACCTGCAATTAAGTGTTCCATGCTTCATTAGTCAAAGATGCCACTGTAACTGGCCAAGTCGGCAGGATACTCTGATCAGATCCTTGGAGCGGTTCTGAAAGTGAGTGAGCATACTTTATTTGTAACCCATAGTAATTGCATTAAGCCTACTCCAGAATGGTTCATCGAACATCAAAATGATCGGGAGGAGGACACAGGACAGGAGGCACCATGGTAGGAGGCAAAGCCGCGTTGGCAGACTAGAGATGCTGAAGCTGTGCAGGGAGACCAGACCCCTAGGGGAGACAAATAGACTGCAAATAAATAAGTTCCCTGAACTGTGCGAACTTAATGTGCAGAGGCGTACAGAACAGAAGAATAGAATGCCATCAGGAAAAGGGTAAAGTGATAAGAGAACCTAACGAAATGCCAAGGACTGCGTCATGAGGTTCAAATAGGAACGACAGTTAAAATTAATAAAAAATATGTGGAACGATAATGGGAACCCGAAAGTTTCCCTACTGAATTATTTATTACTTAAACAAATTGGAATTACTCTCACTTATAAGAGCTGTTTGTGCTGTAGAGTGAAAGAGACCGGGCCGGGGTCTAGGGGGAGTGTGGAGTTTGGTTCTGTGGTAATGGGTAGTGACAGGGAGGAGCAGAACAAACTTGGGCTATGACTGTCCCTGCAGCTGAAACGTTCAAAATCTTCCCCCACATCCCCCCGCCCCCCACCCCCCGCCCTCCACCTGCTGCTACTTGAATTTTCCCTTAGTGTCTGCCAGTTTTGAATTGTTAGGTTCATTGTTATAGGGACATAAATACATGCTGTTTTATAAATGTGCCTTTGTTGCAAAGAAACATTTGAATATGACATTAAACGTGTTTGCTTCTATATTTTTTAAATTTTGCCAGGAGTTCAGCACTTTAAAATCAAAAGCCCCATATTAGGTTAAAGGAAAATTGTACTCAAACATTCCAAAGTTTTGTGTGTAAGGCTCGAGGTGTGAATTATTGCAAAAGTCACAAATTGAAGGCATTGTAAAGATAAAACAGGGCTTGCATTTTTTTGAGATAAACAAACCCCTTGCAGGGCCTTCGGAAGCAACTTTTATCAACACCTTCCAAGCTAATTGAGATTGAATTGTACGAGATACATAAACTCATAGGTGTTGGTATTTTAAAATTCTATTGTAAAAGTATGACAAATTCAAAACTAATCTAGCAAAACCTGAAGGCATAAACACACTGTCTCAGTGGTTCCATTGGTTAAAAAGAGGTTTCTTTTGAAGAGAATAATTAAATAGAAATGGAAATATGCATCCCAGCAACACTTTTATATGATTATGGGACAATTCTGAAATGTGAAAGGTGAAGTGCAATGTTACAGGTTACTTAAGAATAAATGGGATGCTCCCTAAGATAAATATGGTGGCGATAAACAAATGGGTCTTTTAGTCTGAATGAAAATTAGAACAGATGAGAAAGAGGTGGTTGTAATTTGGATAGTGTAATTTAAATTTCTTCCAACGTTCTCAAAGGAAATATTTATTTTAAAATGTTTGACAACATTTGACACTCAGTGAAATGCTGCAGCCTTTTTGTAATTGCCAGTCTGTTGCCAAAACATAAAAGTAGGCTCAATACCTTGGAAAACGTTTGTCTTAAATAATTTTTTTGACAACGTCAATGTATCAGGGATAATTATAAAAAAAGTTGGGCAAAGTATAGTCGGTTACTAATGAGAAACTAAGATGTTGGTTGTGAAGAAGATTGCAAAGCAATCATGTCAATGGCTGATTTATATTTTAATATTGTTAAGAGACTATTTTATTGGACTGTATGGTCTATCCAGACAAACTGAAAAATATACGATGGTAGCTATTGCATGCATGGAATGGTATGTTTAAATGATTAAGGGTACAAGAAAGAGATAGGGAAGCAGGGCGCAGTATAAAAAAAAAACATTTAAAAGGAACAGATTTGTATAATCGGGAATGAAATGAGATATTGGAAATGAACAGGGGGAGATAAGCAAAGACCTAGAGGCAGGGATCCCCGCTGACATGAAATAATTAATATAGCTTAAAGAGTACGGAAGCATTTTAAACGATCAAGAAGTAGAGCAACTCACCTCAAAAGAATAATAGGATGCTCATGGTCAGGAGGAAACAAAAACTTAGATTCAAAACTATGTGGAATCTATAGTTGCGGCAATTAAAAGGTAACCAGAAATAAGTCTTAAGGACAATCTACAATAAAATGGATACAGGTAAAGAGAAACTTCAGAAAGGCAAACTATTTTTATTTCTAACTTAATAATGCATATGTGAGCTACAAAAATTAAGTTCAAAGGATGAACACCCTGATTGCAGGGGCAGATATACGACCTCCATTTGTATCCATCACTGGAAGTGAAGATACTGAGCTTCTGAAAGATAGGATAAGAAGGTGAATTGTAGAGTTGTGTAGAGAGCTAAAGTAAACCTATACAAATCTAAAAGGATTTGGCAGGTATTTTGCAGTAGGGGCGTTCCCCATGGTAGAGGGGTCCAGAACGAAGGATAAAAGTCTAGGAGATCGGGTAGAAAATTTATGATTGAGATGAGGAGAAATTTCTTCACCCGAGGAGTGGACAACCTGTGGAATTTGATACCACAGAAGGCAGTTGAGGCCAAAACATAACGTGTTTTCAAGAAGGTGTTAGGTATAGGTCTTGGGATGAAAGGGACAAAAGGACAAGGAGCGAGAGCAGGAATGGACAATTGATTTCGTTGATCACCCATGATTAAAATCAATAGTGAAGCAGGCTCGAATGGACGAATGGCCTACTCGTGATCTTATATTGTATATTTATTTGACTTCTGGCTAGGGACAGAAGCAGGAGGCAGTAGGCTGTAAGGAACGGTTGATTACGCAGTTGGATTCACATCAGAGAACTCATTTCACATGAAGATGTTTTAAAGAAAAGTGTAAAGTTATGGGGTTTAAAAAGAAATTTCACATTCCCTGCCGCCCACTGAGCATGGGGATAGTGGAAAGGACCAACTGAACATCAAAAAAAAAATATGAATAGCAAAAGCAATTCCAAGACAGGAAATCGTTGTGCAAAGTTTTGCCCAATATTCTGATACACCTTTAGATTACCGCAAGCAGAACCACTCCCCCCCCCCCCCCCCACCTAGCCCCCCACCATCACCACCCGCCAGTTGAACCAATGACAAGAAGAACAATGCAGTTACTCGAGAAAATCATAGTAGGAGGGCGAGGCCAACGACCAGTTTAGAAAGGGTGAAAGAGTATGTTAGGGGAATAAGTAAACAGTTGCATAGGTTAGGAAAGGAACTGAGTGGTAGATGGATGATTAAGGACATGCGAACAGGGAAATAAAAAGAACGTTTATGCACGCCCGATGTGGGGTATAAGCTAATGGATAAAGTTGATGTTGGAAAACATGTGTTTTCCCACAAATAGTCGGGGCCATATGAGGTAATCTTGACCAGCGATACATGCACAGGTGTAGGCTTAGGAAAAAGTGGCACTAGAAACCATGGCCACAATTTAAGCGTTGTATTAATTGATACTGTCCACAGAACTGATACCAACAAATGACCGGTGAGGAATCGGAATGTTAGCTGCTGACTCTCACAGAGTGCTAATTGCAATGTTAACTCTCATGGGCATGTGAATCCTGGCAAGAAAGTCTGGGGATATGATGGTTGGTTCCGCAGGAGGGGCTTTAGTACATCACGGAGAGAAGGGAATAGGACACAGAATGCGCAATGCGGAATGAAGCAGGAGGAGAAAATGTGATTTGGAATTGTACCAAGTGTTTGCATCAGATCGGGCATGGCATGTCAGGGATGGCTGGTTGACCTGATACCTTTGCAATCAAAAGCTGGATACCTGGCCAGCAACAATGGGTCGCATTATGTAACGTGAGTGACAGTACCTGTGAAATTGGCTACAATGGAGTGTGCCAGGGTCAAAAAGGGGGGACTCTTAAGAAAATTCAGAGAGATCTTATTGAAAGGGAATTACTTAGAATCTCCAGGCAGCCAGTGCAATCAATTATATTATCAGTTACTTGTTGCCAGACTGCCTGCAGTCACCAAATGGGCTTAGGAGCCAGACTTGAGACGATGGATGAAAGCAAGATTGATGATCTCTACTCTTCAACAGATAAGGAAAGGAGAGGGGGAACCAGCATAGATAGAAGTGGAAGATTCAGCCTCAGTGCAGGGGGATGTTTGGCCCTGGAAGCAGAGATATATTTTTACCATATATGTATATGCTGAAAAGTTATAGCTTCTAATCAATGCTCTTCTACGTGGCCAGGGCTGTAAAGTCATAAGCTGCATAATTTGTAATTTGCTACCTGAAGCTGCTTTGAGGTGGTTCTCTCCTTCCATTTGCTCACCAAAATGATCACAACCTGTATCTAAGCTTCCTGTTGTTCGTTTGTCAAAGATAACACAACAGCACAAACAACCCCATGCACAAACATAAAAGCAAGAACAGTTGCTTACACACACAGTCGCACATTCATACAGGCAATTGCACACACACACACACACACACACACACACACACACACACACACACACACACACACACACATACATGCGCACGGCCACACATCCAAGCACAAATCCATACACACACACACACACACACACACACACACACACACACACACATACTTGCGTGCGGGCACACACACAAACACACATCCATACACACACACACACACATGCACACACACGGGCACATAGACACACACATGTACACATAGAAAAACATACAAACACACACACACACACACATACACACACGTGCGGGCACACACAAAAACACACATCCACACACACACACACACACACAGAAGCACACAGAAACACAAACACACACACACACACATACATACACACACAGATGCACGTGCATGCACACACACACACACACACACACACACACACACACACAAACACAGACACAAAGTTACATGCATGAAAACATGCACAAAAATAAATTCATACACAGGGATGGATGCAGATGTAAGCTCTAGCAAACACACACATGTGCATGCACACACGCATGCACACACAGAGGCACACAGACAGACCCACACATATACAAATACGCACAGAAACACTTTGCTTCTCAAAGTGCTAAGGAAGGTGAAATCAACGTTGGCCTAGCCAACGAAACCCAAATCCCATAAAAACGCGTCCAGAAAAACTCATACAGACACTCACGCGCACATACTCAAAATACAAACAAGCACACACACAGAAATACTCACATCAACAGGCACACGATTCACCCTCTCTCCCTATCTCACTATTACACACATACACACAAGCAGACACACACATATGCTTCAACACACTCTCACACGCATAGCCATTCACATGCTCAAGAGCTAACACACACACATACACACACACACACAGTCACACACAGCCACACGCACACACACATACACACACGTGGGCACACACAAAAACACACATCCACACACACACACAGAAGCACACACAAACACACACACACACACATACACACACAGAAGCGCGCGCACACACACACACACACCTGCACACACACACATACACACAAAGTTACATGCATGCAAACATGCACAAAAATAAATTCATCACAGGGATTGATGCAGATGTAAGCTCTAGCAAGCACACACATGTGCATGCACACACGCATGCACACACAGAGGCACACAGACAGACCCACACATATACAAATACGCACAGAAACACATATGCACATGCTTTTCAAAGTGATAAGGAAGGCAAAATCAACGTTGGCCTAGCCAGCGAAACCCAAGTCCCATGAAAACGCGTCCAGAAAAACTTACACAGACCCTCGCGCACACATACTCAAAATACAAACAAGCATACACACACAGAAAGACTCACATAAACACACACGATATTCACCCTACCTCCCTATCTCACTCTTACACACACACACACACAAACAAACATATGCTTCGACACACTCTCACACGCAAAGCCACTCACATGATCAAGAGCTAACATACACACACACACACACACACACACACACACACACACACACACACACACACACACACAGGCACATGCACGCACACACGTACACACACAGAAAGATGCACACGCAGACACACAAAAAAGAATAATGTACACACACCACGAGCAAATTTGTCAATGTATTTGATGCAGCCACTGGGAGGATGATCACCAGACGCACACCACAGCGTATATCCACTCAGATGACTGCAACATTGTCCAGTATATCTGAAACCACATTTCATATGACGTCAAATGAGCTCCTCATGCCGAGGAAAGTCCCACTGCGACTTAGCAGGGCAGTGAAAACAGGCCGCAGACCTCCAGGTGTTGGCCATCCAAAGAGAGCCCGTGAATCTCATTAAATCAGTAGGCTGCATCCACCATCAGTCTGGATTTCCGGGTGCACCAAGGCGTAGCAGCAGAGTTAGGGAGGGTAGTGAGATGTGGTTGCAAATCCTGAGTAAGTGTGTCAATCACTTCTACTTCACTAATGTAAATTAGCTCCTCCGAATGGGCATTTCCAAGATCTCGTTGTTATGATGACCAGTGACTGCGTTACTCAGCTGGGAAAGTTTGTCCCCTGCATAAGTTACAGGCAGATGTGTCAGAGTATGTGTAAATTGTGCTGCATTGAAACCAAAGCGATAGTCCATCTTCACACTTAGTAGACGCATGCTTTTTCCAGGAATCTGCCAGCATGTCGTGGGCAGTCATCACAGAGATCCATCATTCTCTCTGCAATCTCTCAGGGCCTTCAGGCTGGTGCTACGCCCCATCAGGTCAACGTCTGTGTCCGGTGACAATGTGCTTTTGTAGTGGTCATGACCTGAAGGTTGACATAAGTGTGGTGCATTAAAATGTCATGCCTGTATCTTCAGGATATGACCATGATCCCAGAGCGAACGTGGGCAGCCTCAGCCAGAAAGATCTCAGTCATTCACATAGGAAGTGTGAAGACATATGGAGCATTCGCACAGCATGTCACTATCATCCGCGAAGAATCGAGTGACTACTTAGACCTGCGCTACATCTCCATGATAGGAGCATTCTCGCAGAGCGTATGTGCACTGTCATCAGCCAGACTGTAATCAAACGTTCAGAGAGGCAATGTGAGGATCTATGGGGTCAATTCACTGCATGTCGCCATCACCCTCCGCAATTCTAACAGCAATGAAAGCCTCCCGAGCACGCCTGCCTCACCTGGTCAGGGTTAAGACTTCGTTGTCATCTTGCTCTCCTTCAAGGACCTCCTCACCTTCATCCCCATCGAATTACTCCTCATTCGAGGAGAAGTTCAGCTCCTCCATCCCTCCTCAGCAAGCTCCATTGCCCATAGCACGCAAGGTTGTAAAGGGCAAAGCAGGCGAGAACAATGCATCACACCCTCTGTGAACTATGGTGCACGTCTCCACCAGACAAGTCCAGGCAGCAACACGTCATTTTCATAACACAGGTGGTTTGCTCCAAAGAGGAGCGTCCTGAGCGTGATCATCATTCTCTGGACGGGAGGTGAACAGTTGGAAAGGGGGGTCTATATAAGATTTTTGGCCCCAAGTTCTGGCAGCAGTGTCAGAAGAATTTTTATGTGTTCACACGCATGGAGAATGTCAGTGAATAAATCTCCACATGGCACCCACTGCCAAGAACAGCACCAAACTCTCACACACCTGAATGTACCGCAACACCATTGCTCACCCATCAGCAGTCCCGAACTGTTAGGACTAATAGCTAAAATTCACAATCATCCAATTCACTCTCACATACCTTTTAGTGGTACCAGCCTCAGATTCACCAATCAATGTGTCGAAATAGCTCCAGCTGTTCAGCCATGGCAAGTACATCGTCCAACGCAGTACAACATTATCACTGACATTTTTCTCTCTGTCTCTCTCTTGAATGACAAGCAGGCCCCTTAAGAACAACGGTTGACACAGAGCCTGAGTGGACCAGGAAAAGCTTCATCCCCTAAGCCTGAAGGAGGAGATGACCCTTTTTATCATGGGAGTGGCTGTGACAGAACCTGTATTACAGCTGTCACTGTCAGGATGTGGGATGACGAAATACTCCTCCCAATTGTCCTTTCTGTACATGAAGATCATACTCACTCTGCTTTCCGGGATGATGTACATTCTACAGATGCTGCAACAATGAAGATATTCTTTTGTATCCCAAATTCCATCACCCACCCTAATTCCCCAACTTTGATTTCAATCTTTGCAATGAAATCCGAAAACGGGCAGGTTCCCACTGAAACAGAGGGGGAGAGAGAAGTGGGGGAGAGAGAAAGGGAAGGGAAAGAGAGAGAGAGGTGAGGGGGGATGGAGAGGTAGAGAGGGAAAGAGGGTAGAGAGAATTAGAATGGGGTGGAGGGATAGAGGGGGAGGGAAACAGGAAAAGGACCAGCTTTCTATGGCACCTTTTGCTATCTTCACCTGTCACTGGCCCTCTATACACCTCTAACTGTCTCGCAACCCCCCACCCTAAACCAGCTTATATTTAATCTCTTTTCTATTTTACTTATTTCCGTTGAAGAGTCAACCAGACTCGAAATGTAAACTGTGTTACTCTCCGCAGATGCTGCCAGACTTTATGAGTTTTCCAGGTATTTTTATTTTTGTTCTACTAAACAGGGGCGCTGGAGTCAGACAATGCAGTTTTAAATAAATAATACAGTTTAAAAAAAAAGACAAGTTGAATTATATTACAATACTTCTTCACCCAAAAATATAACATTAAAATTAGTCAGGTTAACACAGGTTCCAAAAGCTATCCTCTACTCTAATATTCACAGTAAGTACACAGACCATGTAAACCAAGATGAGACCTGTGGTCAGACACACCACAATGAAAATAAGTGACATGTACAGCTCCAAAGGGATTCTCATGGCCTCTAGTCAACTTCACACAGTCGCTTGTTCCACCGTGAGTCAACCAGCCTCAGTGATCTTCGCCTTTCACAAAAGGGTCTCCAATCTCCAGTCTTCCATAACTCTCTTTGGGTTCGTCTCCCACACTGATTCTGTCTCTATGACAGCTTCCACAAGAGTTCACCTCCATGGGTTCAAACTCTCCACCCGATGTTTTTCTTTGCTGTGTGATTAGATAGATTCAAGCTGTTTTCCATGCATTCACTCGCATCAAGCCAGTTGTCAACAGTGCCACTGCTTCGCATGTCAATAGCCAAACGTAGATAAGTTCAGTTTTCTCTTCGGGCCACCTGACTTCTCTTAAGCCTTTATACCACTTTAAATCTGTTTTCTGCAGCTTTTGCATATTAAACTGTGAAGCTTGAAGCCTGCAATTCCGCTGCTTTTCCTTGATTTCACATTTCTAGTTCACTGATCTTTCATTGGCTAGAAGGTTTACCCTGATTCTGTCTCATTATGTTTTTCTTGGTGCCTCTTAGTTCTTTTAGGATCTTTTACTCAGTCTGCAAATTTCCCTCCCCTGCCTGCCGCCTCTTCTGGAAGCTGCCCTCAAACTGAACTAAAAAAAACCTGCTGGGTTATATACGTGTGTGTGATGTGTGCGCGCGGTATGTGTGTGTAAATTGGGGGAGGGGCGCTTCCTCTCTGAACCCTTGCTGCGAAGCAACAGCACAGTTCATTTTGTGTTCTTGTTTGATTGAACTTCTCTTAACACTAAGTACAAATTCAGGCAACTTTTTCCGGGACACTAAAACACAACTTTGCATTTTATTAACACAGTTCAAACCTCAGCTTTAGAACTAAACACAATCCTCACGTTCACAACCAGAGACATCGCTTTCTGCAATTGTCTCTATTTTCGAGCAATATCAAGGATGTAGAAGAACACCATGTATTTGAAGACTTGCTCCAGCGTGTACTGGAATGTTCAATCCGAGCATTTCAGGAATCAGAAGCGTTGATTCATGACGCAGGTGGTCTGCTCCACGTTGTTCCTACAGACTGAATTGATCTCTTTATACTCATGTTATTTTCACGTGTTCGTTTGGCGGTGGGGAGGGTGCAGAGATCGGCGTTTCTAGTAATGTATCGATGTGCCAACCTTGATCTCCAAGAAGCCACCCTCCAGATCTGAAAGAGGTCCGAAGACGGTGGGAATGTCTAACTGCTTCAAAATGAGGCTATATCGGTCGATCTCAAGGTAGTGGACATTCACCAATATGATGTGGCACAGATCTGTGACCGCCTCCTAGCTTAATCAGAGTTGCCTCAGCCCTAGCCCCTGCGGTAAGTGTAAGGGTGGTAATTTTTTTTTGAAAATCCGGAGTGATTAGGGCAGAGCCACCGTCGTCCTCCCTCATAAAGAGCTCCCCCTCTCTGCCGACTCTACTCCATTTATTGGCCATGATATAAACGCGTATGCACTGTAACTGCAATCACCATATTTCACCCAGATTGGGGTCAACAAATCCTGTTTCCTCCCTGTATATATACAGCATCTCAAAAAACAACCTTCAGAAAGCCCTCCGCAGCACCTTCACTGAGTTTCCAATTACAAAAGTCTATCAAAGTCTCTCAGCTGCAAGTTAAATTGCTGGCTATTTTACGTAGCTCGAGGCGGGGGCGGGCGTGGGTGGTGGATGTGGTAGTGGGAGTGTGTGCCTGTTGTTCCCCGTGAAGTGCAACACATGTTCACCTTAGTCTGGCTAACAGAGGTGCTCAATGGATAGGCACAAAACAAGTTACAAAGACATCTCTAAAGCTGCTGAAACTGCATTTCTAACATGGACACCAGGGGCAGACGCTGGGGTGTGAATGACAGCGTGGCCGCACCATTTCATGATTGGAGTACCGTAGCTCTGGCAGCAGTCAATCTTAGCCTCTAAGAATGCCAGCATCATGGCAAAGCAGACAATAGTGTGAAAAAAAATCACTTTAAAATTAATTGTATACAACCTAATGTTTATGGACTTGCAGGAATAAGAGAAAAGTCACAAAGGGATTGAGAGTCATCGGAGGATCGAGGCCGTGGGGCGAATCATCTCATAAGAATGAAAATATTAAAATCGAGATGTTGCCAGTCCATTGGAATAACCGAGTCTGTATTGAAAGACCGGTGAGTGTATATTCACTAGTTGGGGTGATTTGATGGTGAACCTATGGAGCTGGAAAGGGGTGGGATGAGGAACGGAGACAATACGGGTTCGGTACTCAGCTCAGTTTCAAATGGATCGCTCACAGAGTGAGCAGTGTGGGTCCATCTCAGATAAAGGGCACTGATGTTTGTTGATTCACTGTATAAGGAGCGGAGCTGGTGACAAAATGTGAAGACAATAGATTCAACCTTCTTAAAATGAAAGTGATAAGATCCGTAATAAAGACACATTTGGTTTATGAAATAAATAACTGAACAGAGAGACTTACCAGGTACACCAACAATGGCCAGGAATGGATAAAAACCTGCTTGAATAACATGAATCGCGTAATAGATGCGATCAGCTAATGATAAAATATCAAAATGCGTAGAAAGGACGTAAAAGTCCCAGGAAAAAATCTTTTCCATTGTTGTTAGATTCCAATCTATAGTTCTCAGATTCTGCCCCATGGTTATAACATTCCAGTCGGTTGTTCCCAGATCCTGATCCAGTCTAATGTTCTCAGATTTTGAGCACTCTTCCCCCCGCTGTCTGCAGCCACAGACTACTGTTAGCGCCGGAGATGATTACCCCGCTGACACTACAGTAAACCGCATTGAAATGAGTCCGTTATTAATAGAAGGGTGAAATCCTCCACTGGCAGATTTAGGATCCATAGAGACAAACATTAATTGCAGTCACTGAACAAACAGGTTCAGGTAATCGGTTTCATACCAATATTTTCTTTTTCGCAAAATAGTAGAATATTTACCATGTCTGGATGGGATGTATGAGGATCACTGAGGGAAGGGATTTTGAATACCGCAGAGGCACTGAACATGACGTTTCAATCCAATTTGAATATTGGAGTTGTGTTTACAGACTGGAGGGTTATGAATCACTCCAAATTTATAAAATGAATGAGGGATAAACCCTGGAAAAAACAGAGCAAGAAGAATACATTCATTCATGGGAACATGTATGAAGGCCGTAATCATTGACAGAAATACACGATTCTTCGCGAGGAAAAAAGTTTTCTGAATGAGCAGAATTTCAAATATGTCAATGGCAGATCACAATTTGATACATTTTGTGCCAGTGTTCGTTTAACTTAGTAGCGTGTTAATGAGGGAAGTGAGCGTGACTTTCTGTTTTAAAGCAAATTGTGGTCAAGTGACATTTAATGGAATAGTTAGAGAAACGGAATCCCATGGATTAAAGGGAAAGTGACAGTTTGGATGTGCTATTGGCGGCGAGGCAGGACGCAGCGAGAAGTGGTGGCCAATAGTTAACGAAGCTGGAGAGGAATTTTAATTATGCTACCCAGGGTTCCATATTAGTTGCACTGATCTTTTTGATAAAAATAATAAACTTGAGATTCCATTAAAAAAACGCTATTTCAAGAACTAGAGGGAACGTTTTTATAACTAGACGTTGCACTTTCAGGACAGAGGTGACCTGATTTGTTTTTCTCCCGGTGCTGTGCGAATTTGTAACTCTGTTCCTCAGATGCTACTGAATATGTTTTGGGCAGAGTTGGTTGGATTCTTGTAATCAAGAGAATCAAAGGTAATCGTGGGTTAATGGAAATGTAGAATTCGAAACACAATCAGGTCATCCATGATCTTACTGAATAGCGGAGCTGGCTCCAGAGGCTGAATGGCCTAATTGTGCTCCTATGTCATATGTTCGTATTTGCAGATAACAGAAAACCACAAATGAAAAGTGTGAGGAGGTTATTAGTAAACTTCAAGAGAATATACACAGAATGGAGAAATGGAGAGACACTGGGAATGGAAATTTAATTAAGGGAGGTGTAAAGGATACCTTTGGGAGGAGGAATGGACAGAGAGAAAATAACCCAAATGAGACAGTTTTGAACAAGGTGCTGGAACATAGGTGATGCATGTATGCACCTCTTTATTATCAGAAGGACAAAAGTATACGATGGCAAAAATACACAGAGGAACTTTGAGTGCCTAAATAAAGGCAGAGAGCACCAAGCAATAAGTTGTGTTCAGGTTGCATACCTAACTGGTCAGTCCTCAGCTGAGGAATTGTGCCTAAATTTGGTCAGTACAAGTCCTTGGAAAGAATGCAGAGAGGATTTACTGGAATGGCAACAAGGATGAGGTATTTCAGTTCCATGGGGAGAGTGGAGAAGCTGGAATTGTTTTCCCTATATCTGCCAAGGAAATTGTGAATTTAATATAGTTCACCAAATTAATGTGGAGCTTAGAGAGAAAAAGAGCATGGTCTTTGCACTGGAACAAGGAAGATTAACACAACTGAAATTAATTGGTCGTTAAAAAAAAGAGGAGATAGAAAGAAACTCTTCTTGATTCAGAGCTATTCGAATTTAGCATACACTTTCTCTAGGGTTGGTGGAAGCCGCCATCTCGGCCAGATATAAAATACACCATGACATCACTCGATGAATAGCAGGGAATCTCTCCCCAGTGTCCTGGTCCATAGTTATCCACTCAACAACATCAAAACAAAGCTGATTACCTGTTTGTGAGAGCTTTGTCGAGCTTTAGAAATCATGTATGTCATTCGCCCGGATGGTCAGAATGCACCCTGCATCCCTGGTGGGATATCTTCCCTGACGGGTAGGGAAAGATTCATGTGGAATCATGTGAAACTCTTCCCCACAATGGAAGGAAAGAATATCGCCATAGTACACACATGTTGTTTCATCATCTTCGTTAAACAATGAAACAACGATGGCATTTGTGTAATCAGGAGGCGGGACCACTGCTTCTCAAAAAATTAGCATGAGACCCGACCTCAAGGAGGACAGACAAAAAGTTCCAAAGGCACTCTGGCGTCCACAGTGAAAAGGAGGCAAACTGACATCGGTGTACATGAGGAAGTTGGCGAATATCATGCCATGTGGCAGTTTCTCACATAACATGGTGCAACACATTCCGGGAAAGACAACATTTCCTCTGCTGTGGGAAGTGACATAAGCACGAAGGATGAGAACAGAATCCTGGCTCGAGAAATTCCATTGCTCAGGGAAATTCCTGTCCTTTCTTCATGAAGAACTTTGGATCCAGGATTGCCTGCTGAACCACCTGAGGACACATGTATAACGAACACTGACAGACGTCATTCCCGTATCGAGGAACTGAAAATGACGATGATGATGGTGATGATGATCATGATGATGATGACGATGACGGCAATGATAATGAGATGATTATTTAAAAAAAAAACATCACGTGAGAAAAAGGATTGAGCAATGGTTGACTTCAATGTTTTCCTTCACAAACAAACTTTCTTGAGGATACTACTTATTGTGCCATGTGGCACTAACATCCTGCTTATGGGAATAGTTTCCTAACACAAATATGAGCGTCTATGAGGCGCTGTTGGCCAGCAATAGCAGCAGAATTTTTTTTCAACCACAATCGGTAATCTCATGGCCGGCACATCCCCCACTCTTTCATTATCATTATGTACTAGTCCAAAGCGGAGTCTTCTAACTTTGCTAGGAAAATAGTTGCAAACCTGAAGATTGAGAGGAGTTTAGGCTTCATCAGAGGAGGAGCAAGAGGTTGATTAACAGGGAAAACAGGGAATTTGAGTAAACTTGCAAGGAACATTAAAGCAGAGTGTAAATACACTTATACATATGTAACAAAACTAAGATTAGTGTAGGATAATGTAGGTCCTTACAGTCCGAAAAATGTGAATTTATATCAGAGAACAGTGAAATGGCAGAGCAATTAGACGGCCACTATAATCATTTATTCAAGAAGAAAAACACAAATAACTTCCCCGAAAACTGTGGAACAAACGGTCTAGTGAGTAGGGGGACTGAAAAAATTAATACATTTAAAGCAATAGCGCTGGAGAAATTAACTGAAAGCTGATAAATCCCCAGTGTCTGATAATCTACATGCTCGGGCACTAAATATGTGGCAATGAAAATGTCGGATGTGTTGGATGTCATCTTCCAAATTTCTGCGGATTCGGGAACAACATGGACCGATTGCAGAACAGAAAATTTAACCCAGCTATATCTAAAATGGTGGAAGGGAAAAGGCAGACAATGACTGAACAGTTATTCTAACGTCTGCAGGAGCAGAAATGGTGGAGTCTATTATAAATAATGTGACAACAGGTTACTTAGAAAATATAAAATGGATTCGACAAAGTCAAAACATATTTTGAAAATAAATAATGTCTACAAATCTAGCGGAGATTTTTGAAGAGGTAACTAGCAGCATAGAAAAGGCAGGACCAGTGGACGGGTGCAGATGGATGTTCAGAAAACTTTTGATCAAGTCACTGGTATGGCACCATTGATGCCAATGCTGAGCTAACCAATTCTAGAGGGAAACTTGAAATAGAGCCCAAACCACTTTTGATAATTTTATATTAATGCATACACGGATTAAAAGAATAAAAATAAACACATGCACTTTAATACAAGAGTGGCTTCACATGGTAAGCACTTTTTAATAACAGTTCCACAAGATTTTTACTTGACTACTCTCAGATTAATTGCCTCCTTTCTGTTCAGCAACTATCCTTATATACTTTAAAATCTATAGAATTCCAGCCTTTTTACCACGTAGTGTATTTTTCCCTGGTGTGTCCTCTGAGACTGAGAACAACAGGCTCTTTCACAATGCTCTTTTTTATACTCCCTCGTGGGAGTTCTGACCAGCTACCCAATGTATTTTTGAAGATTTGACCAGCTACCCTCTGATATCGGCTTCAGTAAATCATTAAATGTGTTCCTTCAATTTGAACTTTCTATTCCCTCAACAGTCTATTTAGTAATATTTTCTTCTCGCATCTGATTGCATTATTCTTCAACTGCACTCTTAGTTTTTTTTTTCAAGTTAAACTTCCTTACCTTTAACTTTATTTCCTTCTACATATTTGACAAACTGCATATAGCATCTTTCAGACTTAAAGACATTATTTCAATATTGTTCCAGTTATTTCTTTGTGTAACTGTATGATTGAAGCTCCTTTTCGTTCATTATCTTTTCAAAACCACTTCTTACTGTAGGCCTTAGAGTTTTGCACTCATTCTAGCTCAATTTTCAAATACCATATTGATACCCACAACAGGTTGAATTCCATATGAATTATGAGAGGGTTATTACCAGAACAAAATATGTTTAAACTCTTTATTTTCTTGACTGTCCCATATCAGACATTTGTGTTTAAAATATGAAGAAATTCGGATTGAGGATAAAGTATTGTCATGATGGAGAACAGAATAGCAAAGAGAAAGCAGAAGATAGGAATAAACACGTCTTTTTTCAAAGTGCAGATGCTGAATAGTGGGGTTGCATAGGGTTCAGTGTGTGTGTCCCAGCTATTCATAATTTTTCCAATCTTGCTGCCAACACGAAAAATGAGCGGATTGGAAGCGGTGAGGCGGATGTTAAAATGTTTCAACTTGATTTCGAAAAGTTGAGTGAGTGGGAATATAAAAGACAGATTCAGTATTGTGTTGATAAGTGTGAATTTATCCACTTTGGTAGGAAAGACAGATTGGCTGGATATTCTTTACATGCTGATAGATTGTTGAATGTTGATGTAGAAATTGGCCTGGCTATGCATATAAACTAATCTCTGAAAGCAAGCATGCAGATGCAGCAAGCATTTTAGATGGCAAATGGTCTGTTTGCCCTCATTACAAAAATGACTTGAGTACTGGAGCAATGGTGCCTTACTGCAGCTGTATAATGCCTTGGTGAGCCACACCAGGGTGGGCTTGTGTGAAGCTATGGACTTCTTACGTAAGAAAGGATATATTTTCCAATGAACAGAGCTTTGGAGGTTCACCAGACTGTTTCCTGGGATGGCAGGATTTTCGTATGATGAAAGATAGGGCTGGCTTGTCCTTTATTCACTGGATTTCAGGAGAATGAGTTGGAATCCCATTGAAATGTATATAAATTCTGAGAAGGACAGAGAGCGTGAATGCAAGGATGATGTTTTCTCTGGTTAGGAAGCCTTGAAAACCTAGTCACGGTATCAGAATATGTACTCACCATATGGGGATGAGATGAAGAGAATGTAGTAACTGAGAGGATGGTTAAACAGTTGTATTTTCTGCCACAATTGACTGTGGAGGGGAAAAAAAACTGATTATGTTTAATAATTAACTATGATGTTTTTTAGACTTTAAAGACATCATGGGATATACACAGGTATGGGGAATATGGCGTTTAGAGAGAGGAGCAGTAGTGATCATAGTGACTGGCACTTCATGTTCGGAGGGCCAAATGCCCGAATCTTACACTTTTTTATGTTTTCTATGCTTTATGTTTTCTATTATCATCAAAACCGTGTGAGAGGGATGCATGGTGTTGTACCAGGTATAGGAAACAATGAGCTGTAAACAATGTGAAGCTACAACACAGGGCTACTTGCGTGTCAAACTGCCTAAGCCGTAATTGATCAACAGAGCTAAGCGAATGCACGACTGTTGAATAAGATTTCAACTCTGCAGTACTGTCACATTTAGTCGGGTATGGTGGACAAATACACAACAACCTGGAGGAGGAGGCTCCACAACTAACCTCACCCTCAATGACGGAGGACCCCAGTACATCAGTGCAAAAGATAAGGTTGAATCATTCGCTACAATCTTCAGCCAGAAGTGACAAGTGGGCGATCCATCTTGGCCTATGCTCAAGGTCCACTACAGCACCAATGTCAATCTTCAGCAAATTCCAATCATTCCATGTGATAACAAGAAATGCCCGAAGGAACTGATAGTGCAAGGAATGTGGACCATGAGGGCATTCTGGCAGTCGTACTGGTGACGTGTGCTCCAGATCTAGCCGTGCCCAGCCCAAACCAAGTTTGTCCATTGGAGCTGGAAAACTGGAATAACCCTAATCGAAAATAATGTCCAGGTATGTCACATCCACAAAAAAGCAGGGCCAATCCAAGCCAAATTATCACTGCTCCATCTCTCTTGCTGTTGATGATCAGGAGATTGATGGAAGGGGTCATGAATGGTGCTATCCGAGTGGCACTAACTGAGCAAAATTGTTTCTTGGACTGACGGTCTGGTGTCCACCAGCAGGACTGAATTGATGAGCATATTTCAGCCATAGATCAACGATGGAAAGAAAAACTGATTTCAAATGGTTAAATAAAAGACAGCTTTTGACAGATTATAACACATGGTGCACAAATAAATCTGCTGTCAATGTGAAAAGGCCCTAGGGGGAGGTGATGCTGGAAACCTCTACTGGATGGAGTTACAACTAGCAAAAATTAAGGTGGGAGTAATTGATCCAATTCAACCATGTCATTCGTGGGTATCACAGCATGTGTCCTTCAGAGCAAAATCCTAGATTCAACAATCTTCAGTTCTTTCATCACAAGGGCAATAAATCCTGGCCTAGCCAGCGAAGTCCACATCCCATGAGTGAATAAAAGGGACATGCAATCAGATGCACATGGACACACACAAACACGCACATAGACGCACCCACAAGCACAAACGCACATCCGAGTGCAAACACACGTGCTGAAGAACACATAGGCACACATTCAGATAAACGTATACTCTCATATAAACACAGATGCACTGTCTAACTCACATATGCAAAAACTCAGAGAAAAGAACATTCACATGCATTGAACTAGACACACACACACTCACAAACCCGCCTGCACAAAGCAAAAGACATGCAATCACACAAACTCACACATTTTCAGAAGCATGTCAAAAAACACGCATGCAAACAAAGGCATGCAGAAGAAGAACAACACGCACACTCACACACTCTCTCATTCCATTTTCTACCAACTAACATGGAAACACACATGCACACAACGAAACACACACTGCCACACACGCACATTGTCACACAAACACAGTTTACCTTCTTCTCTTACATGCACACACACACATTCCTATAAGCACACACATGCACACAGACGTACAGGTACACATACACTAACTCCCAAACACAACAACACACACACAGAAAGTTGCACACAGTAATACACATGCACACGCAGGTAGGCACGCATATATACACGGAAATGCATGCACACACTCACCAACACCCAAAAGGCACGCATGCCGTCACACTGCCTCATGCACACACATACATGCACCCAGCCATACAGAAGTGCACACACATACATACAAACACAAGCATGCTTGCACACACACGCACCAAAACATACATGCCCAACTCAATGGAAATTAGGGATGATAAAAGATTGCTAAAACAGCGAATCACACATAACTTCAAAATGCATTAAAAAGCTGGATGCTCACACATTTATACATACGCACAAACATAGCAATACACAAGCACACAAGCAGGCACATGCATATGAAAAAATACACATGCACCCACATCCACACACAAACAAAAGCTCTCACATGCACACATGTATTAACACACTGATTACATCTACAAAATTAAGCACACACACAAACTCACAGACTCTTTCTATCTCACACAAGCATGCACATGCACGCAATCACATACAAACACAAATGGATACACAGGTTAACATATGCAGATACACACGCACAATCACACTTGCACAAAGTCACAGATTCTCTCTCTCTCTCACACACACGCACATGCACACACAGACTTTCACGTACACGCATAGGCACACAGAGACAGACATGCACAAACATACCAAACGAATAATACCAATACAAAATTAGGCAGACTAACAGACAGATTTGAACAAACACACAGAAGCATTCTCCTAAAGAATAAGTATCCTCTCCCTTCCTCTCTATCTCTCTCTATATCTATCTTTTTTTCACACAAACAAACAAACTAACACGCGTTCAGAAACCGCCACTCTGATGTGCACAGCCACAGAAAAAAAATTGCACGCACGCAAAAGGAAGCAAACAGACAGAAACACACATTATCAGACAAACATACGTACCCAGGGGGATGTACAAGCACATACAAACAGAAGCAGGCACACGCAAACAAGCTCAGAAACTGACAACTATATTGACATTCACACACACACAGACACACACACACATTGAAATGCAGGCACTCAAACACATTGATATACGAAAATAGACTCATATACACAATCACAAAATCTCATAAAGATACACACGTTCACACACAGGTAGACACACGTGCATACACACACATATAAATACAAAAACGTACATATAGGCACACTGATACACGCACACAGTCACGAATCTATACACGCACATGCATGCACATGCACTGACACCCAGGGAAACACCCACAAACTTACACTGGGACTCAAGCATATCTGCGCACACAGGCAGGCACATTCACACTTTACAAAACACTCAAATGCATGCAAATATCCACAGAGACAGAGACACATATCCACAGACAATTGCAGGTGCGCACACATGCACACACACATAAACACACACAAGCTTACACATGCAGATACGCACCTGCACGCAAGCACACGTATAAACAAACAAATGTACACACATGCACAGAAGCACATGTGTACTTCCCAAAGACAATTATAGATTTGAGATAAATTCTGGCATAGCCAGAGACACCCAAATGCATTAAAAATGCTTTTAAAAATCTCACACTTGCACGGAAACACACAAAGAAACAGACAAAGGCATGAATTCACACATGCATGATACAGACATCCCTGCACCTGAACACACACACACACTTTCGCATGCACAAACATATTGACGCACATATGCACATATACAGAAAGACATACTCACACAAATTCACAGACACATATTAAAACACATTGTCAAAGAATCACACAGACTCAGGCAGAAATATTCACATATTCCTGCAGCTACACATACAAACACACAAACTAAAGATCTCATACACATGCCCAAAAGCACAAACACGCATGTGCAGGCCTCCACATTGCAGATACTCAAACACACACGCAAGGACACATTTGTATATCTCTTTCCTTCAATGTTACACGCAGACGAGCCCTCAATCACACACACATACACATAGTTACACATACACTTAGGCACATTATCACACACAAGGGCACTCACGCAATCAAGAAATCATGCAAGTGCTCACCCACACAGGCACACACAAACACACACACATGTTCATGCAGGCACACACACCCAACTGAAGAATCAGCCAGTGGACTTCAGGCACCCTTATTGAAAATGATTTGAAGCTGCACAGGTCCACGTCTATCCACTCAGGTGGCTCAGGGGGTGCCCGAACTATCCTAATCACCCCTTCCTATGAGTTCAGCAGCACCATCTCCTCATGCAGAGGAGGGTGCCACTGCCACAAAGCATGAATCTGAATGAACTCCGGGACCTATATTTCTCTGCCCTCCAAACGTCCCCAATCAATGTCATCAGAATCCAATTGCTTTACCCACCTCCGCTCTTGATGGTGGGGTCCACCAAAACGTCGTGGCAGTATTTTGGAGCCTAGGAGGTTATGGTTGCACAGCTTGGACATCTGTGCTAATCACTTCTCCTTCACGAGTTTCGATGAGCAGTGTTCATACCGCTCAGGTGTGAAACTTTGTTTCCTGCACAAGGTTAAGGCAGGTGTCTCAGGGCACGGCGCCTTCCCTGTCCGATCTGTAGCCTTCAGACCAAAGTGATGGCCCAGCTTCACACTCAGTGAACACATCACGATGACTACTCTATGGACGCTGCTTGTCACTGCTGGCAGAATGTCATAGACAGCTGTGATACAGAGCCATTTTTCTCTCTGTGTACTCTCAGGACCTTTTAAGCTGGTGTTGGCCCCCATCTCGATAACATCTGTGACTGGTGATGCTGTGCTCCAGAAGGCGTCATGGGCTGAAGATTGACATATGAATTGGTTTATTTAAAGATTCACGGCTGAATCTCCATGATATAACCATCAACACAGAGTGCAAATCAGCTGTGTTGACCCAAGCAGGAGTCAGAACAACGGAGGCGATGTAAAGAGCTATGGCGTGTTCTCACAGTATGTAATCACGATAGAATCGAACGACTATTCAGGCCTCCGATGAGTCTCCACACCAGGAGCCTCTTCATAGATGGCATGTGAGCTGCCATTCTCCAAACTGGAATCAAACGTTCACAGATGCCATGTGCGGGTCTATGAGGTCACTTAACTGCATTTTGTCATCATCCTTCATATGTCTAGCAATAATGCGTAATTCCAGAACATGGCAGACTCGGCTAGCCAATGGGATGGACTCATTGCTGACATGCTTGCTGTCAAGGGCCCCCTCTCCCTCACGCTGGTTTTTGAACATCCCATCGGAGGAGAGGTCCAATTCCTACATATCTTCTCAGACGTCTGTTCTGTCCGTAGCAGCGCTTGGAGAGGGTGACACACCATCTTAGATTTGTTTGCAGTGCTCTACCAGACAGGTCCAGGAAACGGAACCTGATTTTCAACACTCTGATGGTTTGCTCCATCAAGGTGCAAGCTGACCATGAGTATCATTATAACATCATTCTGCTGCACTCTGAGGACACTGCACAGATGTCATCAGCCATGTCCTCTGCCGGTAGCCATTGTCCTCGAGGAGCCATCCTTGCAGCCTCTGAGGAGCCTGGAAGTTGTCCGGGACCAGAGTCCTACAAAGACCATGTCTTGGCAGATTTGCACAAGCACAGTGACAACATGTTCCATGTATGATACATATCTCGTCTGTGGTGCTGGAGGCAGCAGCATCCCGCTTCACGAAGCATGGCCTGCATACCCTCCTGATATATGTAAGCGCAGGAAGGGCCAATATCTCCCCTGAAGAGTCCATGTTCGCTGGAGACCTGTTTGGCAGCAGCGCACCCCTTCGTGGAGCATGGTTTGGACAGCTCCCTAGCAGAGGTTGGCAAACATTCCTTGAAAGGTCCAGTTTCCCTCTGGCCACTTTAAAATAAGCTTTTATCGTGAAATTGGAGCTTATCTACTCCACTGGTGACAATAACAGGTTTTCTGTACCATTTTGAAAAGGCCTCAGTGACATTCTGCAATCCGGCAAGGTGCGGGGGATGTCCTTATCGGAAATGCATACTTACATTGCTGCATAAAGCATCTCAGCCTTAAGCTAGGCATAGGGTACATCATGCTCATTAGCATAACAGCAGCTAGTGCCAATGGCCAAGGTGAAGTAAATAATGTCCATGGTAATGGATAACAATGATGGGAATGCACTGTTGATCTGTTAGAGGAAAGTGCCAGCACCGACATTTGGAGAGACTTCACATCACCCTTCTCATCTTGTTCGTGCAAGGGAAGAGGGCGATCAAACCCTAGCGCTACAGAGAGCGGGCGTGGGACCACACATCTAAATGCTATTCGGCCTGTGGAGGTAGGGTAATATGCATTTCCAGAATACCATCTGCAGAATATTTGGCATACAGAGAATCGCACCTCCCAGGTTTACACAGCCCTGGTGTTGATGCAGTTGTGGTAGTGTTGACGTTGGCTTTCCTGGAGGTAGGAGGTGGAGGAGGGCTAGGATTTCAGGCTGGCAGCTGCGGTCAGAATGATAACGTGTAACTCCAAGGTATGAGAGTGTGTTGCCAGGGGAACAGTGAAAGACAGCATACATGTACCAGGATACTTTTTGAAGAAGGTCACGAAGAAAAAGGGAACACTGCATGGCGGCATCTCATGACTGCCGTTTTCCTGTCACAGATCCCGGAGCTGTTTTCCCATCCCCCAGAGAGGACTCAAGGCTCAGACACGACGAGGAAGTAAAGATGTCCAAGGAAGCATCATTACTACCATCACACAAAACAGACACAAGCCCAGTGATTCACAGTCCAGTTGCTACAGGTTTGCTTTTGGACTGGGGAGTAATGAGTGATGAAAAATGCGCCAGAATAGATGAGGCGGCATCAGCAGGGGTTCATATATTCACCAATCGTCTTCACTATTCAGATCACACCCCCACCCCCGCCCCCCACTCCCCCCCCCCCCACACCTTGAAAGGATCCTGCCATCCTTACCCGATCTGACCTACATGTGACGATGTGGTTATCTTGACTAACTTGGGTAAATTAATAATATTTTGTATTTAGACCAACATAAGGCATATCGCGAACTGATAGCCTGATTCCTTAATTTAGAGCCTCATCGCAAACCTATGACTTAAAAATGTATGGTTCTGACAGTTGCTGCAAGGGATTATTAAATAACTCCAAAATACTGAAAGGTTAAATCATAACAATGCCCATAATTGTGTTTGAGGGAGGTGATGGCAAGCCGGTGCTCCCTCCATACCTTCTGATAATTCAGAGGCAAACGGTGTCCGCAGGGACTCGTGATCAGAGCACCTTATGGAGGGAACATTCTGCCCTGGGACCAAAAAGTTAACTATTAATTTCTCTCCATCCAATGCTCCTCACTGGTAAACTGTAGCCATATACACCATCAAGGAATGTGTTGTCAGCTTCTCACACACGTCTCGGGCTGGCTCCATTTCATCATTCGTAGGCATTTCCATGCCGATTTCAGGTGACTGATCCTGATTCCCAATGCTTTAGATTACTTCCCGGAGATGGAGTCCCCTAGAATCCAGTAATTCCACCGGAGTCCCATTAGACTGCCGAGACGATTGAGGTGATTGACAATGTACTACAGTACAGGACAATCCCGTATTAAATTGATCACTTTCAGATTTTTCATGCACATCTACGCTCACCCATAATCGCTCCCACTTCTCACTAGCTCTGGTTGGGCGCAGTCGTGTCAGCAATGGGACCTGTGGCGGCGAAGTTTCCGGCTATTTTCCTCACTGTGTCAGATCTTCAACGTGTTTTTGGCGGTCGGGGGGCAAGAAGAGACCGTGCTGCTGCTCAGTGTCTACATCCTGACATAGCTGTTTTCGGAAGTGTCCTTCTCGTCCACAATTGTTACCACAGTTCATCGCCCATTGGACCACCCTTAATGTTGCCATTTCTTTAGGGCTGTTTTCTGGCTAATGTTCCCACTAGTGACTTTTGCTTCACATTTTTTCACTAATAAACCTGTCAGCGTTCTCAAGACCCTTCCTTCTGAATTTCTGGAGACTGCTTTTCAAGCTCCTCAGTTTGACTATAAGTACTGTAATGAGTGGGCTCTAAATGTGCTGTCTTTTCGTTATTCCCTCACGCACTGTCCGCAGCGATTTAGAAACATACAGTTTTCTATATATTTATTCTGAAATGGGCAGTAGACCTCTCTAACAAGGCCAGCATGTGATGCCTATCCATAATTGCACTTGAATGGAGCCGCATGCCACACCATTCCTACAGGGCACTTTGCTTAGGCTCCCTAGTCACATATAGGCCAGACCGTGTAAGGACGGCAGATTTACTTCCCTAAATGACATTAGAGAACCAGAGGTTTTTATTTTTGTTTAATGGCAATTGCCATGTTCTCATTGCATTGCATTACTGAGAGTAGATTTTAATTACTGACAATTAATTGAATTCACATTCCACCAGCACACATGGTGGGATTTGGACTCTTGTGCCTAGCATATTAGCCAGGGCTTTTGGATTACTATTCCAGAAAAATTCAATTCCTTATCCCATAGCCGCTAAAATATTTTATTTTAGTGCGTCCCATCTGTCTTTAACTGGGGAATTCTGTACAGATTGCTGGTACAAATAAGAGAAGCAACAGTTAGTTCTCCTGTGCCTGGACTTGGCCATTCTACAGTGCCTGCCCAGATCTGATACAAGCAAGTGTCCGTAAGAGCAATGACCTGACTCTGAAGTGGGCACATCTGCTGTCATTTTCCGCAGTGCACCAGTCATTTATGGCGCTACAAGCTCACGGTCCAGCCGCAACAGACTCGGCTGACTTTCTGGTGAACGTTGTACCTTCCGTGTATAGGAGGGAAACGTGGACTCGGTTTTCCTCCTGCCAATCACAAATGGTTCATCCTCATTAGCACTGGACTAATTCATTAGCTCCACTACTTGTGTAATTATTATCTCTTCAATACCCTTTGCACTTGAATCCCTCCTTTGCACCTGCAACTTCTGTCTTATTATGATCAGACGCTGTGTGTGATCTGTTTTCATAGTTCTCTCTTCTTGACATTGTTTGTGCCAAACTCGGTGGAAATTATTCACACCATCAGCCTCTCTTTCTGCGCTATCTGCCTCAACACCCTGCTCTGCTGCTCGTACAGTCCACTCGATGCATTCATCACACTGATTCTGACGTTTAACAAGCTGACTGTCCAGATATTGAGTCTTCCTTAACCACCACTTCTTTTCCAGCTCTGATTTTTATTTTTGCTTGGTTTATCTCCCTTCTTCGAGCTGTTACAGCAACCCATTAATAACCCCATCAGGCTCACTGATGTTCAGACCTCTGCCCTCCAGCTCCTGCATTAATTTTACCTACAGCGCCTCACATTTTCTGTACTATGGCTGATAAGCCATCGTCCAAAAGGTTTTCATGATCGCCTCCTTATAGATGCATCTCTGCCTCCACACTTCTCCCTCAGCAGTTGGAGAATTCTAGAACCAGGGGACATAAATTCAAGATAAGTGGCAGAAGGTGTACCGGAGGCATGAGGAATAATTGTTTTAAGCAGAGGGCAGTGCGTGTCTGGAATTCGCTGCCCAAGTTGACGGAAGAGGCAGAAACTCTAAACTCTTCTAAAAAGTGCATGGATCTGCACCTTATGTGCAGTAAGCTGCGGGGCTATAGGCAAGGTGCAATAAGGTGGGATTAGAAAGGACACCTGGGTGTCCTTGGGCTGGCATGGACAGCATGTTCCAAATGGCCTCCATCTGCGCTTTAACTTTCCTGGGGTTCTATGCCTCTAACTCCCTCCAGGACAGTCACACACCCCTCTGGGAGGAACTTTGACTGCCACGTTCTTCATGACAAATCCATTCATCGTATGTTCTGCCTTTAATTAATTTTCAAGACTCCTGACTTGCTCACTTAGTACTGTTGGACGCTCTAACTGGTCCAACAGCTCTTGTCCTAAATCTGAATATCCACAGCACGTAAAAATTTGAACGAGGTTTCACCAATTGTAATTGACCTTTATTAAACCACTCAGCAATAACTCTTCATCACGCTAGTGCTGCTTGCTTTGCTTCCGTGGAAACCAACGTCGGTCGGGTCAATCTGATGATTGAATTCTGTGCATGGCTTCTTAGTGACCGGACATGTATCTCTAACTCTGTGCAGCAAAGATTTCCCTGTGGACTCCATCATTATAATTTTTTGCTATTCATGGCCCTGTGCTATGTAAGGTAAAGCTTGGTTTAAATTAGATTGTGTTCTAATTACATCATGAGCATACACATGATTTCTGCTGCTGTCTACTGGTTAGGCCTGTTTTGAAGATCGCACTTGAGCAACGATAGTCAGCTTGGTTTCACTGCCTTATCTGTAGCATTGTTATCCATCTCCAATGCGTGGAGAAGGACAAACATTTATTGCCACTTAATCATTCTGTTTAACACCCCAGGTACGAGTAGTTCAATAGATTAAATCATGTTGCCGAACTTGTTAATTCTAGCCAGGATTAACCTAGATTAATTTATCCATCATACTTTGTGTCTCCGAACCCAAAGTGCAGAACTTCAGATGTTGTCACTCTGGGTTAGTCCTTTACCTCAACGTTTCATGCTAAAACATGAGATAGGCTCCACACATTGGCATTTACCAAATGCCGCCAAATGTTATTAAATAAAGAAGTAATTAATAGTCATAGCCCCACTGATTGAAGGTAGAGATAAAACAGGGAATTAGGGACCAGTCACCCTAACGCCAGTAGTGGGGAAAAATCTCCAGTCCAGCATAAAATATTTGTCAGCTGAGCACTTGAGAAACAGTGGCAGAATCTGGCAGAGTCATCATGGATTTAGGAAAGGGAAATCATGTTTGACAAATCTACTGAAATTTTTTCGAGAATGTAACTAGTAGAGTTGATGAGGGGGAACCCGTGGGTATGGTTCATTGGGACGTTCAGAAGACTTTCGACAAAGTCACACCCCAGAAATTTGAGTGAAAAATGAAAGCACATGGGATTGGGGATAGTGTTTTCAGATGGATATAAAACTGGTTAGTAGACAGGAAACAAAGAATCAATGGGTCATTTTCCGAAAGGCAGGCAGTAACTAGTGAGGTACCACAGGGACCAGTGCTGGGACCCTAGTTATTCACAATGCATGTTAATGATTTAGTTGAGTCAGTTAAATGTAATATCACCAAATGTGTGAATAACACAATGTGTGAGTGTGAGCTGTGATGAGGACGCAGATATGCTTTGGTGTGATTTGGACAATTTGAGTGATCGGGCAAATGCTTGACAATGCAGTATAATGTGGATAAGTGTGACGTTATGCACTTTGTTGGCAAAAACTGGAAGCAAGGTTATTATCTTTATGGCTATTAATTGAGAGAAAGGAATGTGCAAAGTGACCGAAGTGTCCTCGCACACCAGTCAGGGATGTTTCACATGTAGCTGTGGATGCAGTAAAGAAAGAAAATTGTGTTTTGACATTCATATGGAGAGGATTCGAGTGCAGGAGCATTGATAACTTGCTGCTGTTATAGAGGGCCCACCTGAGGTCACACCTGGAATATTTTGCACAGATTTGATCCCCTTATATGAGGAGCAATGTTCTTGCTCTAGATTGAGTGCAGTGAAGGCTTACCAGCCTGATTCCTGGGATGGCGGGACGGACTTATGATGGGAAATGTAGACACTAAGGATTATATTCGCTGGAGTTCAGAAGAATGAGGTGGGATCTCACAGAAACTAGTAAAATTTTAATAGGCCTAGACAGGATAGATGCAGGAAGTATATTCCCGATGGTGGGGGAGTCCAGAAACAGTGGTCACATTTTGAGGTAGCTGGGTGGACCATTTAGGACTGCGATGAGGAGAGATTTCTTCACCTGGAGAGCGTTGAGCCTGTGAAATTCGCCATCACAGAAAGTAGCTGAGGTCAAAGCATCGTATGTTTTCATGAAGGAGGTGGTAATAGATCTTGAGGAGAAAAGTGATATAGAGAAAAAAACGGGTGTGGGCTAATGATTTAGATAATTATTCATGATCACAATGAATGGTGTAGCAGAAAGGAAGGGCCGAAAGGCCTACTGCTGCTCCCATTTTCTATGTACGTGCGTATGCAGAGTTAAAATTGAATCCAAATATTAAATTGTAACTGATACCTTGGTTTTCATCAGTTTTACAACCCGCTCTCGGTGCACAACCCTGTCTTACAGACAGATTCTGAACTGATATTCACTCTATATCCTCACCGCATCACTCAACCACCACTCTGGCCAAGGTGCCGTGTGTTATTAACTGTATCCCCATTGATTCTCATGAATCTACCCAACACTCTCACGCAGTAACCTCTCTTTCCCCAGCAATCTGTGGAACTGACTGTGTTTCTACTCATTTTGAAGCAGACCTCTCAAACTGCCACCTAGTAACTCGTCTCCCCCAGAACCTTGTGTTGCTGACCGTATCCCTATTGTTGTTATCAATCTCCCTCACACTGTCACTCACAAAAGTATCGTTCCCCGTGACTACATGTTAATGATTGCATCATTGCTGAGGTTATTCCAAGCACCTCACACTGCCATTCAATGGCTCCTCTCTCCCCACTGACCTTGTTACTGAATGTACATTTGCTGATTTTACTCCAAGTCCCTCACACTCTCACACATTAAAGCCCCTCCTCCACTGAAACATTTGTTACTGACTGTATTTCCACTGATATCAAGCAACATCACTCAGATTTTCACTGAGTAATCGCCCTCCGCTAGCACAGTGAGTTACAGATTGTATCTCATCTGAATTTAATCCAGCTCCCTCAAAATGTCACTCAGCATCCTACTGACTACAAATTCTGCTGATGTTAATCCAGCTCCCTCACGATGTCAGGCCGTCAGTCGGCCCTCTCCCCTAGTGACCTCTGTCAGTAAATGCATCTGTACTGATGTTAATCCAGCTCACTCAAACTGTCACTAGTGACACCGTTCCACCAGCATCCTGGCACGCCACACCCATCAGTTATTTTGGTTCAATTTCGAAAGCAACCGAAATAAAAACTCTACTTATTTTTTAAGACAGAAGAATAGTTCATTGACACATTCAAAGAAGCTGAGGGATGTGAGATTCACACACACATACACAAACGCACACAGATGTACACACACACAAACTCATGCATGCACATCCAGACATACATTCACAAATGCACGCACGAACACAAACACACATACATGAACGCACACTCATAAGCACATGCATGCACATGATAGTAAGGAAAATCAAATAGAGGGAGTTTTGCATCTATAATAACAACATTAAAATAACATCCACAAGAAAGATCGATGGTCGGTGGCCAGAATCCAGGCAGATTAAATCTTATCGAAGCTTCCTTTGGGGAGAAGCTTCAGTTCCATTGGGTTCCAAGTGGAAGGCATATCAGAACATTCCTCTTGAGAAGATGATGTGAATGGTGATTACAAACATTGTTTTTTTAGCAGAGATTTTCAGGGGGAAAAAAAAGCATGATTCGCGGTTGTTAGATTTGTTTCCAGGTGCATGCTCAGCTGCAGAACTTGCTGTTGCTCTTTTCAGCTTGAATGTGAATCACGAGGCTGGCCTTTTTCTCTATTCTCAGCAGTATATCGAGATTTTTAAATTGTCACTCGAGTCATCTGAACATAACAACATAAGGCATAAGACATAGTACCAGAAGTCGGCCATTTGGAACATCGGGCTTGCTCCACCTTTCAAAAATTCATGGCTTTTCTGTTAATCTGCAACTCGACGTCCCTACCTTCCCCTGCAACCTTTAATTCCCTTACTGATTAAACATTGTCCATCTTAGCCTTGAATTTATTTAGTGGCCCAATCGCTACAGCACTCTGCAGTAAAGAATTCCACAGGTTATCTATCCTCGGAAAGAAGAAAACCCTCCTAATCTCTCTTTTACATGCGTGACTCCTTACTCTGAGATTATGCCCTCTGGTCCTACACTCTCACAATTGGGGAAACAACCTCTCAGAATCTACACTGTCAAACACTCAATGAACTTTAGCTCTTTCAATAACGCTGCCCCTCATTTTTGTAGAAGTCAATGTGTGCAGAAACAAGGTACTCAAGCTCTCCTCATTAGAAAAAAAAACTACAAAACCGGGAGTAACGAGTGAAACTTCTCCGTTATATTCACGAGAACTCCCAAGTTCCTCTGTGCTGCCTCTTTTTGCAGCCTGTCTCCATTTAAATAATATTCATCACTTCCATTATTCCTGCCACACGTCACCTTTTTTGACATTGACTTCCTTCCTCCAGAATGATTCCAAACGATGTGTTTTATTTTAAGTTCTGTTGTTAGTGTCTGGCTGCATTTTTTAGTATGTTATAATATATTATAATAGATTTGTTTTATATTAAACCAGCCGTTAGCCTCTGAAAGAGTTTCTATTCATTATATGGAGCTTGCTTTGGCAAGACATGGCCTGGATAGAACGAAAGGCTCTGCTGGAGGCGTAAACTGATAAAAATGCAAATTACTCCCATTTCCATTGTGTTTGGCTTTTGGTGGAGTGGCAACTGTGTCAATGCGCAACTCCTCTCGACATTTCCTACTTGATAATCCAGGTGGTCTCATCTCAACAAAACCCCTGGCGCAAGCGGGAGGAGATCCGTACAGTGCAGCTCGCTCACTAGGCCTAATGTCGAGGCAGCTCGTTGCTGGATGGAAATGCACGAGCACATTTTTTATAGCGCTATCTAGCTTAAATCATGTATGTTTAAAGAATGGGCCAAGTTTAAATATTTTTGACAAGCTAGCGAGAAAGTAAACGGAAAAGGAGAAAGGCTAATTTTTGGGGAGAAGTCAGTTTGGGTGAAATATAGTGGGTTGGGGGTATTGTGGTGGAAGAAAGATCAGTAAAATAGTTAGCCTGAAACTAGAGGGGTTTTTAATTTTTCTTGAAATTTCTGGCATATTAGGGCATATCCGAACTTCGCACTAAAAAGGGCTGTGCAGTTTGCTTTTTTTCCTGCAGAGCAATTCCCCTTCATACGCTTTTAGGCGTTTGCAGTTCGGTTTTTTGGTGGCATGTGCATGGGTCTCCCTACCACATACTTGGGAATAGCCCACCTAGCCCGGCACCACCACCCCCCACCCCCCCACCCCCCACCAAACCGGCCGCCAACATACAATGCGCTGGAAGTCAGACGTTACGCCACAATGTGTCCTTGAAAGGACGTGTAAGATTTCACAAGGATGACAGTGGAACAATTCTGTTATCGAAAACGCTTTTAGAAACTTCCAGAACAGATGGCCGATATTCTGGGTCTTGTGGCCTTTTAAATTAGCACAATTTGAATTACAAATAGCAAAATCGAGTTTTTATTCACGGTTTTGTTTTATCTTTCATGTCTTATTGAAGCGTCAATTATGTTGCCCTCGAAGGAACAAATGAATTGTTTTTTATTGATTTCTGTGGCACGCAAAACAAACAAAAAAAATAAATGTTGTTACAAAGGAAAAGAGGGACATTCAATTTGCGCTGTTTCATTTGCGCCCCACCCTTAACCTGAATGTGCTTTGTCCTAATGTTTAAAAGAACATGTGTTGCCCTGTCTTTCCAGTCTCTGAGTTTTTGGGATGCAATGTCACTAATAATCTACAGCAAACCTCAGTTGGTGTTACCTCAAATGTGTGAAAAAGTGGAACGGCCTAAACCACACACATGGAAACAATGTAAATGTCTGGGGCAGGGGAATGTGGGGCAGCTGATAGACGAAAGGAGTTTTATAATATGTGATATTTCAGAATTTCACAGCCAATATCTCTGCACTTTCTCTGCTTTCGATAATTGCAAGGGATTTTCGACATAACATTTGAAATTCCTGAAGCTCAAGAAAACAATACCTTGTTTTTGAAACTGCTGGGTATAGTTTCCAGTGAAAGAGCCAAAACTGTGATCAGGTGACTTGTAACAGCTACCTACGTTTTCATATTTTAGGGAATCGAAACAGTTTAAATAAGTTACATTTGTGTTAGTCGGTATTAGGAACGTGTTTTAACCTGAAAGTTTCAGTTTCATTTGCCTTTCTGTGTTTGTATGTTAAAAAAGGTCAAATGGAGTTCCAGTTTCACTTTAAAAGGTCCCGTCAATTGCCATGAGTTTTACCACTTTTCAGCAGAAGTTAAGGAAACAAGTGTGTATTAGCACTGGGCCGTGGCTGAGCTACCTGGGTGCAGAGAGACAAGCCCCTCTCACAGACACGCACACAAAAAACGAGGAACAGCAGCAACATTTCAGTTGCTCTTGAAGACATTTGCCAGAGAGAGGCTACTGCTAAAGGGCCAGACAGTGAATCCCAAGCTAAATTAGCACCTTCTCAATTCTAGCGGCGTGGAATAGGCGAAATTCCCAAGACGGCGTTCATGGCAAATGAAGGAGCAGAACCTGGAAAAGAGGAGACGAATGCTGGAATGAGAGTTCCAAACCGTACAGGTGAGCATCTGTGGAAGATGTCACAGAGAAAAAGTCAGTTTGGGAGAATATTGCAAGTCGATTTCTTGGAAAGTGGATTTTGGAAACCGTGGTGTCAAATATGCATTTATTGAGACCGGTTAGCTCACAATGTGACAAACATTTGTGTGGTGTGGTGGTTGAGAGATGTTGACCAGAGATCCATGGCAATGTCAATGTTATCACTGATCACTGACCGCGAGTTTAAATGCTCAAACTGCGCAGGAAACTTAAATTGCACCATAACATCTGATTAAGGTGGCACTTGTTACTTGGTTTCAGAGTGTGGCGTATCTATTCACAGAAGGCGAATTTGTTTAACATGGACTGTGTTCTTGCGTTGAATATTGGAATATACGATAGCTTTTGTAACTTCCATTATCCTACAAATGTGTGCCATCTGCAAAGACATAGTATTACGTGAAGGGGTAATGTAATATAGTTCACCATTTCTTGTTAAATAAACACTTCATTATTTTGTTCAATTATCATCAACCGCCTCCAATGACGCCCTTCAATAGCCACTTTCCGCATAGCTAAGCAAGTTAGGAACTATCAAGCTGTGGTCTACCCTGGTCATCAGTCTTGTTTAAGGGTTTCCTCAGATGTGGATCCGAACACTTTGCTGAGCAGAGAAAAGTCCAGTTTCATTAACTATATATGTTATTTAAACTCATGGTCGGGCAAGAGTGGTAACATTGACATTCTCCATTACGTGATTTTTTTTTTTAAGGTTTGAGGTTTGTAGCAGCTGAGTGCAGTGAAACAAGCTGTCATTTGTTCGCTTTGTATTTTTGCCGATATGATAGAGAGAATTGCCCAGTGTGCGCTTGGGTGCCCATGGTGAAGATTGATTTCACAATGCCGGTGACCTAGAAAAAGACTTGTTGTTTCTTTCTTGAATGTGTGGCACTTTCCTGTTGTTGTTTGGCACTTGCTGAGGCATATAGCCATTGTATGTTTGATCTATGAATAATCTTCCTATAGATGTAGACACCACCCCACTATCTCTGGCGCTTATGGCCAATCCAATAATTTAATCTCATCAGTGGCAGAGAGCACGGGCCTGATTCTCATGATGGTTTCAACTCTTCAAAACTCTCTTGAATGCCTCTTCCCCAAAAATCTGTGAAAGATACTTAGTATATTTGTTATATGGGTAACTAGCCTGCGAGTCTTTGATGGAATGCTTTACTCTGCATCTAACCTTGCACTGTACCTGGTATGGGATTACTTGATTGGACAGTGAAGAGTGAGATTTGATTTGGATGTGACCCCATGCTATACCTGTCCCACGGATGTTTAATGGTTACGTTTAAATGGAAATGTACCCTTTCACTAACCCACTCCTGTACCTGCCCTTTCAATGTTTAATGGGGCACTGTAGACGGGTATTACTCTGTGTATAATCCCGTGTTGAATTTACTTTTGAGATTAATTGATGAAATACTGTCGAGGGAGATTTACTCTGTATCAAACTTCGTTCTTTACTTACCCTGGTATTGATATATTGGAGAGTGTAGAGGGAGATTTACTCTGTATGTAACCCGTTCTCTGTCTGTTCTGTAAGTGTTTGACGGAGAACTGTAGAGGAGAGTTACTCCACATTTATATTTAGGACGGCGTGGATGAGCATGGTATTCTTCTGGTGTTGGTGCAGTTCAAAAGGCTGGACAGGTGGCGCCCCTATATATTAGATGTTAGAAGAACAAGAGGTAATCGTTTTGAAACAGCGACTTGAAATGTATATACTGAGAGTGTGTTTCCAATTGTGGGGGAGACTAGAAAGAAGTACCTCAGCTTAAAATTTAGGGAACTCCCATTTAAGACGGAGATGAGGATTTTTTTTTTCTCAGAGTATGGTGAAACATGGAACTCTAGTATCAAGTTGGTCGTGTACACAGAGTTAATAAAACTTTTTAAAGGAAGGTTTTGACATCTTTTTTACAACAATGGAGTCATTGGTTATCTGGGGTATGTGCGAAAGTGAAGTTGAGTTCACAATAAGATTAGCCATTATGTTATTGTATGGTGTTGCAGGCATGAACGGACACAGACTTTTCCTGCTCCTAATTTGTATACTTACGTGTTCCAAAGGTGAAACTTTCAGCTTATGTATGGTGTCTATCTCAATGTTGACACACTGGGAGAACAATCAAGGAATAGCAAAAATTAACTTAAAAGCCTTTTTGAGTTTAATTGTGAAATTGGATCCTGCAAATATATCAAAATAGGTCGAAGTCCAATTGATGCTTTTGGTGCTAAATGACAACAAAATAAATGTTAATTTTGTAACGTGATTATTTTGCTCTTTAACATATTAAGGAGAAAATTATTTTGCAGCACATTTGATGTGAATGCTGAAATACAGAGGGGGATGGATAGTGAAAATATTTGGTAATGTGGATTGCTCTTGTTGAATGTGAATATAGAAGCGGGAATTTATGTTTGAAGCTTATACATGTGCCTCTAACAACTGAACAGTGTTTGATAGAGACTGCGCCTCCTGCTGCTGCCCATCCTGACCACTAAGGGTCTTGCTAACTCCGCGCTGGTCCTCCTCGACCTGTGTTCCTCCCACAGGCAAATCTGGCCAATGCTTCGCCAAGCGGCTGATCTTTTTCGAACTCAGGGCATTTGCGGCCGTTATCTTAGCGGGTCATCATGACTCTGCCTCCCGATAATTTTCAAGTGAATGTCGAAAGGAAGAAGCAACTCTTAACTGTTTAAATGAATTTCTGGCTGGCTGGAAGAAAAAAAAAGCTATGCTAATAAATTAAATGCTGATGATGCTCAAGCCGGTGGTGGAGCAGTGCATGTGCAGATGGAACACCCTCCCAGAGTTCAGCAAGACCCGTTTCACTGATAGATGCATTTCCCAGCGGGAAGCGGACCCGCCATTGCTCCCTCCCCAAAAGAGTCAATTAACACCTCAGGCATCTCCTGATTATTCATCGGTTAGCTTTCACTGTCATAGCAGATACATCAATGGCATCTGAAGGCTGAACAATCCCAAATTATTGTCTTGGCCTTTCACTGATGCCTAACTCTCTATTTCAATTACAAGGAGATTGCAAGCACAACACCTCTAAGAATTGTCGTTGACACTGAATTGGCAAGATGCTTCGTTGCTTGACAGGACAGCTAAGAAACTTGGGTTTTGGCGCCTCTCGCAGAGGCACAGAGTCGACAGTTGATTCCACAATCTTAACCGTGCAAACCCCCGAGAAGCTTTTGCCATTAGCTGTTCCCAAAATCCCTATTAAATAGAAAATACAGGATAATGATGGCCACAACACACAAGGCCTGTTCACATTACACTGAACAGGGAGAAATTTGGAATAAAAGTGATGGAGAGGACCTCCAGGCACATTTTGCTCAATTAGTTGTAATAGTATTTAAACATTTGTTTTGACCTTAATAGTTTTTCTTTTTCTCTGTTCTATTTGACCTGTTTTGCAACAAAAAGCGCAGCCTAATTCAGAGATTACAAATTCACTGGTTGATGGCTGATGTTAGTAGATATTGCCTCTTCTATAAGTGGCTCAGACTAGGTCTACATTTTTTTCCATCTGAGGCACTGTATGAGTTGTGAAATTCATTCTCTACCATTCGTGTTTGTTAGTGGGTGCTTCACCGAGAACATTTCAAAATTACTCCACTCCGCATTGTCAGACATGCTAATGCATGGGAGACCAATTTCTGCATCTTTGTGAGAGTGTTGGATTCATTCTGTATTTGTGACTGCTGGATGGATTTAGCACCTGTCGGTCACTGGTACTGTCTAACTATTGGATTCATTACATTTCCCATCGTCTCTTGTGCGGTGTTTGTCTGTTGGATTCATTCCATTTCTGGTATAGTGTGTAATTGTTTGAATAATTTTCCATCTGTCCCGCTCTGGTAATATGAATGAGTGTTGGATTCATTCTGTATCTGTTTAACCTCTGGTACTGTGTCTGGGTTTTGGATTCAATCTGTATCTGTTAGCTTCCGCTGCTGTGTGTGAATTTTGCATTCATTCTACACCTCAGTCTCTGGCACATTGTGTGAGCATTGGATTCATTCTGTGTCTCTTTTACTCTGATGCTGCGCAAGTGTGTTGGATTAGTTTTGTACCTTTCAGCCAGTGGTAATTTGTGTGAGTGTTAGATTGATTCAGTTTCGGTCAACCTCTAGTGTTATGTGTGAGTGTTGGTTGGTTTCATCCTGTATCATTTAGTCTCTGCTACTATAGCCCACTGTTGGATTCATTCTGCCTCTGTCAGCATCTCGTACTGTGTGTGCCTGTTGGATTCATTTTACATCTCTTAGTATTTAGTACTGTTTGTGAATGTAGGATTGATTTTGTATCTGCCAGTCTTCGGCATTGAGTGTGTGTGCTGGATTCATTCTAGGTCTGTCAGCCTGTGGTACTGTGTGAGAGAGTTGCATTCATTAGACACCTGCCAGCGCCTGGTTCTGTATGCAAATGTGTTTTTCATTCTGTTTCCATCAGCCTTTGAAAACGTATTTGTGTGTGTCTGTGTTTGTGTATGCGTGGTTGTCAGATTGATTTTGTACCTGTAAATCTCTCGTTCTAAGTGTGAAGGTAGGATTAAATTTATATCTGACAGCCTCCGGTATTATGTATGTGTGTTGGAACCATTCTGTATCTGTCAGCGCTGTGTGTGTGCATGCGTTTGTGTGTGTATGTATAGTCTGTGCGTGTGTGTGTGTGTGCTGGATTCATTCTGTACCTGTCATTCACTGGTTCTGTGTGTGAGTGTTTTATTCATTCTACAACTCTACATCTCTGGTTCTGTGCGGCAGTGTTACATTAAATCTGTACCTGTCAGTCTCTGATACTGTGGGTGAATATGTAATTCATTCTGCTTCTCTAAGTCTATGCTACTACATGAAAGTGTTGTAAATATTCTGTACGTCGATCTGTGTGGTTTTTAAATTTTGTTAATTAATCAGCTTTAGTCAATATGCATGTGCCTTGACAACATCATGTTTACAACTTTGTCTTTGATAGAATATACAAAAAGTTGCTAGTAATATGCAAGCCTTTGCAATAAAATTGTAAATAGGGATTACCTTGAACACTTGAGAATATATGTTTCCACCAGTTAACACTTCTGCTTCCTGAGCAAGTAGTGAATCTGCGTTGATTATGGAACAGAAATGCTTAGAAATTCTCAGCCGCTCAGGTGGAATATATGAAGGTTGAAACAGAATTAACGGTTCAGGAAGCTTCACTTGATTGCATACTATCGAACAGAAATGCTAGCTTTGTCTCTCCACAGAAGCTGTCCGATCTCCTCAATTTTCCAGAAGCTTATGACTTAATTTCAGATTCCCAGTACCCACAGAATTTTGATTTCTGATTAGCAAATCGACGTAACTCTGAACAGAATTGGGAATGGCATTGCAACCATTGAGATGCAATATGTATCCTTCGCTCATGCTGTTCAAATTGTTGCTATGGATTACAAATTGTGAAAATCAAACAGCCCCTTTAAATCCTAGAGTACATGTGATTTTGGAATTGGGTTTGTTTCTATACCTGTCAGCGAGATTCATTTGGAGCGAAATGGAATTGACTGATTTATCAGTTGCCCTGTTTGAATGTTAGATGAAAAAGATTTCCACAGACCATCGGATCAGAGTGGAACTGAATAATTCTGCTCCCTGAACCACTTGAATGGATGCTCTGCCTGTGTCTCTGTGTATCTGAGAGTGATATTTTAACTTCTGAGTGTGAGAAGGAGGTTCCTGTGTCTCTGCACCACCGTGAGAGATAATGTACCTTGTGTGTGTGTGTGTGAAGGAGCTGCCTGAAGTGTTCCTTGTGTCTCAGGTGTAGGTTGGAAAGAAGACCAAGTGGGGAAGAATGTGATGGGGGGAGGGTGGGAGAAAATAAACGACAAATTTGAGAAAAAATGATGGAACATCTACATGGCCAGAGGGAATGTTAAGAAGGTAAATAAATAAAGAAATGGTGGGATGGATGAATGGCAATATCCTCAATCGCTGCCTTCTGAAAGTGAAGAATAGGAAATCAGATGTATTAAAAAATGAAGAAATACAATGCTAGCGTCTATTACAACATAAGTTGCTCAGGGATGTTACAGTCACTCTTTACAAGCTGCATATTGCAGTTAGATTTATAATGAATTCTTGCCCATTAAGAATTACCAAATCTAATATAGCCAGCTCCTCTCTGTTTAAAAGTACCTTGATTCGTGCAGAATATTCAAGCTACTATTTAACTATCTTTGGTGAAATTCCCATTCAACCTAGTTTATGTGGAGGAACCAGTTTCTGTGCTAAAGCACGCGAGGAAATGTGACTTGGTTGTTGGGGTCTAGGGGCCTTCCTCTCAGGGATCCTCATATTCCAGGATTTATGTTTAGAAAGCTGCAGTACCTAATTCTGCCTGCCCCGATATGCATTTTTTATGGGCGCTCAGTCTCTCTGACATATCCAATTATTTCAAATTCTAAAGCCTGAATCAGATTACGTGTCCTCTTTCTAAATTGAGGGACAGGTCTCCCAACTGGCGAATCGAATCCAGTCTGCTGAGTGACGGGCAGGCAAAGTAATCATTATACTAAGGAGGAACATTTCAGTTAACAAAGATGCATTGAAACATCCTGGGTTTTCTTCAGGTATTCTTCAGGTAAACAAGAAATGTTCAGGAATAAATCACAAACTGTGGGATGGTACGGACTACAGACTTCCATCAGTTAAATCGCAGTGAGACTGGAAGCCTGACAAAATACCTGCTCGAAGTGAACTGATTCTGTTTCATTTCCAATCTAACATTCAAGATGAATATCATACCACAAACTGACACTATTTGGCCAATTCGCAAATTTGATTTATCACATGTTGAGGCTTGCTGTGCTCGCATTCATTTCTGTTCAGTATGGTTTTTGGTGTTCCAAACCCAGCACGTAGGAGGCCGCGGCTTGATTCCTGGACCAGCAGCAGCCTAATGTTCATTACAACGAATTACAGAATCGGAACGCCTATTTCGCTTGGAAATAGATTGATATGCAGGAGACAGGCAGTGCATAGAAGGATTGAGTATGGGTGACAGGCAGAGTCAGGGACAGTTGGTTAGACTGCAACATTCAATCCGCTGTGTTTATAGTTCGGAGGCGACATTAAGTTAGAAAGCATAAAGGGGAGAGCAATTCGAAACCATGGAAGTGAAGCTGAGACTTTCTGAATGAATTCTCATAGCCTAGCTGGAGATTCTCACCGTCTCGGGGCACCACACATCTGAAAAGATGACAAGGTGCTCGAAGAAGTGCAGAGGGAATTTACAAGAACAGGAATAGAAATGCAGGACAATGTTAGTGTTTGCTGACCTGCATGGGCTCCTGGCCTGGTAATGCCTTAATTTTAAAAACCTCTTCCATACTTTGAAACCCCTCCGTGACTTCCCCCCTCCCTTTCTCTGTGACATGATCTGGCCCAACATATTTTTCAGTTTTCTTCTCCGCTGCCTTCTAGGACATTCCTGATTCCCAACAAATTGATAGCCGTGCTTTCAGCTGAAGAATTAACATGCCCCTTATGCTCTACCTCGTTGACCAAGCATTTGTCACGTGACCCAATATATATTTTCACAGATCAATATGATTTTTGTTTCATTGTTTTAATCAAAGCACTATTGTTAACAACACTGGTATATTTTGCGACATTCCAGTTTGCATGCTCAGCGATGGTGGTGTAATGTGAGCATAGCTGCCTTTCAAGAAATTGGCCTGAGTTTAAGTCCTCACTATCTCAGTTTGCTGTTCTTTTCAAGCTTTCTGTTCTGAAACCCCAAGCTTGGAGCTGCATTTCAGAATTTCTGGTGAGATTTTGCTCCGAAGACACATGTGGGTTTAATTCAAATAATCGTATTTCCAGCCTCCACTTATCTTCCATTTGAAATGTAGATCACCTTTGTTACTTATTGTTGATAATAATTGTTTTCCCCGAACTGTAGTGTGAAACCGGAATATAATTGCTGGTTTACTGTGGAATTCCCTGATTCTCTGAGTCATTTCTATCTGCTTATTCCCAAAGCTTATTTGAAAATCGATTCCTCCAAAAAATGTGATACTGCTAACGCTGAGAATCTGTAATCACTGCAGAGGTTGGTGCAAAAACTCAGCAGCTCTGCCAGCATCTGTGGAGAGAGGAAAGGAGGATTAACATCCCAGGGCTTGACCCTTAAAAAATAGACCCGTTAACGGAGGCTTCGCAGCTCTTCGAAAAGTCCAGCTTATTCTTTGCATTTGAGATCGACACTTTTTTTTGTCTTTCATCACTTTGAAGTTTGAAGGGTATCTGTAATTGGTTGAAAGTTGCAATCAGCTCTTTCTGTTTTAAAGTTTATTTTGAAGTAATGCTGATCGTATTCTGTGAGGTCAATTGAGATTTTGCTCAAAGGAAAAAAAAACGGTGGATGCTTGAAATGGGAAATCTGAATAAAATGGTGGAGGAACTCAGCATGTCAGGCAGTAGCTCCGGATTGAAGCAGTGTGAGCAATTGAGAGCTATGACCTTTCAGCCGTTGTCTTGATGTCATTGAAAGGATGGATCGGATATGCGAGGCATTAAGGTTAGAGTTAAAGAGTTATGTTCTTCAATGTTTCCTTAACGGACGTATAAATGGTGCTAGAATAATTTGGGGATTTTGGAGTTATTATAGTAGAGATTTACGGATATGGACATCATATTAATCACTTCAAACCCCACATCTAGAACACATACAAATTGCAAACATTTTTAGGGGCTATTTGAATTTTCCCTGTGGGGTTTGAACAGATCAGCATCTGCCATCAGCCCTGCCACAATAGTTGCTATGCAGGCCATTTGCCTTTTTCAGCTCCAGTAATTTGGTCTGCTCCTCTATACTCATTGTATTGGAAAAATATTTCACTTTTGAGGGCTGAGGAATCTGTCCTGAACTACGGCAATGGAAATTATCCTCTCTGGAAACATTGTGGCGTTCAGGCAAGGAGTGAGGCTTTGACTGTTCTCTGTTAGAAAAGTTTTTCTGTTCCATTCCTCCTCAGGGGCATTGATGCCATTGGCTTCCTGGAGCTGGTGTATGCCGAGCGCTTCACTGCTCCCAGGCTCCTGCGGCTGACGCACACTGACCTCTTTGCCTTGAGGGTGTGCCTACCTTCTTGTTGTCTCCTCCCTTCTGAAGCTCAGTTGTCTTCTTCTACAGCTCCCTTGAGACTTACCACTTCTCCTTTTGGTGCCACCCTTCCCTTCTTCCTGAGAAAAGCAGCAGCCCCTGTCGTCCATGTCAGATAGATTGGTTCAATCTTGCTCAATCTTTTGGTATAACATGGCAAGTGGCATTTTCCAAGCACACAAAGCCCAAAGGGAACCTTTGCCTCGCTATCACGTACGTTTTTTGTAATTTGTATTTATTACCAGAAGGTTTATGCACTGCTTCCAAAAATAATCAGTCCACTACCACCGTTACATGTTTTTGAAAAGAGGGCGGTGGTGTACCAGCAGTAGCACTAAATTTGTATTTTAGAGACACAAGATGTTGCTCCAGTTATGCAGGATCAGAACCCACGCTGGCACATTTTGGGAATCTTGGGTTTAAAAATCTGACGATGATCCTGAAGCCATTGTTGATTGTTATAAAAGCCCATTAGTTTTACTAGGGTCCTTTATGGAAGGAAAGCATTCCACGTTCTGGCCTGTCGTTGGCTCCAGGCCCCCATCAATGTTTTTGATTCCTGCAATATAATCTTAAGAAAGGCAAATAGGGATGGGCAATAAATTCTGTCCTAGCCAGAAAGAAACAAAATAAAAATAGAGTGATAATAAACACACACAAAGATTTCAGTTACTCAGTCCTCACTCTTTCCTAAATTTCCAATTAACTTGGATTTCTAACTAGACACACCGTCTAAGGTAACAGTCAGAAACAGGTTTTAAATTTGTGTCGAAAATCTCGCAATGTTACCACAAAGACAAACACAACATTAGAATTACAAACGTTTTTAACAAAGCTTTGGTTATTGGAACAGCAGAATTCTGAAAAGAGGCTAGAGTTTTTGTCTCTCTTTCACATGGAGAACCTTTTAATCTCAAAAGGCCTTATCCACATTAACTATCATCTTTCTTTAACTACACATTCTTGATATGTATATCTCCTTGTTCCCCTTGTCTTTCTAAATAACGTTTATCTTTATTTGCGTTGGTGGGATGTGCGCATTGCAGGCTAGGCCAGCATTTATTGCCAATCCATAATTGCCTTTGATCAGAAGACATTTTTAAGAGATTCACCCACGTTGCTATGTCTCTAGATTCATGTGTTGGCCAGGCCACGCAATGACAGCACATTCCCTTCGCAAAAGTCATTAGTGAAATGGATAGGTTATTTACGGCAATCATTTCATTGTCATCATTAGGCTTTAATTCCAGTTATTTATTCAAATCAATTTTCACCACTTGACGGGCTGGGTTTTAAACCCTGGGACCAAATCAGTACCCCTGGATTACTAGTCCAGTGACACAACCAAAATTCCATGGCATCAACAAAAATCATTCGTATTTCAAGATGTAATTGATCCTTCGGGAGAAATAAACATAAAAACTTTGCCCTATGTAACTTCCTAGTGTTAAAAATGTTATATTGTTCCTGCGAAAATTCAAGAACCATTCCCCTCATCTAAATGCAAATTTTATTGTCTGCAACCTGCCCCTAATATCCGCTTTACCCTTGCTCATTTATGAGCATCGGAATGCCTTTCATCGCCTAACTCTTTTCGTAACTTCAATCTTATGTTTTAAGCATCTCAAACGTAATTGAATAAGTAATAACAGAACCACACACAAATCCAACATCCTACTTTATAATAGATCATAATAACATGATGAAAGATAACTTCGTTAGCAGCACATTTTATTCTTCTCCACCAGCTGCAAATCCTCTGGTTGATACTTTGCTGGCCCCTTCTCCATTGATTCACTCGTCCGAGAAGTGAGATGTTTCGGAGATGGTGCTGTTTTGCTGTGTGTTGGCACAAACTTTCCTCCCTCTTGTCTCTCAATGTGCCCTCCTTTGACCCATCCTCCTTGCTGAAGGCCTTGGTGAGTGGGTTTTTGAAACTACCCTTGGCAGAATTCATACTCATCGTTTCACCTAGTTGACCCTCCTTCATTTTCACTGCCTTTGCAAAAGTAGTGAGGGAATGTTTCAGGAAGATCTTTCATGGCCTGCTCCAGCAGAGTTGGCAGCACCAATTCTGTTTGCAGGACTTTGTGCGAGGTAATTCCTACTTGCTATGCTGACTGACAAGGTTGCTGCAGTTGGCCACCACCTGTCAAGGTTTTCTACTGGTGTGATTGACTTTGAGATGCCCGGTGTAGATAAGGTAGCTGCAGCTTCGCCGCTAGCGAAGCAGGAGGAAGGTGGAGGATTGCTCCTTTGCCATTCACCTTTGAGATCCACCTTGATCTGCCGTTTTCTAGTCGAAATCGCGAATGCATCTTTGGCCTCAATGCAGCTATCATGCTTGCTGAAGCAGAGTACATGGACTACAGGAACATGGGGATTGTTGAGATGCACTGTGACAACACGATCTTGTCATGACAGCAAAGTGAAGAACGGCTCTGCCATGTGGATTCTCAGCCCTGGCTGGCATCGCTCCTCATTAAACACATTCAGGAACCTAATGTAGGCAGCAGCGTTCTTGAAGGTAACACCGAATTATCCAGCACTGGGGATGTCCTGCACGGAGCAGATCTCTGCAGGTCCGAATCCATAGGATTTCTGAAGAATTCTCTTCACAAAGAAGGTATGTTAAATTTGTGTAACTCCTTCGCAGCCTTTCAATGCCATACAAATAGTAATATGCGCAACCTGCTTCGGGTCTGGACTCGATGCACTATCTCCCCTTTACGGTGTTCATGTTAGGCGAGAAGACCACTACAAGGAGAACAATCAACCGTGGAAGACCTAATACTAAAGCGAAAAAGGCTGAAGCCTCCCGTGAAACCCAACAGAAAAATAAATGAAACCCACAGAAGCAAAACTTACACACATGCATAAGAAATCATGATAATGGTCGCTGGCATGCAAAGTAATCATGGCGATTTGGGTAATCATCCAAAAGTGCGGTCCGATTTAAGGTATCACCTCTTATGCTAAAAGCCATGGTCAGGAAGATGCATAAATGAAGATCATTTACGGAAAGCATTACTGCAGCCAGTAGTATGGATTGGTCAGCCATTTTGAAGTCGCACTTGGAAACCTGCTAAAGGATTGAAACCCTGAAACCGACCCTAGCCCGCTGGATTACCAAGTAAACAGTTTTTTAGTGAGTGTGCAATATTGCATAGAGCAGTCTTGTCCAACAATTTCGCTAGTGGCCATACTTCAGGAAGATAGGTGTTGGCACAACAATAAATTGAATTTACAAAATAACAACCTGAGTTTTGAAGAAAATAGACAATTACTGAGCAGAAGTACAACATGCCATAGCAATGAATTGTTGCTGGAAAGATGAATAATGAATAAAAGTGACCAGAGTGCAAGGCAGTCAGTGTGCATGTCTGTGCGTGTGTGTGTGGGTGGGGAGGGGGGGGGGGTGCGGTTGGGTGCGTTGTCTGTGTATCCACCTCGTTTCCGGCTCTAGGGTTCCAGGGTGCTCAAACCCTTGCACTCATGCACTGGGATTGTCTGCGTGTGCATCTGATTTTGTATGGTGGTGAGAGTGATAGAGAAAACTGAGACTTGCTGTAAGGCACACTCGCAACCGCGCATGCATTTATGCAGTTTCTCACTCTCGGTTCCACACAGAAATTCCAATAACACACCATGAGTGATTGCGTGTGCATGTGTTTTCATGTGCTGGTGAGAAAGAGTGACAAAACTGAGACTGGCTGCAAGGCAGACTCACACCCAAGCACAAACATGTGCAGAATCTCTCGCACACGACACCATATACGTACACTGTCACTCATTTCTCCCGCACCAACCCCTACCAGTCACAAACATTTATCACGTATGCTCTCTCACTCCCAGAAAGACACACAAAAACATACAGGGACATTCCCGCAGCCTGCGCCTCAGATCTCCCTTGTGTGAATTTTTAACAAATTTCTACATCTTTACTTCAAACCAATTCTTCCTGTTTTATTTGTAAACATGTGGTCCACTAATCTCTTTTAATGAATCAAAACTGCTGCCCTCGCCTGGCCTGGTCTACATCTGGCTCGAGAAACACAACAACGTGATTGACTCTTCAAAATAGTCCCCTCTGGACTAGGGCAGTTTGGTATGGGCAATATATACTGGCCTAATCTTTGACGACCACATCACGGAAATGAATAACTAAAAACGGTAAACTGTTTTTTTTTTCCTGCGCCTAGATCTCAGAACACACACTTGCATAACATTTTTTTTTGCATACTGATAATTGCAACAACATTTCCCTGTAACCTCCGCAAACTGTCTAAGTGTGCCTAACTTCCTTGCAATGAAAAGTCGTCAATTTTCCAGTCTAACTTCTAACTTCAGCACATTCCTTTTGACTTTGAGAATAAAAAAAATACTTCCAAATAATTTCCACCTACTCTTTTGAAACCCTGGCTTTAGACTTTTTTTTCTTCTTCCCACTTTCGATCCTTCTCAGATTTTAAATTATGACAAATAAGGTTTAGATTTGTGATCTTACTTATAATCATTGGTTATCTCTGTGCTTGTCTTACCGTTTACTCCTCTGTTCCTCCACACGATTTCTCAAGATGGAAAGAACTGAAACTTCATATTTTTCTGAAGGAATTATTCCTCTACAAGCTGCAATGTTATCTCAAACTTTAATGGCCGTATCCACAGGTGAACTTCGTTTCGCTTTAGTTTCTCAAAATCAATTTAACTTTGCCCAGGCTGTTTTGTTACATTGCTGATTTTCTGCCTGCATGCACTCAAAATAACCTGTTTTGTTCACGCCATATTTAATCGACATTTCTTCTGACACTGAAACAAAAACCTTCAGTTCTGGAACCAGTAACCTTAAATGTAGTTCTTGTGGCCATTCAGCTTTTTAACTACCTTCCCAAAAAGAATAAAGAACCCAATCGCAATTTTCCTCTTACTTTGGAAGTGCTGGCTCACTTGTAAATAATGCCACATTGAGTTTTAGATTAACGTTTTATTTTAACAAAAAATTCCTCACCATCTGATATCTCTTTTTTAAAGAACAACTTTTTAAATTGCTACTCTCTGCCTCTGTCCTACTGTATTTCCACCATTGCTAGCATCTTCCACTGCAGATTATATTTTCGCATTTCCATTCCTTTCTGAAATAATTTTGGATTCACCATTTCTTATTCCTGATGTCTCTAGTTCATTTCTCATTCCCAGTTATTTTTACTGCTTTTTTTTCCACTCCAAATCATTGTTTTTCTTTCATTTCCATTGCTTGGTCACATTCAAGCTCATTTATTTCTTACTGGAATGTCACTACATTCAGCCGAAAACCATCAGCTTCAGTTCTTATTTCCAACTTCAAACACTGTGCTACAATATCACTATGTCGGCCTTCTTTGCCCACACAGGTAAACGTAACTGCAACCTATCCGGAAAATATGTTAATTTACCCCCAGATATTGTTTTAACCTAATCAAAATTATATATTTACTTCCAAAAAAAGCTCAATCTATGGATAGGTCCAATTTTGCAGTGTGAACATTTAGAAATCCCTCATACCTACTGAATTCAAAATATTTTTTTTTCTTCTCATAACCTTCAGTTTCACCAACTTGAAACCAATAAAATAATTTCCAATATCCCGCACAGAGACTCATGTTTTAAATTTCATGATTCCCCAGATGATCTGTGCCAGGTAGATCAAATCTACGAAGGGAAAATGATCAGGTGGTCGCAGCAGTGTTGTGTTTTCGGGAATGTTCTGAGGGCCCAAAGGCTTTCCAGTATCAAGGGCTTTCAGCCATCTCTTGAAATTATATGGAGGGAATCGATCTGGCTGATGACAATGTGAAGATAATTTGTTAATCAGGGTACCTCTGAAGGAGTCCGAGATGGATAATCAACTCGGCACATTTTTCTGAAGGTTTTAGCAAATGCTTCAGCCTCATTGTTTGAACCAATCTGCTTATCTCCTCCATAATTGAGGATTGCATATCTTGTGGAGCGTCCTCCTCCAGTGATTTTTTTTCTATTTGTCCACCACCATTCCTGGCTAGATATAACAGGACTGCATAGCTTAGACCTGATCATTTAATTGTTGCACTCCTTGGCTCTGTCCATCACTTGCTGCCTATGTTCTTTGGCACAAATTTTGTCCTATGTTATAGTTTCAGCAGGTTGACACCTCGGTCTTAATTGTGAATGGTACTGCTCCTGACATGCCTCAACCCCGGAACTCTTCCTTGAACCAGTGTTCATTCCAAGACTTGTTGGCAAAGTTAGGTTGGGGCAATGTGATGGTGCATTAGGTTACCTATTGAATTTGCGCAGTATTCTGCTCCTGCTCATAGCCCATAGAGCGTCATGAATGCACAGCTTTCAGTTGCAAGATATGTTCGAAATATATCTAATTTGCCATGGTGGTAGTGTTACACAGCACTGTGCAGGCTGTCCTCAATGTGAAGCCCGGACTTCGTATCAACAACACGTGTACTGTGGTCAATCCTACCAATAGTAACATTGACAGTTTATCTTTGGCAGATATTCGGGTGAGGATGATCTCAAGCATATTTTCCTTCTAGTTGTTTTCCTCACCGCCCAGCCTAGCAGCTATGCACTTTATGACTCGGCCACATGGGACAGTAGTGATCCTATCGAGCCACTGTTTGTCATGTACATTGAAGTAATCAACCCAGAGTACGTTCTGTACCCGTGCTAACCTCAGTGCTTCCTTCGAGTTGTACTCAAAATTTAGGGACACATATTCATCATCTGAGGGTGGGTGGCACGTGGTAATCAGCTGGAGAATTATGTGCCCATGTTTGGCCTGATGCTCTGACAATTCATGGGGCTTGGAGTCGATAATGTGGACTTCCAGCGCAACTCCATCCTCAATTTATACCACTCCGCCATTGTGACAGGACATACTCAGTGATGCTGATGGTTGCATCTGAGTTATTGCATCTTCAATAAGATTCCATTAGGATTATTAAGCCAGGCTGTTGCTTGATAGTCTGTTAGTAAGCACTACCAATTTTGGAACCTGTCCCAGATGTTGGAAAGGCGGCCTTTTGCAGTTTTGACCATACTGAGATTGCCACCGTTGTTTGTGTTGTCTCGGCCGATGCCAGATTATATATCACGTTCAATCCTTTTTATTGTGCATGTGTGTACATAACTATATGTTTTTATTGGTTATGTGTATTTATGAAAGTAACCACTTTTTATTGAGAGTGTGCATGTGTGAATAACCACTTGTTTATTGGTTCATTGTGTGTGTCTTTATAACCTCTTCTTTATTGTTTATATATTTTTGTACATATCCACGTGTTCCTTGTGTATGTAGGTTTTTAGAAAACAACATGTTTTTTTTTTGTGCAGGTGTGTACCTAAACATTTGTTTAATGTATGTGTGTGTGTCTGTCTGTGCATCACTACATTTCACTGTGTGTATGTTTGCAAATAAGCAGCCATGTGTTCTTCGTGTGCATTTGTTTGCAAACACACATATGGTGAACAATCAGTCATGTACTTACATATACAAAAATAATTATCAAACGGTTATGTACATAGATGCACACAGGCAATAAGCAATTACATACCTGTGCATGTATACACTAAAAATGAGCAACTTGTTGTGTGAATATGTAAACATTTGTTTATTACTTGCATATATGTGTGTACATAACAACTTGTTGTTTCTTGTGTGTGTCTTTATAACCTCTTCTTAATTGTTTATATATTTTTGTACATATCCACGTGTTCCTTGTGTATGTAGGTTTTTAAATAACAACGTATGTTTTTTATGCAGCTGTGTACCTAACAATTTGTTTAATACATATATATGTGCGTATGTGCGTGCTTGTGTGTGTTTATCTGTATGTACAAAACCACTTGTTTATTGTTATAGTGTTTTTGTGCGTACAATACCAATTCTGTTAGGCGTGTATGTATGTGTGTACAACACCACACGTCTTAAATAAACTAAAACATAAAATGCTGCAAATAACTCAACAGGACTAACCACATTAATAAGTAGGAATGTTATGTGTAAGAGGAGGAATGATTCTAATATCTTAGAAGTGTGAAAATCCTCCAGGGTTTATGAACGAGATTACTTTCGACAAGAACCAAAGCTTTGAAAACTGATTTGGAAGACCCCTGCCCAGGCGGCTGTGTCTGTTTTGCCTACTTTTGTTGAAACCTATGTTGGTTTTACTCTTGCCTTAAGCGAGGTGTACCTGTGAGTCCCATTAATTACGGGATTTTCCTGTTACTGTAATAATAATTTGCAGACATATGGACAACCTTGAAATGTGATCTTTTCTTAGTCATTGGTTAATTTACTTTAAAAAAATCTGTAAACTTCAGTTGCCTTGTGAAGTCAAAGTCTACATTACGAAACGAAATACAATGGAAAGCAGTTATGTCAACTGCATTAAGTATTCTTACGGGGTTTGATCATTTACAATCCAGCTTCCCGTAAAAAAGTCACGGGGTCTTTACAGGACATATTACTATTCATTGCTTAATTTGGTGTTTGAGAGCCTTAAGTTGACGAGTATGAGAAGCACTTTGAATTCTTGAGTTGGTGTGAGTTTTTTTTTTAAATGGCGAGACTGCTATAAGGCTTTGGCTTTTGTTTGACTTCTCTGTGATTTGAAGTTTTACATGTGGTGGCATACAAATGTTAGGAAAAGCTAACATCATGGACTTTGCAGGCGCATTACAATTAGCATTGTCTTCAGGGTTAAGGAAATGAGACCCAACTGAAGTTATAATGCAGCATTTGAAATTGAAAGGAATACCTAAGAGGCGCAGTTATCCACAGCTTGGGGCATTGGAATGGAAACAAATTCGGGCGCAAATGCAAAGAAAACCAAACTTGAGCTAAATGCAGCAGAAAGCAAAAAGAAAAATGACAAAGAACATTTCACAGGGCACCGGCAGAAGGGGAGATAAGAGGAAAATGGGAAACAAAGACATCCAAAGTAAAATGCTGGCAGTTAAAAAAAGAGACAACAGTGGATGGGGCAGAACTTATATCCATATCACAACACAATAGAGAGATGTTTATATTTTTACAAGCTCTTCCAAGTTTTGACGAAATCTTGTTAAAGCATATGTCATTTCAGTTGAGTTAACAGCTAAACAAATAAAATGGCCGCAGCACTACTGGACATTGTAGTTATAATCTAGTTTGTTGGTTGGAACACATGGACTTTAAGATTCATTGTCGTAAGAAATGTTGGTGAACTACGAAGTCCTAAAATAAAACTGTACTGAATGCATTCACTTTTGTTCCTGAGGCATACAGGCTGAATTTGGGAGCATGAGGAAACAACTTCGTCAAACTTGTATTTTGTTTGATAGTGTAAATAAATGACAGCTGGATATGGGCTTTAAAGATGGAGACATAATGCTCTGCCATTAGATAAGCAATTATTTAGGACATTTGTAAAGATTTAATTACTTTGGTAGTGAGGACTCATGTGGCAGAAAAGAGGCATGAAACTTTATGACAATCAGCAGAGATGACTGATGATTACTGGCTAGTTAATATAGTTAAAACTATTTTTGTCACCCGTTAAAATCAGAGAAAGGGAGGAAGCGGGAATTTTAATCGCAGATGGTTATTCAGGAAAGAGAAGGGGAATGTGGATATTCCCAGGATGTGTTTCTATTTTGTCGGCAAGAAGAAGAAGTGCTCAGGGTAGAAGTGACATATACAATTTGAGATGTTTTGATTTTAATAATGTTGGAGGCAGAAAATTCAGTGTTTTCGAAATTACGGGGAAAATCTGCTAGTATTGTTGTTGTGCTGAAAAATGAAAGTTCTTGAAAGAAAATTACTCTGCGTTCTGTGGCTCAGGCACAGGAAAAGCCGATCTTCCGTCCATAGGCATAACAGGAAGAATCAGCGGTAGGAAATATGTTCACAATTTCCCTAAGGAGCCGGTTGTGGAAATGCTTAAATACTTTGCATGTGACGTGAATGTCATTAATGTGTACAGTGTGGAGTAGGGAATTATGTTAAAAATTTAATTGACACATGGACAAGTAAATGATTAATATTGTGGCTTGGTAATGTTTGTTGTTCAGAGGGAGTAATGCAGGAGAAGGTGATCGTATGAAGGGTCCATGGAGTTGCTAAACCAATTCCCTTGCCGAGGTAAGTGCAAAGAGTAAGTAATAACAAAAAAAGCCAATTTGGTTGTTGGAGTCGTGGAAATAAAATGCCACTTTTTTTTTCATTATTCAATAATTCACAGGGCTCTGGTCCATCCAGAGTTGCACACATTCCAGTGTTTTCTTTTAACTATTTGTTTATGGGATGTCCGCTTCGCTGGTGAGGCCAGCGTTTATTGCATATACCAAAAATTCCCTTTAGAAAGTGGTGGTGAACTGCTTTATTGAACCGCTGCAGTCCATGTGGTGTAAGTACATCCACAAGGATGTTAGGAAGGGAGCTGCAGGATTTTTACACAGCGACAATGAAGGAATAACAATATCTTTTGTGAGTGAATTGGCGGGAAATTTCTAGTTGATGGAGTTCAGGTCCACCTGCAACTTTATTTGTTCTGGGTGGTAATGGTCGTGAGTTTTGAAGGCGCTGTCAACGGTGCCTTGGTGAATTCCTGCAGTGCACCTCATAGACGGTGCACACTGCGACTACTGGGCGTTAGTTTAGACGGGGTTAATGTTTAAGGATGTGCTGGAAATCAAGCGGAATTCGTCATTCTTGAAGGTGTCCAGCTTCCTAAGTGTCATTAGAGCTACCCTCATTGAGCCAAGCGGGAGTATTCAGTCAAACTCCTGATTTTTTCCTTGCACATGGCAGACAGGCTTTTCTGAGTCACAAGGTGAATTACTGTTCGCACCGTTCCTACCATTTCAGCTGCCCTTGCACCCACCGTATTTATATAATTATTCCAGTTCTGTTTCTGCAGGATTTAAATTTAATTTGTGCAATGATATAGCTGGGCCACACATTAGGTTGTTGTCTACCGTACCTGGGCAGCTTGAGGATGTGTGTTCACAGATGGTGCAGAAGGAGCATCCTGGGATGTTTTCAAATATGCGTGATTGAAGGCTCAAGGTTTAAAAATGAATGAACAAGAAGTTATCCAACATGGAGTTGGCCTGGAAGTCCAAGTTGTTTCCACAATTATTGCTAAGATTGTGCTGGAAGACATAATAGAGGAGAATGCAGAACAGATGTTTTGCACAATGCTAGGCAGGAAAAGGACTGCAAATAAATCAGTTATATCAGGCAGCTTACTGTGACACAGAGGCAGAATGTATTACAGAATGTTGGCAGCTTAAGGGCAATGCTTCAATAGTGCAGTCATGCTTCAGGAAATGAAAACTGGGAAGGAAGTCCGCCCGATTCTAAACCATATGCAGATTGGCAGGTTATCCGCAGGATACCACATCAGATTACAATGGGGAGATGTTTAGGAATTAAAAAGTGCAAATAAATTTGCATTGGCCAGAATTGCATATATATGTCATTAAATTCTGGAGGACATGTCACACATATCAACTGATGTTGGAATCCTCAGGTGTGATTAAGCCAGAGCATTTAAATCCCATTCAATGATTTGAGGTACGTTTTACTGGAGTCACGATTGGTTGTACAAGTCCCCTCTCTAAGAATCCAAATGGAACTCAATAGTTGCCGACAATAATGGAGGTGCATACAAAGTTTCCAGAAGTGATGCCTGTGAGAAATATTGCAACAAGGAAATTGTGAAGAAGTTGATGTTATTTTTTTACAAGATAGGTTTTGCCAAGATAAATGCTCTTGGAGAATTAAATGACCTTACCAGCTGACTGCATTTCATGAGAACATTTAAGAACACCAAAAGCGCCTCTTTCGTGTATAACCAGTCCAACTCATCCCTCACCCCCCTCCCCCCATCTAACTGCCCCTGCACTGAACAGCTATCCAGATGTATGGCTATACCAAACTCACAAACTGACAACTTCATGTGGAGTGATTATTGGATGTAAAGCGAAACCTCATTGGATGCATTGCCACCCAATACTCAATCGGCAACATATGCCTACAAGAGTCTCATGTTGAACTGAAGAAGCAGGTGGCTATTACATCAAAGAGTTCAACAGAATGCGCTACTCCCTTTCTGCTTAAAAACGGACGCTCAACCCATGACCGATTTGACATTGTTGATGCAGCTTGTTTTTCATCACCGTCGTTCAGTGGCATAATTTGAGTCGGCAGTTTCCATATCACTAACGAGCCAAAACATCCAAGTGCCAGATGGGAATAGCAAGTTCTCCCAGCTCTGCCTCACTCAGCTTCCAACATGGGGGACTTCAACAGACACCACACAGACAAGGGAAAGTCAGCCTCAAACAGTGACGATGAAGACCTCCTAGAGTGGGCCACCAGAAATGACCTCACATTGATACACGACCCCATGCAACAGGGTACGTTCCTGACATCTGCTTGGGACCGGAAATGTTAATCTAACCTGTGCTGGATGCGTTCCCTTGATGGACACCCTCACACAGCAAACTGTCTGGACACAAACCTGCTTGCATAGTTAATTAAACTGGCTACAGACCCAGGAAAGCCCCAAACATTAATACAGGGAGCACATTATTGCTCAGGGGATATAAATTATCCTGTCACCCTGAAATAGCAAAACACCTCATCCTATCTCTCAATGTTGCTCGCCGCACCAGATGGGAGGAAACAACTTCAGTGCTCAATTCCAGTCATTCCAATTTGAAGTGCTGGGGCTTGATTTGCCGCCTTGGAGAAGCCTGGAAATCGTCTGTATTAAATCGCTCACCAATCAATCCATAGCAAGTTTCTCACCCTCCACTCAATGTAGCAAGTACATTGCTGGATAGTAAAACAAAACACATCATCTTAGTTAAACTGAATATTCCCCACATACTAATTAAATTTCCATTATGAATACCACTGCTCCTTGTATGCCCTTCTGCAATTTAGATGGAGCCAAGGTAGGTTACCTGATGTGATTTAACTGGAGTGCGGGGAATGGGGTTCACAGATTGTAGATTTATGCAGTTCTGCTGCTGCTGATGGCGCAGTGCGCCTCATGGATGCCTGGCTGTGCAATGCTACATATGTTCATAATTTTTCCCAATCGGCTGGAGGTGCTGTTAGATGTTTGGAATTCATTAATGTGAATTTATTGACTCGATGGATTTCAACGTAATTCACATGCTCAACTACTGTAATCACATCAGCATCATCAGAAACCTCGAAACGAGGATGACCTCTAGTAGTGTCCAAGATTTTTGTGCCCAAAGGTATCTCAGCACACCAACGCTGGAGCCAAAAATTTTCATGCACAGAGGATGAACCTTTCCGGAGGAGAGTGATTTTTCGAGTGAGGATCCTGTTCTCTCTCTTTCTGTTTTTTGTTACTTCTCCCCTGTAGAGGTTATGTGGTCAGCCTCTGACTGTGTTCCATATTGCTGGATGAGACAACTTCCTCCCCAGCATAGATGTCAGTTTTCCCTTTTTCCGCTATGGTCGCCAGTGTGTCCTTAAAGCTTTTTATCAGTTCTTCTTGGGATCAGGTGGCTTTTTCACGTTATGAAAAGAGGATCTGCTTCTCAAACTGATTGCTTGTCAAGTGGATGCAGTGCCCTGAAAGGTGGAGCTGATTTCACATGGCCTGGGCTGCGAAGGAATTGCCTCAGGGAGGAAGCTGGAGATGGTGCACCTGACTTCCCAATTGATTTTGAGTATCCTGCGGAGATATCGCCATTGGAAATTCTCCAGCCCCCTGAGGTGGTCTGGTAGGTGACACAAATCTCACTCCCATAGAGAAGAGTCGTAATAATAACAATGTTGTTGGTCTTGTTCAAGTTCCCAGAAATGTTTTTTTTCCCACAACAATCTGGGAAGATGTGTTCCCACCCCCAGTCTTCTGAAATATCATCATTGATTCACTGTTTAAGGAATGTGACAAAAGAATCTGAGTGAAGTACTGAAACATCAGCCTGAGGAGGCAGTATCCACCATGTCTTCAGCCTGTGTATTCCAGGTTCTAACAACTCTGTAAATAAAGAAAAAAACAATCACTTTATGTCCCGTCTGGGTCTTTCACCAATTATTCTAAATGTTGCTAATCTTCCTTGCCCCAGCATGGCCTTAATCTTTCTAAACTCAACAACAATTTAGAGATCTCTATTCAATTCCCCTGTACATTGACTTATCTAAGGATAACAAGACTATCTTCTCCAGTCGCCCCATGGAAATTAAATCCCAGATGCCTAACACAGGCGCAGTAAACCCCCCTTGTAATCTCTTGATTACATACCAATATGTACTGTCCAGGATTAGACAAAATTCCTCAGTTGAGTAATTACCAAGTGATGTTTGAAACGTTAACATATCCTCTTACTTTTCTGCTCTCTGCCTCCATTTTTAAAGTCGCACATCCTGTCTGTATTTTAGCAAACCTATTAACTTGCCCCTTCCAGTTATTAACGAGTTTGTGCATGCATCCACTCTGTTCCTGCACCCTGTTTAAGATTGTCCCATTAAGTTTATTTTCTCTCTCCTTATTCCACCTGCGAAATTCATCCTTCGTGTCCCTGAATTAAATTTCAATTCCCTGTTTCACCTCATTTCGCCAAGCTGTTTTTATTATGCTGAATGATATTGCTCCCCTCCTCACTGTTTATATTTGCAGCGAACTGTAATCTGCAAATGTGAACCTATGATAATGGAGAATAATTAGATCATTCAGTCCCGCAGACCTGTTCCACTATTCAATCAGTTCATTGATGAATTGCTTGTTTATCAAATTATTGATTTCCATTTACTCCTCATGACCTTTGATGCCCTTGATAACATGAAGCCACGTACCACTGCCAGAAAAGTATTCATTCCTGCCCTGCCTTCTGAGGTAGTGTTCCAAACTCACACAGCACTGAGAGAAAAAAACAAAACTCGTCAGATCTCTCATAAAAGTGGAATCCCTACATTTAAAAACGTTCCCTATAATTCTAGAAATTATGAAGTTTGTATACAATGTTCTGTTTATTATTTGTATCATAAAGAGTAATATACCTATTATTGAGCCCTGGGTCACATCACTTTAAATTCTCCTCCTGTATGACAAACCATCGGCCACCACTATTCCCTCTATTCTGCCTCTTCACCAATATCACATCCACACTGTCGCTTTCCTCTTATTTCATGAGGTTACGTTTCTATCACAAGCCCATTAAATGAAACTTTCTAAGACGCTTTCTTCATAAACATAAAATCAAGCTCACTCCCCTCATCAACACATTAGTTAATGAGAAAAATGCCTATATTAAGGTTATCATGTAGAACTTCCAGTTGACTTATCCGTGCTTCAGTTAATTTATAAAACACATTTACTTTGAAAGAAGCACATATTTTTGTCCACTATTATGGGATCCAGAAATGTCCCATCTTCCCAAAGCTTAAGCGACAGAACAATGCTGAAGGTAAATCACCCTGGCCACTCTGTAGTTCCAGATCGTATTCCTCGCTCCCATTATAAAATAAAAGCAGGGTGGGGCATTTGGTAACCTCCAAGTTGAAAGTCTGTCATCGCTCCCAAATCCAAAGACTCATGGTAGATTATGGAAAGAGCTTTCACTCTTTCCAACACGCCTTTGCTTAGCAAACCTTATATATGCTCAGCAGACGAGATAAATATTCTACATTATTATGAAACACAATATTTAATTGAAAGTGGTTTAGCAAAGCTGTTTGATCACTCTCCATGGATCGGAATTTTGCCACTGGAGACTTCCCTTCTTCTATAAGTAATGCAGGGCATTCAATGTGTTGTCACATAGTGTAGGGGGACATTACTCCTACACTGACGGGTCTCAACGGGTCGAGACAGTGTGAAAGTGGAGATCAGGAATAGAGAACAATAGATTGGAATGTCCCAAAAACGGATCAGAATCTGACACCAATACATTGGAATGTTACAACAATGGATCAGAATCTGAAAACAAGAGATGGAATTCTATGCATTTGGACAGGAGTTTATCATGGGGGTTGTGCGTGATGTCTAACTATTATGATTTGTTGTCATTAGATGATCACATCTATTATACGCTTGATGTTATTCAAGCAGGGTATTACACCAACCTGGCAATTGTTGGTGTTCCTGCTAAGTCTCTCTTTCCAGTTATTCCTATGGTAAACCATATTTACCTTCAGCATTGTTCCTGTCGCTTAAGCTTTGGGAAGATGGAACCTCATGTCTTAAATTTTTCTCGGAATCTCCGCTCCTGATTCTTTGAACCCATGAGCCTCCCTGGCCAATATCTAAGGTAGACCCAGGATATTCACACCATTTGTGATCCTTTTGGCTCTGAGCTGATTGCGGACCCCCTATTTTCTCCATTCCCAATCTTGCCCCCTCCCACCTCCAAACTGTCATTAATCACCACACGGCCTTATCCCTGCTACTGATTAAACCAGCACATGCGTAACAAACCAGACACGACTATTCCAATGGGATCGTGGTCACAGTCTCAATTAGCAACCTTCATGAACGACAGATCAACACAAACGATTCTGCCCAATACCAACTCATGCCAAATCCCGATCAGCCATTAACCCGGTGCTCACTGACCTGCATTGTTTCCTGTCGTTTTAACACTTCAATATTAAAATTATCACTCTTATGAATTGTTACATTCATTGGCTCACGACTCCAATTAATCCCTAGCCCTCCTTAATTTTGATCCCTTATTCCTGCAAATTGTTTCGCTTTATGCTATATCCAGTATAAATCTAAGTGAATATGTTTCACTCAATATCTCTCCCCGAACATGATTATCGCCGTTTTAGATTTTTAGGGTCACTGCTGCCGGATGCTCAGTGCATGAAATGTTGCTTGTGGCGCGGCATTCGATTACCCACGACTCACACCTGGTGCTCCATATTGGACAGGTGTTTTCACCAGTTTTGAAATAGGTCTTTGTAATTTGGTGTGTGCCTGTCCAATGAATGTTTGTGTCAGTCAGCCTCAGCTGAACACGTGCTCAGCAACACGTCAAACTCCCTCGCCCCCTCTCGTGCTATTTAAAAGGATCAGGCATCTAACTTTCAGCTGTGGGGCCTGGACTCACTTCTGTAATTACAAAGTTATTGGCGGTTAATGGATGGATTTTTGGAACTTCTGTTTATGGGTGCTGCATACACTCAGGGAGGACAGGCGAGTTAGTGACACAGTTCTGGACGAGTTATGGGGTATTTACTTACTGTGCATCTGTGACTGTAATATGATCAACACAGGGAGCAGAGGCTGCAGGGAGGATGATGGAGGCTCTGCCCTACCTATCCAGGGTTTTCCAAGAACACTTTGCTTATCTACACCTAACCCAGTGTAAGAGAGTGAGTCGACTCTGATTCAACAAGTCGTAGAAATAGAGCTGTGTCACCTCCTTCACCCCGACTTGCAAGCCTCACACCATTTTGCTGTCCATCGATGTATCCACTTGGTAATGGAGACAATCTATGCCACGTGTGGTGAATTCACTGTTTTGTCGCTCAACAGAAGCATGATGAAAGGTCCCATTGTTATCTCGGGCAGAGGTTCTTCTGACAGTGCAGGTGGTCCACTGACGACAATTTTTAAGCAAGTGCCTTTTGATTTCACTGTTGATGATTCCTCCATTTCTCTATAAATGATTGTGAGTATGCTGATGGGGCAGTAATTGGCCGGTGTGGATATGTACCACTTTTTGTGTGCAGGACAACCTAGGCAATTTTCCTCATAGCTGGGTAGATGCCAGTGTTATTGCTGTACAGGATGAGCTTGGCTAGGAGCAATTTCTGGAACATTAGCATTCAGTACTATAGCTGGAATATTGAAATGACACATAGCATTTGCCGTGTCCAAAGCTTTCAGCCGTTTCTTGCTATCATGCAGAGTGAATCTGAAAGGGTTAACAATAGCATCTTTGATGCTAGGGACCTCCAGAGCAGGGTGAGATGGATCACGACTCCTCAGAGAATGTAGAAGGCTATGCCCACATTCAGCAATTCCTGCACAATATTGAGCATCTGTTGACACGCTGGGCACTTCTGACTGAACTATATAGCAAATTATTAATCCTTGTTTTTATTCACTAATATTAAGGGCTCCTCTGTCATGGGGTGGTGGACTTTTGTTGAGCCGACTCGTTCAGTGAGTTGTTTAATTGTCCACAACCATTAACAACTAGATGTGGCTGCAGTGCAGAGAGCAGACTTGCTATGTTGGTTGTGGGATCGCTTAACCGTGCCTATCACTTGTTTTTTATGCTGATTGGCATGCAATATGTCCTATGTTATGGGTTCACCAGAACTGCACCTGATGTTTAGGTACATCTGTTGCTGCTCCTTGTACTTCCCGCTGCATTATGCATTGAAACAGGGATGAGCCCCAAGCTTAATTGTTTTGGTAAAATGGGGAAAATACCAGCCCACAAAGTTAAAGATTGTAGTTGTGTGCAAGCCGACTGCTGCTGATGACCACAGTGCCTCATGGATGCCCGATCTTGATTTGTAATATTTGTGAGAAATCTATCCCATTTAGCATGTTGGTAGGTCAACACAATGCGATGGATAGTATCCTGAAAGTGAAGGTGTAGCTTCGTCTCCACAGCAGTCACTCATACCGAAACCTTATGCAGCATGTAGCTTGGTGAGCATGCTGTCAAGTATATTTTTCTCTCTCGTTGTTTCCCTCACCACCTACTTCGGTCCCAGCCTAGTCGATACGCCATTTAGGACCATGCCAACTCGGTCACTATTGCTGCTACAGATCCATTCTTGTGGAGGACATTGCTGTCCCACAACCAGAGCACGTTCTGCATCCCTTCCAACTTCACTGATTCCTCCAAGTGTGGTTCAACATGGAGGAGCACTGATTAATCAGCCGAGAGTGGGGTGAGGGGGTCTGCTAAGCAGCAGGATGCTTCCATTTCCATGTTTGACCTGATGACATGAGACTTCATGGGGCCTGGAGTCGATTTTGAGAACTCCCAAGGCAACTCCCTCACGATTGTGACGCACTGTGCAGTCACCTCTGCTGGCACAGTCCTGCTGTAGGGACAAGAAATTTCAAGGACAATTGTGGTATTTCTATTATTACCTGTAGTTAGGTTCCCAAGATAATCATTATGTAAGGCTGTTGCTTAACTAACCTCTTAGGCAGCTCTTGCAATTTTAGTGCACAATCCAAGTGTCTGAAAGGAAAGCTTTGCAGGATCGACAGGATTGAGATTCGCTTGCAGTTTCCAGTGCCTATATCGATACCAGATAGACTGATCGAATTAATCCTTACTTTTCACTTTGAGGGGTGTTTTAAAACTGAGCGGCTTGCTAGGCCATTCCGAGGCCATTCAAGGGTCAACCACATTGCTAAAGGACATTACTCATGCAGATGCCTTTTAATAACAATCAACAAAGGTGTAATGCTCCTTAATAGACTTTACATTCACTATTTATACTGAATTAAAATTCCATCATATTCTCCGATGGATTTGGAATCTTGGTCTACCAATGCATCAACGTGGATCTCTGGATCACTAGTGCAATGACGAGTGCTCATGTGCTTATGTGAGTGAGACTGTGTGTGAGTGTGAGTATGAGCGTGAGTGTGTGTCTGTGTGTGTGTGTGTGTGTGTGTGTGTGTGTGTGTGTGTGTGTGTATGTGTGTGTGTAAACAACACCGTGATTCGGGGTTTATATTTATGGGATTGTATTTGTGGACAATTGTCAGTGTGTGTCTGTGTGCGTCTGTGTGTGCATGTCTGTTTGCAGTTGAATGTGTGCGTGTCTGTAAGTACACGCATGTGAGCGGTTACGTGTGAGCGTTTGCGTGCCATGTGTGCTTGTGCATGTGACATTCTGTGTCTCCAAGTGTGAAGGCTTGTGTTATTCGGTTTTTGCATGTGCCTGTGTGTTATTGATTGCCTGTAATGGTGTGTCTGTGAGTGTTTTTGTCGTTGTGTGTGTATGTGTGTGTGTGTGTCTGTGTGTGAGTGTGTGTGTATGTGTGTGTGTATGTTTGTGTGTTTCTGATTGTGTGGGATTGTGTGAAACCCTATGTGCATTTGCCTGTCCATGACAATATTGGTGTTTGAGTTTTGTGTGTGTGAGTGTGTGTGTGTGTGCCTGTCAGTGTCTGAATGCAGCTGTCTTTTGTTTGTGTTGCATTTGCGTGCGTGTGCATGTACATTGTGTGTGTGTGTGTGCACATGTGTGTGTGGATGTGCGTGATTTTGTGGCTATGTGTGAGTGTATGTGTTTGTACTGTGTTTGCGTGTGTGTGTGTGTGAATTTCTGTGCCTCTGAGTATGCGCGATGGAGTGATTCTGAGTGTGCCTATGCCTGCATGTAATAGATTGTGTGCTTATGTGTGTCTGTGAGTGCTTGTTTTGAGGTGTGTTTGTGTTGTTGTGTGCGTGTATTTCTGTGTGTGTCTCTGATTCTGAGCTTGTTTTCGAGAGAGAATGCATCTGTAGAGCATGTACATTTGTGTTTGTGAGTATGTGTGTGTGTGTCTGTGTTTCAATGTGTACATGTGTGTGTGTCTATGTGCTTTTGTGTGTTTCTTAGTGTGGGTATGTGTGATTCCATGTTTGCAATTGCCTGTGCATGTGATTGATTGTGTTTGTGTGCATGTGTGTGTGTGCACGCGTGCACGTGTGTGTGTCTGTCCCTTTGTGTCTGCAGTTGACTGTCTATGTATGGTGTGTGTGCGTGAGTGCATGAGTGCTAGTGTGTTTGCATTCTGTGGTGTGTGTGTATGTGTGCACATGCATGTTTGCACTTGCCTGTGAGTTTGCGTGTGTGCTGTGTGTCTGTTTTTGTGATGTGTTTGTCTCTGAGTGTACGCGTATTTAATATTCCATGTGTGAATGTCGTTGTAAGTCATTTGTGTATGCGTTTATGTTTGCTTTGCAAAGTGTCAGCTTCTACGTGTGTGTTTTTTGGCGCATGAGTGTGCGGGAGAATTTATTTGTGAGGGTTTGCACGTGTTGGTTTGTTTGTGTGTGTTTGTGTGTCTATGTGTTCCCCTGTGGGCCTATGTGTGCATGTGTGCACGAATGCGTTTGTGTCTGTCTCTGTGTTTCTCAGCATGTGTGTTTGTGTGATTCTGTGTGTACATGTTCCTGTGCGTATGAGTGACTGTGTGTTTGTGTGTATGTGTGGGTGAGTGTGTGTTTGCATTGCTTGGTGTGTGAATCTGTTGCATTGTGCCTCTCTTTGTGTGCGTGTGTGGACGTGTGTGTGTCTGTATTTTTGAATGTGTGTTTCTGAAAGTGTTTGTGTGCTTCTGAGTGTGTGTGAGTATGTGCGAGTGTGAGTTCTTAATTTACTTTATAGCATGTAGTTTTTGATGGTTTCGTCAAAATTGATTTCACATCCCTGCTTATCATTGAGAAGTGTGTGTGTGATGTGTGTGCGCATGTGTGTGTGTGTGTGGTGTGTCTGCTTATGTTTGTGACGCCATGTATGTCTGAGTGTGTATGTTTGTGTGATACCGTGTCTGTGTGTAAGTGATTGTGTGCATATATGCATGTGAAAGTGTGTGTATGTGTGCATGTTTTGCTGTGTGAGTGTGCATCTGTGTACCTCTCAGTGTTTGTGTGCATGTGGGTGTGTTTGATTTTCTGAGAATTTTTTTTAGAGATAAAGTGTCTGTCTGTGTTTGTGCATGTGTGTTTGTGTAAGAGTGTATGCAAGCACTCTGTGTCTATGTCTATTTCTGTGTGCGTGATTGAGTTTTTAATTTACTATATAGAATGTATGTTTCAGTGGTTTGGCCAATATTGATTTTGCATCACTGTTTACTCTTGAAAAGTGTGTGTGTGTGTGTGTGTGTGTGTGTGTGTGTGTGTGTGTGTGTGTGTGTGTGTGTGTGTGTGTGTGTGTGTGTGTGTGTGTTTGTGTGTGAGTTTGCCGTTTGTGTTTGTGTGTGACGTTTTGTGTCTCTGAATGTGTACATTTGTTTCAGTCGGTGAGCGCTTGTGCCTGTGTGTAAGTAATTGACTGCAGGTGTGTGAGATTGTGTTGCTCTGTGTGTGCATCTCTTTGGGTGTGTGGGTGTGTATGTGTGTTTGTCTGTGTGTGTGTGTGAGAGAGGAATGGAGAAAACGTGTGTGCTTGTGTGTGTGTGTGTGAGAGAGAAAAAGATAGTGTGTGTGTTGGATTGCCTCGCTATGTGTGTGTTATGAATGTGTGCTTTTGTGTATGTGCATGCAAGAAGAACTGTGTGTGAGGGTTTACATTTATGTCAGCACCTGTTGTATGTGTGTGTGTGCATTTGTATTTATTTGTGTGTCATGGCAACTGTGCAAGATTGAGTGTCTGTGCGGGCATGTGGCTGTGTGTGTGCATGTATATACATGCATTTTGTTTCGGTGAGCACCTCTTTGTGTTTCTGCTTTTATGTTTGGGTTTATTGATGTGAATGATTGTGAATGTTTCTGTTTGTGTGCTTCTGCGTGTGTCCATAAGCAATTGTCTGTGTATGTTTCTGTGTGTGATTGTGTGTTGTGTGCATGTGCACATGCGTGTGAGTGGCTGTTTGTGAGTGTGCATGTGGCATTTGTGTGTGTGTAGGGGTGCTTTTGTGTGTGTGTGTGTGTGTGTGTGTGTGAGAGAGAGAGATTTTGTGTGTTGGTATGTGTGTGACTTTCTGTGTCTCTGAGTGTGTTTGTTTGTATGATACCGTGTCTGCATGTGATTTTGTGTAAGTGATTGTGTGCGTGTGAGTTTGTGTGTTGTGTGTGTATGTGTGTGTGTGTGTGTGTGCGCGTTTGTGTGTGTGTTTGTGTTGTTCTGTGTGTGTTCCTCTGTGTGTGTGCATGCATATGATTGTTGCTGAATATATTTGTGAGAAAGAAGATCTTTGTGAGATTTTTTCCGTGTGTGCTCGTGGGTGTGTGTGTATCTTTGAGTGAATGTCTCCATGTCTGTATGTGTTTGTGCCCTGTGTTTTTGCCTTTGTTTGTTTCTGAGTCAGTGGGATTGAGTGACCCCATGTGCGCCTGTGTGTGTTTATGTGTGTGAGTGCATGAGTGCATGTGTATCAGTGGGTGCACACATTTGTGTGTGTGTGCGTGTATGTATGTGTTTGTCTATGTTTGTGTATTTCTGTGCTTCTGAGTGTAAGTGTACGTATGTGTGAATGTGAGTTCTTAATTCACTTTTTAGCAAGTAGGTTTGGCAGGTTTGGTCAATATTGATTTCACATCCCTATTGGCTTTGATAAGTGTGTGTGTGCGTGTGTATGTGTGTTTGTGTGTGTGTGTGCACGTGTGTGCGTGTTTGTCTTTGTGTGTGTGTGTGTGTTTCTGTGTGTGTGTGTGTGTGTGTGTGTCTGTGTGTGTGTCTTTGCATGTGTGTGTTTGTCTTTGCGTGTGTGTGTGTTTCTGTGTGTAAGCACCTATATCTATTTGTGCTTTTATGTATGGGATGTTTAGTGTGGAAGAGTGTGAGTGTATGTGTGGGCTTCTGTTTGTGTTCATGTGTGCAGTTGCTTAGTATGTGTGCATGCACATGTGAGTTCTTTGTGTTTGTTTTTGTGCATGTGAACACTTGTGTCTGTGGTTGTGTGTGAGTATGTGTATGTATGGGTGTTCTTATGTGTTAGCCACGTACGTGTCTGTGTGCATGTGTGTTTGGGTGTGTGATTTAATGTGTCCATGAGTGTGTGCGTTTGTATGATTCCCCATTTGCCCGTGCATGTGAGTAAGTGATTGTGTGCATGGATGCATGTGAAAGTATGTGCATGTACATTTGTGTTGCTGCGAGCACCTGTGTGTGTGTGTACATGTGTGTGTGTGGCTGTATGTTTCTGCACAAAGTTGTGAGAGAGAACGTCTTCAGAGAGTTTGTATGTGTGCTTTGTGTATGTGTGTGTGCAGTGCATGCGTGCTTGTGTGTGTCTATGTGTGCGCGCGCATACATGTGTGTTGTGTCTTATTCTGTTTCAAGGCCCGTACATTTGCGAGTGTGATCTTTAATTCAACTTTATAGAATGTATGTTTCGATGCTTTGGCCAATATTGATTTCACATTCCTGATTACCCTTGAAAAGCATGTGCACCTCCGTGTGAATGGGATGGTTGTTGTGAATGATTGCGAGTGTGTTTTTATGCTTCCCTCTCTGTCTGTATGTGTACAGTTGTCTCTGTAAGTGTTTGCAGTTGCGTGTGTGCTCTGATTGTGTTTGTATGTGCTTCAGGCATGTGTCAGGCTCTTTGTGAGTGAATGCGTCTGTGTGTGTCTTTCTGTTGCTGTGTGCATGCATCTGTGTGTTTGTGTGTTTGTGATTTTCAGCATGTTATTGAGAGAGAAAGTGTTTGTGAGAGTTTGTACGTTTGTATTTGCTGGTGTGTGCGTGTGTATGTGAGGAAATGTGCACAATTGTATGTTTGTGTGTGTGTATGTATCCATTTGTGTTTCTGAGTGTGAGGGTTTGTGTGATCCCATATGTACATTTGCCTGTGCATGTGATTGACTGTGACTGTTCATGTGCTGCATATGTGTATGTGTGTTCTATGTGTTTGTGTGCATACACATATGTGTGGTTGTGCAGGACTGTGCGTGTGTGTGCTGTTGTGTGTGTGTGTCTCTGTGACTCCCTGAGTGTGTGCATTTGTGTGATCCCATGAGTGCATCTGGCTGTGTGCATTTCTTTTCTGTATATGTGTTTCCCATTGAATTATAGGGTGTGAGTTTCTGTCTGTGAGTTTATGCGTGCATGTGTGCAAGAGAGAAAGTGTTCCAGAGAGTTTGCACTTGGGTGTTTGTTGGTTTGTAAGTTTGCATGTGTATATGTGTCTTGTGCGTGTCTGTGTGTCTGTCAGTGTATGCATGCAAGTCTGTTTGTATGTGTCTTTGTGTGTTTAAGATTGTGTGTGTGTGTGTGTGTGTGTGTCTATGCATATGTATGTGTGAGTATGAGTTTTTAATTCGCTTTATAGATTGCATATTTTGCTGTTTTGCTCAATGCTGATTTCATATCCCCGATTACACTTGAGAAATGTGTGTCTGTGTGTGTGAGTATGTGTGTGTGTAATTCTGTGTGCCTGCGAGTGTTCTGTGTGAGTGCACGTGCATGTGTGTGGTTGTGTGTGAGTGTATGTGTGCATGTTATTTAAATGCTTGATTGTCTGTGTGTGGTGTGTGTATTAATACATCTGTGCCTGTGTCCATGTGGGTTTGCTTTGTGTCTTGGTTTGTGTGTCTTTGAGTGGGTGTGTTCCTGTGATTCCATATGGCTGTGTGTGTCATTGAATGTTCGTCTGTGTGTGTGTGTGTGTGTGTGTGTGTGTGTGTGTGTGCTTGTGTGTGTGTGCAAGTTCAGTGTGTGTTTTGGTTTATGTGTGCCTTTTGTGTCTCTGATTGTGCGCATGCTTTCTGTGTCTGTGTGCCTGTGAGTGTGCGTGTGGTAATTTTTAACACATTTCAGCGGAAGAAGGTTTCATTGGCTTCGAAAACATTGATTTCTAATCATTGATTTCCTTTGAGAAGTGTGTGTATGCGTGTGTGTGTGTGTGTGTGTGTATTTGTGTACGTGTGTGCGCATGCTTGCCTGTTTCTGAGTGTATCTGAGTTACTATCATTTTATTTTATTTATCGGGTGTGGAATTCGATGGCGCTACCAGCATTTACTTATCATTTGCAATGTCCATTGAGAAATTTGCCTGTTTCTTTGCAGGCATGTATGTGTATAAATGTGTGTGTATGTGTGTATGTTTATGTGTATGTGTGTGTTTGTGTGTGTGTGTGTGTGTGTGTGTGTGTGTGTGTGTGTGTGTGTGTGTGTGTGTGTGTGTGTGTGTGTGCCTCTGTGTGTCTCTGAGTGTGTGCATCTCTGTGATTCAGTGTGTGCATGTGCTGCTTGTGTTTGCTTCTCTCTGGAACTCAGCTTGTATACTGTGTGCGGTCCTGGGAATCTCAATAAGGAAGGATGTGAAATGTAGAGAGTGTAGAGAGTAATGTAGAGAGTGCAGAAGAGGTTGACAAGAATGATGCTCGGGATTACAAACTTCAGCAATGAAAATAAATTAGAGTGCTTGGGCCTTTTCCCCTTGGAGTGGAGAAGGCTAAGTGGTGATTCATTTGAGATGTTCAAAACCATCAGGGGGCGGGAGAAGAAGAGATCCTGTTCCCCTTCTTTAAAAGATCTAATATGAGAAGGCACATATTTAATTGAAATGCATAAGATACAAACGCAATGTAAGAAAATAAAAACCTTTTCACACATAAATTGGTTTGGCTTTGGAATGCTGAATCTGGTAGCTTCGTAGAGGCAGCTGTAATCAGGCCCATCGAGAAGTCAATATATGATTGTTTAAATTGAAAGAATGTGGTTTGGTGTGGGGGAAAAAAACCTGTTGCATGGCACTGAGTTATAAGGAACTTTCAAAGAGCTGAAGCAGACATGATGGCCCACATGCCCTCCATCTGCACCGTACAAACTGTGAATGTGTGTGTGTTTCTTTCTGTGCATGTGTTTTAGAGCGAATGTGTTAATGAGAGTTTGTACATGTGTGTGTGTTTGTGTCTGCTTGTGTGTGTTTGTGTGTGTCTGTATGTGCCTGTGATGGTCTGTGTACACGCATATTTGTGTATGTTTCACTGCGCATTTCTTAGTGTGTGTGTTAGTGTGTTTCCGTATGTGCATGTACCCGTGTGTGTCAGCGATTCTGTTTGTGATTGTACTGCTGCGTGTGTGCTTCCATGCACGTTTGATAGAGAATGTGTTTGTCAGTGAATGTGCGTGTGTGTTTTTGCTTATAGTGTTTGTGCATGTGTGTTTGTGCATCTCTGAGTGTGTGTGCGTGTGTGTGTGTGTGTGTATGTGCACGTCTGTGTGTGCAAGTTTCTTTCAGTGTTGCTGAGTGTGTGTGTGTGTGTGATTTTGTGCGTGCACTGCCTGTCCATGAGTGATTGTGTGACTGAGTTTATGTGTATGCATGTGTTTTGATGTTCCTGAGTTTGTGTTTCATTGTGTGTATTTCTGTGCATGCTTGTAAAAGTGTGATTGTGAGATTTTGTACATATGTGTGTTAGTGCATATGTGCATGTGTGTGTGCGTGTGTGTGTGTTTGTGTGTGTATGTGTGTGTGTGTGTGCATGTATCTTTCTGTTTCCGATGTGTTCGTTTGTGTGATCCCGGTTTCATGAGCCTGTGTTAACCCTTCATTCAAAGTCACCTTTGGGTCACCTTATAATGTCTGAGTTCCCAGTCACTGTTCCCAATCCTCCTTCCTCACAGCCAGTGTTGTGCAATTATTAATTCATTTAATCTCTCCTTCTTTCTACTGTTTCAATAAATATGTCATCTATTCTTTCATATACATTATATTTGATGCATGACTGAATGCAGTAACACATAAGAAAAATTCTCAAACGGCTTTTGGCTTCCAAACCGTGATGAATAATATCATTGCCAATGTCCCTTCCTTTACTGAACATAATCACAATTGTTTTCTGAAGTGCAAAAACTGTGTTGTGACCAAATGTGTCACATGTTACCTGGTGGCCATGGCGTTGTCTGATCTACTGGTCCGTATCCAGGACCACATATTAAAGGTAAGGGTGCCTGGCCATTTGCTTACCTGTCGGTACAGCACATCATTGATTCGGCTAATGCAGGTTCCTGTGAGGGGGGAGATGACTTGGGGGATTGGACATATGCAAATCCCGATTATTTTCGATGAACAGTTTTGCTTATTGTCTTCACTAAATGTGTGTAATATCCACACCGTCATGCTTTATGCAGGCACTGACTTTTTTACCTGGTTCAACATCACTTTCACCTTCGATCGATTTGTGGCTACTTCTAGCCCAAACCTGAAATGTAAATATTACAGTGAGAAAATGATATCTGTGGTTTTGGGAACAGTGACTGTGCTGAGCTGTTTACAGAACATGTTCTGATATTTTATGTTAAAAGCGCAGTATTTGCTGATGTACCTCCCCTGGTTTTGTGATATCACAGTCGATCTTCAGTCCTCTGGCTAATGGGGAACAATCTAGTTCCTCCATCACATTCTAACCCTGTGTGTCCCATTTGCCCTGATTCTACTGCTCAATGCTCACACGGTCAGACACATTTTAATGAGCACCAGAGCCTGCAGGTGACTCTGGGCACATAGCCATGGAGAGAGCCCCAGAGAGTCATAGGAGATCCATCAGATTAATGTATGTGATCTCTGCCAATTTCATCTTGTTATGGTCAACTGTCAAAACTTATTCTATATGATAGTGCATGTGGGGCATGGAGTTTCATTCTGTACAATTTCATGACTTTGTTTCCGAACTGGGCTTCATGCTGCAGCTCCTGAGCTGCTTGACTAACACTGCGATTTACACCGTAACACAGACTCCATTCAGACATCCGATGGCGAAAGTGCTGAAATATCCCTTTACTTCAATTCTTCAATTAATTCAATGATGAGAAGGATTCAATCATTCAGAGTTTTCGCTGGGTGGACTGTTATAGATACCACTCGATGTTTGGGCAGAAAAAAAGTCACACCATATCATCTCTTCCCGCCTATCCTGACGCTCAATGATTGATTAGAAAAAAAACACACCTCCAAATATTTTGTGCCCTTACATTGCTTCGGCCACCGGTCTCACCAAGCCATTTCTCCCTAAATGGATAGAAAACACAACTCCAAATGTCTCTGACTTCATATTGGTATGGTTCTGTGCATAAAGTGGATATTACACATTGATTGGAGAGAAACAAACCCTCCTAACATCTTTGCAGTCCTATTGGTTGTCTGCCCATCCATCATGGGTATTTTTCAATGATTGTACAGAAAGAAACACGCAGCCTCTATATCTGCCCTCCCAGCTGACAGTATATCATGGATACAATCATTGAATGAACCATAAAAGCTCGAACATCTCTGACTTCTCAATGGCCACACTGCCTGTCAATCACCACGATCCCTCACATTTATTGGACAGGAAACCATCTTTCAGAAGGCAATAGAAAATTCTCGGAAGGGACCGAGGAACGGAGGCAATACATATAAACAGATTTAAGAGTCAAGGTACCAGTGATATTTGTTCACGACGGAGTGGACAGTGGTAGTTAAAGGGAATTTCGACAGAAAAGAGAGAGAAAGAGAGAGAGAGAGAGAGAGAGAAGAGAGAAGGAGAGAGTTGAAGTGAGAGACTGAGAATGAGAAGAGAGGGACAGAGGGAGAGAGAGTATGAGAACGAGAGTGACGGGGAAAGTTAGAGGGAAAAGGGAGAGAGAGAGAGGCAGACAGAGAGATTCAGAGACAGAACGTGAGAGAGAAAGAGAAGATCAAAGTGAAGAGTGAGACAAAGTGAGAGGGAGAGACAGATAGAGTGACAGGGAGAAGGAAAGGGAGACAGAGGCAGCTAGAGAGATAACGTGAAACAGAGGCTAAGATGGAGCTGCAGAGTCCGAGTGGGGGAGGGACAGATAGATTGAGCGGGGGACAGAGGCTGGCAGGGAGAGAGAGAGAAAGGCAATCAGACAGTGAGAGGGAGACAGTTGGGCAGAGAGGTGGGGATTGTGACAGTATTGTAGGGAGAGTGTTAGATGTTAGTGAGAGACAGACAGAAAATGAGGGACAGAGTACGACAGAAAAAGAGGAAGAAGGACATGGACGGAGAGTGAGGGAGAGAGAGAGAAAAAGAGGGAGGGATAGAGAGAGAAAGAACACCAGTAGTGATAAGTGAGAGAGACAGATGCCGAGAGAGAGAGATACCGAGGTAGAGGAAGGGACAGAAATAAAGAAGCAGACAGAGGCAGAGGGAGGGAGAAAATGAGAGAGATTTGGGAGAGAGAAATATATTGATTCAGGGAGATAGGGAAAGAGAGACGGAAACAGGGGCAGAGGGAGAGAGAGGTGGAGACAGATAGAGAGATATAGATAAAGAGTAAGGGATAGATAGAGATTGACAGATAGAGAGGGAGAGTGAGAGAGAGAGATAGGATGAGAGAAATTCAGACACCAAGGGAGAGAGAGAGGAAGAGGTCGAATGAGGGACACTGAGAAAAAGAAAGAGAGTGCAATAAAGTCTGTGAAAGGTAGAGGCAGGGTTAAAGAACGGGACACAGATAGATGCAGAGAAAGAGAGGCTAGGAGAGAGATACAGAGATAGCGAGATTGAGAAAGAGAGAAAGAAGAGGCGAGGCACAAAATGAGAGGAGAACATAGAGGGGCAAAGAGAAAGAAAGGGGCAGATGAGGAGAAAAGAAATGTGAGCGAGGGAGAATGAAAGAGAGGCAGAGAGAGAGAGAGTGAGAGACACGAATAAAGGAAGAGAGAAAGAGGGGGGACAGAGACCGAGAGGGAGAGATAGACAGAGCGAGAGAGAGAGAGAGAGAGAGAGAGAGAGCCGAGGGAGGAAGAAATGTGAGACATTGAGATCCAAGACAGAGACAGACAGAGGGAGAAAGGCAAAGAGAGAGAGGGAACGAGAGAGGCAGATATGGCGTCAGGGCCAGGGACAGAAATAGTTAAGCAGACATAGACTGACATAAATATAGATATGGAGAGAGTGGAAGAGAGAAACATATAGGTAGCGATTGGGAAAGAAACAAAGCATGAGTCAGAAAGATATCAGAAGAAAAGCGGTGACTCAAATCAAGAGAGAAAGAGACAGATGAATAGGGAGAGACGTTGATAAAGGGATGAAGAGAGAAAGATATATATAGATAGAGAGAGAGAGTGAGGCAGACAGAGAGAGAGATGGATATATTCAGAATTATAGGAACAGAGAGAGAGACAGCAAAAGAAAAATACTGTGGCTCAGTGAGAGGCTGAGGGAAAAAAGATGGGCAGAGTGAGATCAAAAACAAAGAGCGATACAGAGACAGAGACAGGCAGTGTGAGAGAAAGGAACAGAAACAAAGTTCGACGTAGTGACATGGAGAAAATGGGCAAACGTAAGAGAGAGAGGGTGAAATGGAAAGTGAGAGAAAAAGAGTCAGAAAAAGAAAGAGAGCAAAAGACAGGGGGAGTGAAAGAGAGAAAGAGAGACAGAGAGAGAATGACACCAGAGAGAGATGAAGAGGCAGAGAATGAGAGAGAGAGAGAGGTAGCGAGTGGAGGTATAGACATAGGATGAGCCAAATGAGAAATTGCAACAGAGAGAGGGGAGCATAGAGAGAGAGAGAGAGAGTGGGACTCAGAGAATGAGTCAGAGTGATAAGGAGAGAGACAGAAGGAGGTGGAGAAGCTCACAGACTGAGAGTGGGAGAGAGACAGATATGGAGCAGCAGTGAGAGGGTGCGAAAGAGAAACAGCGACAGAACGAGAGAGAAGAGCAGATACAGAGGGAAATAGCGATAAATAATAAGAGAGAGAGAGTTGGCAAGTGAGATACCGTGTAAGAGTCAGGCTGAGAGAGAGACACAGAGAGATAGAGAGAGAAAAACAGACAGAGGAAGAGAAAGATAGACGAGTGAGACTTACTTAAAGAGCGTGAAAGCGTGACATAGAAATGGAGAGAGGGAGATCGACTTGTTTTGAGGGACAGAGATGCAAAAGGTGAAGGGAGATAGCTTGAGTGAGAGAGACCACTAGAGAGCGAGGCAGATGGTGTCAGAAAGAAAGAGAGAGAGAGAAAGTCAGAAACAGAGCGAGGGAGAAATGGTAGCAGGGAAATAAAGAGTCAGAGGGGGGCAGGGAAAGAGAGTGAGAATGACAGAGATGAAAGAGACAGACATGAGAGAGAGAGAGAGTGGTAGAGAGGCTGAGGCAGAGATTGACCAAAGGGAGAAATAGGGAGAGAGAAGAAAATAAAAAGAGGGAGACTGAGAGATTGAGAGAGCGAAACAGACAGAGACAGGGGAGCAAATAGAGATGGACAGGGAAAAAGATGGAGAGTGGGAGCGGGAAAAAGTCATAGAGAGAGAGATGGACAGTGGAGAAATGCAGAGAGAGATAGGATCACACAGAGATGGTGCAATCCCGGGGCAAAGAGAGAGAGAGCGAGAGAGAAAGACAGGGAGAAGGGAGGCAGAGAGATACTGATAGGAAGAGAGTGGGAGAGAGAGGGAGCGAGTCAGATAGCTAGAGGAACAAATTGATAGAGAGAGGGAGACAGATGAACAGAGATAGAGAAAGAGAAAGGGGCTACGAGAGAGTGATAGATAGTGAAAGAGTGTGAGAGAGAACGAGGGGCAGACAGATAGAGAGGGGGAGAGACAGAAGGACAGTAATAGAGAGAGAGAGAGAGCCAATTAAATGGCTTGAATTAGAATGAGGGAGAGGGAAGGAGGAAGGGAAGGGTGTGAAAGAGCCAAGGAGCAATGGAGAGACAGAGAGAGGCAGTGTGAGAGGCAGAGAAGGAAATATTTAGAGATAAAAACATAGAAAACAACAGACAGAGCGTGAGAGAGAGAGAGAGAGAGACTGAAACGGTTAAAGAGAGAAAATGAGGCATAAAGAGAAACAGAAATAAAGAGAGAGAGAGGAAGCGAAAGAGAGAATCTCAGAGAGAGATGGAGAAAATGAGACAGATAAGAGGTAGAGAGAAAGAAACAGAGAGAGAGAGAAAGAAAGCGAGATACAGAGGAAATGGGGGGAAGATAGACAGAGAGAGCGACAGAGACGCAGAGACTTAAATAGAGACATAGAGAAAGGGAGAAAGAATGAGAGTCAGGGAGAAAGAAAAAAAGATAAAGCGAGAGAGGGAGAGAGAGAAGGGGGCGAGAGAAAGAGGAAATAAAGAGAGTAAAAGAGACAGAGGGGATAGAGACAGAGAGTGAGAGAGGTGAGATAGACACACAGATAGGATAAGAGTGGAAGATAGGCAGATAGTGAAGAGAGATTGATACAGAGAGAGGCAGTGACAGAGTGACGCACGGGAGAGATAGGACGAGTACAAGTGGAACTTAAAATTATAGAGAGAACAAGACAGAGGAAGAGGGAAGCAGAGAGACCAAAAATGAAACAGGGACCAAAAGAGTTAGAGACCATGGCAGAGACAGGGATAGAGAGCAGGAAGCAGTGAGGGACACGAAGAGTGAGTTACAGGGAGAGATATACAGAGAGAGAGAGAGAGAGAGATACAGAGACGCACAGAGAAAACGAGCGACAGGCGTAAAGAGAGAGAGAGATACTGAGACAATGGGACAGAGAGGGAGAGGCAGAGAGACAGGCAGTCAGTCACAGAGAGAGACAGAGGGACAATAACAGTGAGAGAGCGAGGGGAGAAACCTAAATAGACAGATGGAGAGGGAGAGAATTTCGGAGAGAAAAAGAGAGAAATAGAGAGTGAGTTAGAGATAGTAAAACTCTTGTAAATAGAGATACCGAAAGAGAGGGGGAGAGAGATAGAGAGAACGAGAGGGAGAGAGAGAGAGAGAGAAATAAAGAGAGATCGAGAGACAAAGATAGAGAGAGAGAGAACAATAGAAAACAGACTGAAAGGGACGGAGAGAGATAGAAATGGAGCCAGAAAGAGAGAGAGACCGAGGGAGATATGAATAGAGAGAGAGGCAGAAAAAGAGAGAGAGAGAGGGAGCGAGTGGGAGTGTGTGAGAGAGATAGAGAAAGAGAAGAGAGAGAAAGGCAAAGACGCAGAGAGAGGCAGAGTGTGAGACTAACGAGAGAGAGTGAGAGGAGGAGAGAGAGCGACATAGAAGGAGCGATGTGGAGAAATTGGGAGAGATAGTGAGAGAGAACGTGAGAGTGAGCGAAGGAGAGAGAGAGAAAGAGCAAAAGAGAGGCCGAGAGACATGTACAGAGAGAGAGAAAGAGAGTGAGGGGGTCAGAGAGAAAGAGATATACGGAGAGAGAGAGAGAGAGGAAGTGAGAGAGAGATAAAGATGCAAATGGAGAGATAAATGAGAGATAGACCAAGGGAGAGACAGAAAGAGATACAAAGAGTGAGAGAGATAGACAGAGAGAGAGAGAGACAGGCAGAGAGACAGAGTGACAGGGAGAGAGAGAGAAAGAGAGAGTTCAAAGACAGAAAGGCTACAATGGAGAGAAAGACAGAGAGAGAGACGGAGACACAGAGCGAGGGAGGCAGAGAGAGAGGGAGAGAGAGAGAGAAATAGAGAAAGACAGATACAGTGACAGAGATAATGAGGAAAGATACAGTTACTGGGAAAGTGAGACAGAGATGGAGGGAGAGGGAGCCAGATTGCGGGATGCTGACAGTGAAGAGACAGAGAGAGAGAGAGAGAGAGAAAGAGAGAGGGGTAGAGGGAGAGAGAGAGAGGCAGGAAGAGATGAGAGAGACTCATGAAGGTGGGGGCGGGGAGGGCAGAAAGACAAAGGGTGTGAGCAATAGAGAGACAGAGTCAGAGCGAGATGTAGAGTTTGAGGGGGGTGGGGGAGAGACAGATCGTGAGACAGAAACACAGAGAGAGAGGAAGTTTGTGAACGAGACAGGAGATTGGGAGAGTGAGACACAGAAGAGAGAGCGAGAGTGATAGAGAGAGAGAGAGAGAGAGAGAGAGAGAGAGATGGACAGACAGAGAAGCTGCAAGGTAGGGAGTGAAAGAGATAGGCAGACAGAGGGAAGCAGTGGGATAGAAACTAATAGTGAAATCTTAAAATGTTAAACGTAAACACTAAGAATTTTCCAATGAAAACTTAAATCTGTATGCAGACATGTATGTTATGTGATAAGAGTTGACTATTACCACTTGAAGATTGCACAGCATTGAGAGTCGGACTAGAGACACAGGAAAGGATCATAGTTCGGTGTGGTGTTCGCCCCTCTCACGTAATGAATTGGCAGGTTGTTTTGGCTGAGATCTGGGAAGACATACAATAGACAAAGAGGAGGCTTTGATGAAAGACATACAGTCTTGACCTGTGAGGACCAAGGTCTTTTTTGTGTACGTGTTACAATTTTGATTGGATAATACACCCTTTAGAATAATTGGTAGCAAAATCATATGTTTACGTTCACAATAGATTACTTTTAACATGGCATCCTTGTGTCAGATGCTGATTGGATGTTTTCAAATATACTCAAAAGTAAAATGTTAAGTAAAGGTCCGAAAGTAATGAAATACAATCAATGTGGAGATCAATCATCATTCTACAGAATGATTTCATCTCCCTTTTATATGTTTGAATAAAACCAGTTAAAGGATGCCTGAGTCTCTGTGGTCACTGTGGTGAACGTGGATTCTAATTTCTCTTCCTCAACTGGCCTATGGTGTACTGGTTGAATTGGTGGTAGTACCCTCTTCGAAACTGAGAGACAGAGAGATTTGGAGAGTCAGATACAGAGGAAGAGTGTGTCTGAGAGAGAGTGAGACACAGACAGATAGTGAGAAAGGCGGACAGAGGGAGATAAGAAAGAATGAGAAAGTCTTGCTGAGAAGGAGTAAAAGGTTGGCAGATCGATGCGTTTAGAAGTAGAGAGAGGGACAGAAATGAGAAGAGAGAGGGGAGAGAGACAGAGTGCGAGACAAAGAAAGGGTAAGGAGAAGACTGAAAGAACGACGGAGGCAGAGAGGATGAGAAAGTTTGAAAGAGCTCTTCAGAGAAAGATATAGAATGGAAGGAGAGAGCGACAGATATATGCAGTGGCATAATTAGACAAAGAGAGAGATAGAGAAATAGAGAGTGAGAGAGAGAGCCAGAGAGAGGGAAGCTGATAGAGATAGACAGAGATAAGGATGGAGAGAGGGAGGGAGTGATACTCAGAGTGAGACGTGGACAGGGGGAGAAATGCAGAGAGAGGTAAAGACAGCTGGAGAGTGTGAGAAACTGCATTGTAAGGAGAGACCGAGAGAGAGGCAGACACAGAGAGAGGGAAAGAAGTAGAGAGAAAAAGAGAGAGAAAGGGAGAGAGAGAGAGAGAGGAAATATATATATATATGTATATACGTATATATATATATAGAGAGAGAGAGAGAGAGAGAGAGAGAGAAAGAGATGGATAGAAAGAGTCAGATAAAGAGAAAAGGAGCGAGGGAGATAGACAGGGAGAGGTTGATACTGGGAGAGAGAGAATGAGAGAGATAGGGTGAGAGACAGTCACTGAGAGAGAGATGGAAAGAGAGAGAAACGGAGGTGGGGAGGGCGGGGGAGAATGAGAGAGAGAGGGAGGGAGAGAGAGAGAAAGGGAAGCTGGTAGAGATGGATTCAGATAAATATGAAGACAGTAAGAGAGATTGTCAGAGAGAGACATGGACAGGGGGAGTACTGAAGCGTAAGATAGAGAGACAGAGAGAAAGTGAAAACTCGGGTCACAGAGACTAAGAGAGAGGCAGAGACACAGAGAGAGCGAGAGAGTGAGAGAGAGAGTGTGTGAGAGAGAGAGTGAGAGCGAGATAGAGAGAGAGAGAGAGAACGGACAGAGAAAGTGACTTAGAGAGGGGGACAGATGTAATGAGAGATTGATATAGGCAGAGATGGAGACAGGGAGAGGAGGAGAGGGTGGTATAGAGGGAGAATGAACACTGAGATCGAAAAGAGACAGAGAAGTCTTGAGAGGAGAGGGAGACAGAGGATTATATGGAGAGAGAGATGGAGGAGGGACAGAGATGCAAAAAGAGTTGAAAGGGAGAGAAAGGGTGAAGCTTAGAGAGAGGTAGAGATGGAGATTAAAGGAGAGTGGTAGGGAGTCAGAAACAGAGGGAGGGAGATATGGACAGAGAGAGAGAAATAGAAAGATACGAGAGAGAAAGAGAGAGGGGGTAAGATCTATAGAGAGAGGTAATGGAGAGAGACAGAAAAAGAGAAAAAGAGAGAGGGAAAGATACATGGAGAGAAAGGTTGAGTTTGAGACACTGAAAGAGAGAGGGAGAAAGAGAGGGAACGGGAGAGAGAGCGAGAGAGAGAGAGAGACAAAGGGAGAGAGAGAGAAGGGGGCAACGAGTGAAACAGTTTGAGAGAGGGAAAAAGACAGGGGCGAAGAGAGAGCATGATCACGAGAGTGATTGAGTCAGGCCGAAAGAAAGAAATTGGGAAACATACAAGGAATGAGAATCAGAGATACCGAGAGACAGCGACAGAGAGAGAGAAAGAAGTAGAGAGAGGGAGAGAAATGCAGACAGAGAGAAATAAGAGGCACAAAGACAAAATTGAGCAACAGAGAAAGAGGCAGACACAGAGGCAGAGAAAGTTAGAAATACAAAGAAGCAGACAAACAGAGTGTGAGATATACAGAGAGGGTGATAGACAGAGACACAGAAAGAGTACAACAGAAAGAGTGAGCGAGATGCAGGCGGAAAGAAGAAGAATCACAGAGGGAGACATGGACACAGAAAATGAGAACGACAGTGACGGACTGAAAGGGAAAGATACAGAGTGAGGGAGAGAGAGAGATAGTGGGTCACAGAAAGAGAAATGAAAAGAGGAATAGAGACATTTAGAGAAATGAGGAGAGTGATAGAGGGAGTGAGAAAGTAAAATTTATAGATAGAAAGAGGGCAACAGAAATTGAGAGAGATAAAGAGAGACAGGGAGTGAGAGAAAGGATTAGCTAGAGGGAGGGAGAGAGAGAGACAGCGAGGGAGAAAGAGAGGGAGACAAAATGGAGATAGATAGAGTGATAGAGGAAGAGTGGCTGTCGGAGAGAGAGAGAGAGAGAGACTGAGATAATGAAATAGTGAGGAATTGTCAGAGAAAGGGACAGCGACATGGAGAAAGCAGGAGCGAGAGACATGCATGATGAGTGAGACAGAGATAGATAGCGAGAGTTTAGGCAGAGACCTAAGGACAGAAAGAGAGAGAAAGAGAGAGTGATAAAGATAGATAGATAAAGAGAGATAGAGAGAGAGAGGTAGAGAGGTGTGCAAGAGAGAGAAACCGAGAGGCTGTCAATGACCGAGATTGACTGAGAGGCTGAGGAGGCTGGGAGAGCCGTAGGGAACGAAAAAGAGATTGAGAGTCCGGGAGAGGGAAAGAGTGAGAGGGAGAGAATTTAATGGAAATAGCTGTGTAAAAATAGAGAGAAAAATAGAGATATAGAGAGGGCCAGATGGAGAGACACTGAGTGAGAAAATAGTGCTAGTGACAGAGAAAGAGAGAGAGAATGTGTGACAGAGAGCAAGCGGGAGACACAGAGAGAGGAGGGAGAGAAAACCTAATGGAGAGATAATGAAGAGAGGAGGAGAAGCAAAGACAGATAAACAGAGAGATAAAGAGAGAGAGGGAAGTAGCAATAGAGTGTCAGAGTGGGGAGAGTGATTGACGATGATCAGGAAGTAGGGCCCTGAATTAATTGATACTTTTTACTAATAAGTATCTTCCAAAGGGTTTAATTTAATTCAAAGAATTGTCATGCCAGAAGAGTTCATTACCGTTGTGTGCTCCTCCTGCTCTACGTGGAATGCCGGTAACATGTCTAGTGCCCGGGGCCTGCAGATGTGTAGGAAGTATCCCCAGCTGCAGCGCCTGGATGCCAGGGTTTTAGAGCTAGAGTGGGGGCTGGGGACACTGTGGAGCATCCACGAGTCGGATAGCATCATGGATACCAAGCGTAGAGAAGTGCCAATGCTGCAGTCTAAGAGTCCACAGGCTGGAAAGGAATGATTGAAAACCAGGCAGGACAAGATGACTGGGCAGACAATGCAGGAATACCAAAACAAAAACAGAATTACCTCGAAAAAACTCAGCAGGTCTGGCAGCATCGGTGGAGAAGAAAAGAGTTGACGTTTCGAGTCCTCATGACCCTTCAACAGAACTGAGTGAATCTTAGGAAAGGGGTAAAAAATAAACTGTTATAAGGTTGGGGGGGTGGGGGGGCGGGGAGAGAAGTGATGGAGTGGGTGGTGTGGTTGTAGGGGCAAGCAAGAAGTGGTAGGAGTAAATAATCAAAAGATGTCACAGACAAAAGAACAAAAGAACACAGTAGTGTTGAAGGTGGTGATATTATCAAAATGAATGTGCTAATTAAGAATGGATGGTATGGCACTCAAGAAAAAGCTCTAGTGGGGGTGGGGTGGAAAGGCTAGCAGGGCATAAAAGATTTATAAAATAATGGAAATAGGTGGGTAAAAAAAATCTATATAAATTATTGGAAAAAACAAAAGGATGGAGGAAGAAACAGAAAGGGGGTGGGGATGGAAGAGGGAGTTTAAGATCTAAAGTTGTTGAATTCAATATTCTTTCCAGAAGGCTGTAAAGAGCCTAGTTGGAAGATGAGGTGCTATTCTTCCAGTTTGTGTTGCGCTTCACTGGAACAATGCAGCAAGCCAAGGACAGACATGTGGGCAAGAGAGCAGGGTGGAGTGTTAAAATGGCAAACGAGAGGGAGGTTTGGGTCATTCTTGCGGACAGACCGCAGGTGTTCTGCAAAGCGGTTGCCCAGTTTACGTTTGGTCTCCCCAGTGTAGAGGAGACCGCATTGGGATCAATGAATGCAATAGACTAAGTTGGGGGAAATGCAAGTGAAATGCTGCTTCACTTGAAAGGAGTGTTTGGGCCCTTGGACGGTGAGGAGAGAGGAAGTGAAGGGGCAGGTGTTACATCTTTTGCGTGGGCATGGGGAGGTGCCATAGGTGGGGGTTTAGGAGTAGGGTGTGATGGAGAAGTGGACCAGGGTGTCCCGGAGGGAAAGATCCCTACAGAATGCCGACAGTGGTGGTGAAGCGCAGATATGTTTGGTGGTGGCATGATGCTGGAGTTGGCGGAAATGGCAGAGGATGATCCTTTGAATGTGAAGACTGGTGGGGTGATAAGTGAGGATAAGGGCGACCCTCTCATGTTTCTTGCAGGGAAGAGAAGGCATGAAGGCAGATGCGCGGGAGATATGCCCGACACAGTTGACGGCCCTTTCAACGACCGTTGGTGGAAAACCTCGGCTAAAGGAGAAGGAGGACCTGTCAGAGGAACTGATTTTGAAGGTAGCATCATCAGAAAAGATGCGATGGAGGTGAAGGAACTGAAAGAATAGAATGGGGTCCTTACAGGAAGTGGAATGTGAGGAGCTGTAGTCAAGGTAGCTGCGGGAGTCGGATAGCTTGTAATGGATATTGGTGGACAGTCTATCACCAGAGATTGAGACAGAGAGGTCAAGGAAGGGAAGGGAAGTTCAGAGATGGTGCATTTGAAAATGATGGAGGGGTGGAGATTGGAAGCAAAATTTATAAATTTTTCCAAGTCCCGACGAGAGCATGAAGCAGCACTGAAGTAATAATTGATGTACTAGCGAAAGAGTGGTGGAAGGGGGCGGAGTAGGACTGGAGCAAGGAGTGTTCCACATACCCCATAAAGAGACAGGCATAGCTGTGGCTGATGTGCGTACCCAAAGCCACACCTTTTATTTGAGGGAAATGAGAGGAGTTGAAGGAGAAATTGTTCAGCGTGAGAACAAGTTCAGTCAGACGGAGGAGAGTAGTGGTGGATGGGGATTGTTTGCGCCTCTGTTCGAGGAAGAAGCTAACGGTCCTCAGACCATCCTGTTGAGGGATGGAGGTGTAGAGGGATTGGACGTCCATGGTGAAGATGAAGCAATTGGGGCCAGGGAACTGGAAATTGTTGATGTGACATAAAATGTCAGAGGAATCACAGATGTAGTTGGGAAGGGACTGGACAAGGGGAGATAGAAGGGAGTCAAGATAGTGAGAAATGAGTTCCATGGGGCAGGAGCAATCTGCACGATCTTTCTACTGGGACAGTTCCATTTGTGGATCTTGGGTAGGAGCTAGAAGCGGGTCATTCGAAGTTGGGTGACTATCAGATTGGAAGCTGTGGGAGGATGATCTCCAGAGGACATGAGGTAAGGGACAGTCCTGGAAACAATGGCTTGATGTTCGGTGCTGGGGTCATGGTCCAGGGAAAGGTCAGAGGAAGTGTCTGCGAGTTAACGCTCAGCATGCGTGAGGTAGAGGTTAGTGCGCCAGACCACAGCAGCACCACCCTTGTCAGCGTGTTTGAAGACAATGTTGGGGCTGGACCTGAAAGAACGGAGTGCAGTAAGTTCAGAGAGAGACAGATCAGAATGGGTTAGAGGACCAGAGAAATTGAGACGGGTAATGTCATGCTGACAGTGCTCAATGAAAAGATCAAGAGAAGGTAAGAATCCAGAGGGAGGGGTCCAGGTGGAGGGAGAATATTGGAGGTGGGAGAAACGATCCGTTGAAAGGGAAGACGACTCCTGACCAAAGAAGTGTTCAGGGAGATGAAGACGTTGGAAGAAGAGTTCAGCATCGTGCTGAGCCCGAAAGTCATTGAGGTGAGGGCGTAAGGGTATGAAACTAAGTCTTTTGCTAAGCACTGAACGTTCAGCGTCGGGGAGAGGGGCAGGTCAGGGGGTATATTGAATACGCAGCCGGGCTGGGATTGGAAAATTGGGTGGGGACGGAGGGACAGTCAGGAGTGGAAGTTCCTAGATGGGTGTTGGTGTCGAAGGTTGTTGGAGCTTGCGTTCTTTAGTACTTGAGAGAAAGAGAAAAAAAGTTTCTTGTTGAGGTGTTGGATGAGACGAAGAATAAAATAAAACTGGGGGCACATGCAGCTTTGAAAAAGGGTCTGGTGGTGCTGCTGGAGGGAGAGGTTGAGTGTGTTCATATGGCAGCGCATGGCACTGAGAGTGGATCTCAGAATTTGACGGGAACAGCAGTCCGAGAAACTTTTTATGTCCTGGATTCCTGTAATCCTGGGTGGGTTCGAAACAAGATGGATAGAATTTCAGTTGGAATCCACATGGGGTAAGACGGAGATGGAGACAGTCACCGAGAAAGGAGATATTGCTGTGAAAGCAGGTTTTAGTAAACACCTTGTCAAACACCAGGAGGGAAATTGAAAACAATGAAGGTGAAAAAGGCAAAAGAGAGATACAGAAATCTTGTCGCAGAGAGGAACAGAACATCTACAAGATAGGCAGTCCTTGAAGAGGAGTCTGGGTCAATTAAACAAAGAGATAAAAACAAAAAACTGTGGATGCTGGAAATCCAATACAAAAACAGAATTACCTGGAAAAACTCAGCAGGTCTGGCAGCATCGGCAGAGAAGAAAAGAGTTGACGTTTCGAGTGCTCATGACCCTTCAACAGAACTGAATGAATCTTAGGAAAGGGGTGGAATATAAGCTGATTTAAGTTGGGGTGAGGGGGTGGGGGAGAAGTGGGGGGTGGGTGGTGTGGTTGAAGGGAGAAGCAAGAAGTGATAGGAGTAGATAATCAAAAGAGGACTCAGACAAAAGAACAAAAGAACACAGAGGCATTGAAGGTGGTGATATTATCTAATCAAATGTGCTAATTAAGAATGGATGGTAGGGCACTCAAGGTACAGCTCTAGTGGGGGTGGGGTGGAAAGGCTAGCAGGGTATAAAAGATTTTAAAATAATGGAAATAGGTGGGAAAAGAAAAATCTGTATAAATTATTGGAAAAAACAAAAGGAAGGCAGAAGATACAGAAAGGGGGTGGGGATGGAGGAGGGAGTTCAAGATCTAAAGTAGTTGAATTCAATATTCAGTCCGGAAGGTTGGAAAGTGCCAAGTCTGAAGTTGAGGTATTGTTCCTCCAGTTTGCGTTGGGCTTCACTGCAACAATGCAGCAAGCCAAGGACAGACATGTGGGCAAGAGAACAGGGTGGAGTGTTAAAATGCCAAGCGACAGGGAGGTTTGTGTCATTCTTGCGGACAGACCACAGGTGTTCTGCAAAGTGGTCGCCCAGTTTACTTTTGGTCTCTGCAATGTAGAGGAAACCGCATTGGGAGCAATGAATGCAGTAGACTAAGTTGGGGGAAATACAAGTGAAATGCTGCTTCACTTGAAAGGAGTGTTTGGGCCCTTGGACGGTGAGGAGCGAGGAATTGAAGTGACAGGTGTTGCAACTTTTGCATGGGCATGGGGAGATGCCATAGCTGTGGGTTGAGGAGTTTTGGGTGATGGAGGAGCGGACCAGGGTGTCCCGGAGCGAACAATCCCTATGGAATGTCGCCAGGGCTGGTGAAGGGCAGATGTATTTGGTGGTGGCATCATGCTGGAGTTGGCATCAATGGTGGAGGATGATCCTTTGAATGTGGAGACTTGTGGGGTGATAAGTGAGGACACGGGGGACCCTATCATGTTTCTTGGAGGGAGGAGAAGGCGTGAGGGCAGATGTGCTGGAGAAGGCCGGACATGGTTGAGGGTCCTGTCAACGACTGTGGGTGGAAAACCTTGGTTAAGGAAGATGGAGGACATGTCAGATGAACTGGTTTTGAAGGTAACATCATCAGAACAGATGCAACAGAGGTGAAGGAACTGAAAGAATGGAATGGAGTCCGTACAGGAAGCGGGGTGTGAGGAGCTGTAGTTAAGGTAGCTGTGGCGGTCGGTAGGTTTGTAATGGATATTGGTGGGCTTTCTGTCACCAGAGATTGAGACAGAGAGGTCAAGGAAGGGAAGGGAAGTGTCAGAGATGGACCACGTGAAAATGATGGAGGGGTGGAGATTGGAAGCAAAATTAATAACTTTTTCCAAGTCCCGACGAGAGCATGAAGCAGCACCGAAGTAATCATTGATGTACCGGAGAACGAGTTGTGGACGGAGGCCGGAGTATGACTGGAACAAGGAATGTTCCACAAACCCCAAAAAGAGACGAGCATAGCTGGGGACCGTGCGGGTACCCATAGCCACACCTTTTATTTGGAGGAAGTGAGAGGAGTTGAAGGATAAATTGTTCAGTGTGAGAAAAAGTTCAGCCAGACGGAGGAGAGTAGTGGTGGATGGGAATTGTTTGGACCTCTGTTCGTGGAAGAAGCCAGGGGCCCTCAGACCATCCTGGAGGGGGATGGAGGTGTAGAGGGATTGGATGTCCATGGTGAAGAGGAAGTGGTTGGGGCCACGGAACTGGAAATTGTTGATGTGACGTAAGGTGTCAGAGGAATCACGGATGTAGGTGGGAAGTGACTGGTCAAGGGGAGACAGAAGGGAGTCAAGAAAACAAGAAATGAGTTCCATGGGGCAGGAGCGAGCTGACATGATCGGTCTACCGGGACAGTCCTGTTTGTGGATTTTGGGTAGGAGGTAGAAGGTTGGGCGACTATCAGGTTGGAAGCTGTGTGAGGAAGATCGGCAGGAATAACCTCTGGCTGTTCTCCTGCACAACAGGTAGACCACTTTGGAGACTGTTGTGGACAATGGCCTCTCAGGGGAAAGCAGCAACAGTCAAATTATTAGCACCACGAATGTCTCTACTGCACAGGGGAGGACGAAGAATTGTAGGAATGTACTAGTTATAGGGGATTATATTACATGGGCAATTGGGCGTGTCGATGGCCACAAACGGGACTCCAACATTGTATGTTGCCTCCCTGGTGCAAAGAATAATTACATCTCATAGCAGCTGCAGGTGATTCTGATGGGGCAGGGTGAACAGCACTTGGCCGTTTTATACATTGGTACACACGACATACATAATAAAAGTGATGAGTTCGTTAAAGCAAAATATTGGGAGTGAGGAATTCGGTTGAGAATTAGGAGCGCAATGGTAGCGAACTCATGATTACAAACACTGCCACTTGCAGGTCGGATTAGAAATTGCAGGTTGTATTTTATGTATATGTGACTGAAGTAATGGTGTGTGTGGTGGGAGTTTCAGATTCCTGAGAAATTGGAACTGGTTCTAGGGGACATGGCACTAGTACAAATTGGAGAGGGTACACATTGGCAGGACCGTTACTGATGTCCAAGGTGGAATATTTGCTAGAGTGGTTGAGGAGGGTTTAAACTAAAATGACGTGTGTATGGAAACCTATGCAAGGAGTCAGCGGAGGAGGAATTAATGATATTAACAATGGACAGAAAAAAGAACAAGAAAAGTGATAGCCACTGAAATCCAGGAAATTATTCAAACGGGGACTCAGTGAGTAATAGTAGGATCGCGACAACTAAGGTTAAACCGAAAAGGGTGAAGGCTTTGTGCCTTAACGCGAGGAGCTTTCACAGTGAAGTGTGTGATAAAACCATACTAATTGATGTAAACAGGTATCATGTAGTCGGGAAAAGGGAGACGCAGCTGCAGGGTGACCAAGGATGGTTTTGGACATCTAGTGGTATTCAGTATTTAGGAGGGGCAGACAGAAAGTTAACGGCAGTAGTGTTGCATTGCTGGTTAAAGAGGAAATCAATGCAATATTGAGGATGGATATTAGCTACAACAATGCAGAATCTGAATTGGTAGAGCTGAGAAACACTAAGAGGTGAAACAAAAAAAAAGAAACCTTAGCGGGGGTTTTATAGACATCCTCAAACTTTAGTGGTGATTTTGGGAAGTACATTAAAAAAAAATACGAGGCGCATGCAAAAAAGGAAGATTTGTAATTATGGGTGACTTTGAACTGCATATAGATTGACAAATCAAATTAGTTGCAGTATCGTAGAGAGGAATTCTTAGAGTGTCTACAGAATTGTTTTCTGGACCAATACGTTAAGGAACCAAATGGAGAACGGGCCATCCGAGACTGGGTATTGTGTAATGAGAAATAAAAAAAAATCGGCAATCTAGTTGTGCAAGGTCCTTTTAGGATGATCGACCATAATGTGATAGAATTCTTCATCAAACTGAAGATTAACGTAATTAATCCTGAGGCTCGGACCATCAGAAAAAAGCCTACAATGGTTTGAGATGCGGGTTGGTTATGATGGACTGAGAAACATTATTTAACGGGATGACGGTGGATAGGCAATGGCAAACTTTCAATGACCGCATGAGTGAACTGCAACAATTGTGTATTCCCGGCTGTCTCAAAAGTAAAATAGGAAATGTGACAAACACATGGCTTACAAGGTAAATTAGAGATGGTATTATGTCCAAGGAAGAGGCATGGAACTTCTCTAGAAAAGAAGCAACAAACCTGAGGATTGGGAGCACTTTAGAATTCATCAAAGGATGGCCAAGAGATTGATTAAGAAGGGAAAATAGAGCAGGAGACCAAGCTTGTGGCGAGCAACGAGGCTGAATGTAAAGGTTTATTTAGGTATGTGAAGAGAAAAGCAGTGAGAAAGACAAATTTAGTTCCCTCACAGTCAGAAATAGGATAATTTACAATAGAGAAAAAATAAATGGCTGTACAACTAAATGCATACTTTGGTTCTTTCTTCACAGAGGAGGAGACAAGTAGTATCCCCGAAATGTTGGGGAACACAGAGTTTGGTGAGAGGGAGGAACTGAAATAAATCAGTATCGGCAGCGAAATGGTGATAGAGAGATTGATGGGATTAACGGCCAATAAATGATCAGGGCCTGATAATCTACATCTCAGAGTCCTTAAGGAATTGAGCCGAGAAATTGTGGATGGATTGTTCGTCATCTTCCAAGATTGTATAAACCCTGGAACGGTTCCTACAGTTTGGATGGCAGCTAATGTCACCCCCACGATTTATAAAGGGAAGTAAGAAAGAAAACATGGAATTGGCGGCCTGTCAGCCTGACGTCGGTATTGGGTAAAATTCTAGACTATTATATAAGAAACGGAAATATTCAGCATGGATATCCTATAGGGAAATCATGCTTTTCAAATCTACTGGAATTTGTGGATGTTTTTTATTTGGACTTTCAGAAGGTCCCACATAAGCGATTAACGTGTAAAATGAAAGCACCTGGGACTGGCAGTAGTGCATTGAGTTGAGTATGAAACTAGTTATCCGACAGGAAACAAAGAATAGGAATGAAGAAACCTTTTTTTTCCCGAATGTCAGACTGTGACTAATGGGATTCCCTGGGGGTCGTTGCTGCGGCTCCAGCTATTCAAAATATATATTAATGATTTAGATGATGCAACTAAATATAATAGCTCCAAATTTTCAGATGTCACAAAGCTGCTTGGGATGGTGAGCTGTGAGGGGGGTTAACAAATTTTGAGTGTGATTTGGACAAGCTGCGTGAGTGGGCAAATGCATGGAAGATGCAGTATCAAGTGGATAAAAGTGAGGTGTTTTGTAGCAAATACTGGAAGGCAGTTCATTATTCGAATGGGTATAAATTGAGAGAAGGGGATTGTGCAACCAAACATGGGTGTCCTTGAACACCAATCACTGATGGTTAGCATGCAGGTGCAGGAGGCAGCAAAGAAGGCTGCTGTTATGGTGACCTTCATAGCAAGAGCATTCGTGTGCAGGATGAGGGATGTATCTCTGCAATTATACAGAGCCTTGGTGATACCACACTTGAAACATTGTGTGCAGTGTTGGTCTACGTATCTGAGGAAGGATGCTCTTGCAATAGAGAAAGTGCTGCGTAGTCTTACAAGACTGATTCCTGGGATGACAGGACTGACATATGAGGAGAGATTGAGTCGTTTAGGATTATATTCGCTGGAGTTACAAGAATGAGGGGCAACTCATAGAAATCTTTAAATTTCCAGGAGGATTCGATAGGAAAGATGCAGGAAGGATTTCCCCGAATTTCATGGAGTCCAGAACCAGGGGTCACAGTGTGAGTATACGGGGTAGGCCACTTAGTCCTGAGATGAGCAGAAGATTCTGCACCCAATGAGTGGGGAGTCTGTGGAACTCGCTTCGACAGTAAGTAGTTGAGTCCAAAATGTTTTTATTTCAGGAAGATGTTAGAAATGGCTCGTGGAGTGCAAGGGGTGAAAGGATACAGGGAGAAAGCAGGAGCAGGATAATGAGTTGGATGATCAGTCATGGACATAATGAATGGCGGGGCAGGCACGAAGGGCCTATTACCCTACTCCAACTCCTATTTCTTTATGTTTCCGTGTAAGTTTAACAAATGATTGTTGTAGTTTTTCAAGGTGCTTCTTTAGACTCAGCGCCATAATCAATGTGATCTTGGGACTCTGAGTGCATATGAGCTGTCGTTTGCAGTCTGTAGGGCCCATTTGACAATTACTGTTGCTCTGTGGAGTATCAGCAGCCCCTCTTCCTGCTCAACGGCAAATTACGGAGCTGGTTGTTGCCATTAAAGTAAAAGCCACCGTTTCGAAATCTACAAATGTCTTCACCCTGGATTTTTTTTTTATTTTCTGATGCTTATGCCCAATGACACTATAAAAGTCCAGAGTTGTCAGGTAGCTCGTTAACGGCAGTCTGCTTGACCACACTTTGAGAAAAGAATGCTGTTTGAATGAAGGAAAGGTTTACTCAAAGTCCACCTGCAAGCTCTCCTAAATGTAAACCTGAACTACTACCAAAAGCTGGCTGTTTCGAATACCATGCAAGGACAACATTTGCTCCAGGGTGAGTCTGTCCATGGAGACCCTACGCTCTAGTGCAAAACAAGTAAGTTACCTATCTGCAGAATTTTCACGATTCAGAATTATAGATAAGAAAACTCGGTATTCTGAGGAATTCCATCTGATATATTCAAGCTCATTGGCGAATAAAGAACTGCATGGATCACATCTATACCCTCCAACTGTTTCTTAAACAATTGCAAGTTTTATTTCCTTGTCAATGCTCTCTCTGGAAGCCTGTTCCACACGGTGATGACTATTTGTGCGCAGAACTTCCTGATTTCGGTTTTCATTTCATGTTCAAACAGTTGATCGTTTGTAAAATATTTTGCTACACTAATGGATACAAGCCTTCTCCTCATATACTGACACTCCGGTTTCCTGTCACTCTACAATATCCTTGATGTTTGAGTCCAGAGTAATATTGTCTACAGTCTGCGTGAATTTGGGAAATATAACCAATCTGAGAGTCATCTCACGGTTGTCATAGGTCCACCACAGTGCAATTGACAGCAAGACATGTATTCACTATTATGGGTGTGGTCCTGCCTAAATATTCGTATGCTTAAGGGCACTGAGGGTTACTGCAGTATATCAACTCATGACAAATATGGGCAAATCAAACTTGGATCATTCAATCCAATAGTTCTGTGTCACCATTAGGCCATAAGACCATTTGATGTAGGAGCGGATGTCGGTATTTCGGATAATTGACTCTGATCGTCCATTCAATGAGATCACGGCTGATCTGCTAACCTTCAGATCCAGGTTCATGCCTTTTCTCCATATACCTAGATTTCCTCACTAATTAGATATCTGTCTACCTCAGCCTTGATCATAAGTGACGACGCAGCATCCACAGGACTCGGCGGGAAAAAAAAATTCCACCGATTCACTACCTCTCAGAGAATACATTCCTCATCATCTCTGTTCAAATCGCGGCCCGCTGTCTCAAAACCATTGAACGGTAAGCACAATTTGGACAATCAGCTAATATAGCGAATTGTAATTCAAAATTGCAGCTTGGATTCATCCAGTGTGGTTTTTTTTATTTGTTTTTAGAAGGCTTTTTCTTCAAGCCACAGTGCTGGGAAAGACTCTGAATTGTTTTCCACAATATAGTGTTTTGTTCAATGCAGTCAAAACCCTGAAAGTATGTGTTATTTAAGGCTCAGTTTTGCAGATAAAGACATCCCCCTTTCCCCACTCCCAAACACACTAAATTAAAGTTAAGCCTATTTTACCTGTTCCTGGTGCTGGCTGTACAATTCCTCATTCTCGCACTGTCGGCTCTGAACCTTAATTTTCAGTACCCTCTCTTGCTGGTTTGGGCATTCAGGCTGTACTATGGACTGACTATTCCTGACCACACAGTGTTGCCAGTTTGACAACGTATTAGAAACTCAAGATTCAGACAAAAATTGTACATATTTTCCACTGAAATGAAAGGACCATTTGATTTACTTTAACTCAAAAAACAAGTTCTTCTTTGATTACAAAATATTCGGATTTTATCAGGTGTTTGCAAACTCCCTCGATGTTCGATTTCACGGGTCTGTTTCCACATCACATCCTGTTCTCTTATAGATTGATCCACTGAGACCCATTATCCTTTTGCACAAATTATACACGTTTAGATTTATCTAATTCATCCTTAGGCTGTGGGCGTCATTGGCTAGACCAACATTTATAGAGAACGTGGTGGTGGTGAGCTGACACATTGCACCGTTCCAGCCCATTTGGTGTAGGTGCATCAATGAGCTGTTACGGAGGGAATTGTAAGATTTTGACCCAGTAGCAATGAAGGACCGGCAGTATATGCCTTGGTCAGAGTGATGAGTGCCTTGGAAGGGATCATTCAGGCGGTGGTGTTCCATCTATCTGCTGCCTTTGTCCATCTGGATGGTAGTGGCCAGGTAAATGGAAGGGGTTGGAGAACAAACATAGTAAATGTCTTCAGTTTAGATAATAGAAGGCATAAAATGCTGCTACTGTGCTTCGGTGGTGGAGGGATTATATCTATGTCGATTGGTTGCCAATGAGGCAGGATTTTGTGGAGCTTCATGAATGTTGCTGGAGCTGCACTCATCCAGGAAAGATGTGATTATTCCATTAAGCTCTTGACTTGTGCCGTTTAGACAGTGGACAGTCTATCATGTGTTACGTGGTGAAATAGCCATCGCACGATTCCGAGCTTCTGGCCTATTGTCGTAGACACACTGTTTGTATGGTTAGTGTAGTTCATTTTTTGCTCACTGGCAATGTCCAGAGTATTGATACTGGAGGTTTGATGGTTAACCACTCTCTTTATGGAGGCAGTCAATGGCTGGCACGGTTGTAACGTGAAGCATGCCCTTTATCAGCCATAATGTGAATATGTTCAATGTTGTGTTATGTGCCGGCAGGATAATGAACAGAAGCAGGAAATGCATGAAAGCAGAACACAGTGAATGTCAGCGTGAGATGGAGAGTCTGAGAGAGGAATTGAAGGGTCACAGGGCTGTTGTGTGGATAATGGGTGTCGGAACGGATAAGATTACAGAAGTAGAGAAGTTGGATAATTCCTGGATCAACTGGGTGAATCTGCAAGTCCTGGTTGGGCAGGGGGACAGCTAGCCTGAAGATCTCACTCTACGCACGGTCTCTGTCAGACCAAGAGGTTTCTCGCTCCAGCTAAAGATCAGGTGGGCAGGGAACTGGTCAGTGAGGTTATGGTCTCACATCCAGTGCGGAAAATGGCAGCGGATACATCAAAGCTACGAAGAGGGGAAGGTCAACACGGCCATTGCTTGAAAATGGTTCAGCTGGCAGGATTACATCGTCTGTCAGGGGATGTGCTAAAATAGACTAATCCTCTTCAGCTTGGGATCGTATATCCTTGCAGAACTCCTGGCCACAGGAAAGTTCAGCAGGGGGCATAGAAGACAAGGAAAGGGAGTGTGAGTACCATTCTGGGCAGAGGGAGGACAGGCGCTTTGAACTAGCTGGAGGTAGTGAACGGCGAGGCACTGAAAGGCTGAGTTTCTATGCTGACAGACTGCTCAGACATTAATGGAGCTGAGATAGGCCAGGAAGGGATCAGAGTGCTGCTCAAAGGGGCAAATTTAACTCAAAGTCTGCGGGCACTCATGACACATTCTTTAGCGGATTGAGAACCTGCCCCTAAGGATCTTTACCCAGAGGCAGAAAACAATACAGAAGTGGTGACCTGAGAATGATGAGGCTCCGTTTTGATGGAAGGCAGGCAGACAAGGCTGGAGGGGGTACTTTGAATAATCTCAAAGGGAAAAAAGAGAGATAAAAATGAGACAGACCCTACCACATGGGTTTAGGGAGAAAAACTCAATGGCCAAGGTGCTGTCATGTGTTTCCATTGAGGAGAAAATGGACCAATTAAAGAAAAGGGTCAAACGCATTTCTTATTAAATAGGAGCAACGGACAGGCACCACCAACTGAGAATGTCCACTACTACCTGAAGGACATAGATGATCTGATAAGCAGGTAAAGGAAGTTGAACGCTTGCAGTGATGCTACCAGCTGGGGTGGGGTGTTTGGCGAGGAGTGGTCAATCCATGTAGCTCGGGAGGGCGGGGAGGCGTCTTGCGGGAACACATCCTGTGGGGGAATCAATGTTGGTAGGGCTGCGCCCAGCCTGAGGTCCTGCCAAGGGACCATGATTGTGGGAGGTTTGCGACCATGTGTGATGTGTGGACATTGAAGTGGAAGGGACAGAGCGGAAAATACCGAGTAGATACAGGACCATCCTGTACTGTGGGGCTTCTCTTATCCCCTCAATCACTCCCATGGTCCAACGGAGCCCCGTTTGTATTAGACTGACTTAAAGGTCGATGGTGATTACTTGCTCAAGCCACAGATGCACATAACATTCCCAAAGGAAGGGGAGGGGGGCTTAGAGACAGCTATACAGTCCCTTGTAGGGCAACAATTTCTGAGTATTTATCCAACACGTGAATTCTCTGATATGGAACGGAAACGGTTGCATACGGATCATGGTGAATGAGAGTGTATTCTGATGTTTGAAATAAGAATAGGCCATCCTGTACTCCGACGCTGGCAGAAGGACCTGGGAGCTGCTATCCCGAGCCAAGCATGGCTGTTGACGGTATTGAACATCTCTCAGGGATTATGCTCTGTGCCCGAATGAACCGAAGACCAAGGCATGTCTGCCCTCATACTTTAAGGGGCAGTAGGTTCACATGGGCCTTTCAGCCCTGAGGAATCTCGCAATAGTCAATCGATATTTCACCCCATGAATGGAAAAGCACTTTCAGGGTTCAGCCAGCCCGACCAGGAAATCCAGTCAGTGCATGAACTCTTGTTATTCTTATAAACCAGGGAAGGACATGGGGAATTGTTAGATGAACTGTTTGGTCTGGTAGGGTGGTCAGGACTGAAAGTTAATCTCACAATAGGCTCAAGTTGGCCATGGGTCGACCAGGATAATACAAACGTCTGCCTGCAATCAAATATTGGCGAAACTGGGAGGCACAGGTGAACAGTGGCATGAGACATTGCAAGACCTCAAATGACTCTTTCAGCTGTGACTGGCAAAATCCCAGCTCGCAGATCATTCCTGGGACTAACCAGACCCTTCTCGGAATTTATTGAAGGGAGGCCGCTTCGAATGTGACCCTGCAGAGCATCGCACATGATGGAGTGAAGTGGGATTGAGATGAAGCATGTCAGGATGCTTCTTTGTAGTTGAAAGCGGAATTTCCGACAACTCTCGATAGGAGCCACTAACCCAGGAAATGATTCCACTCCAGAAGCAGCCGCAACAGCAAATTATTATAAACATCAGTTGTCTGCAAAAGCTCAATGGGCAGTCTAAACTGATAGATCATGCCTGAACGACATTAGCTATTGTAGAGCAGGGATATTTATTTTGTGAAATGTATCCTTTAGCAACCTCTAGGACAGTAAACCACTTCGCTTTGTACCCCAGAACCCGCTCAATTACTCTATGCACCCACCACACTCCAATTAGGTTATCACTGGAGGGATGGATAAAGGAGGGAACAGTACCCTGCCCGCCACTGACATGGTGGAACTTGTTACTAAGGGACATATGTTAGAAGGTGGAGGCATTGGCTGAGATTCGGTTAGCTGCTCTCCTCCAGTATGAGGGAGTGTCCCACAAATTCACAGCAGAAGGGGTGTGGGATTATCGTTGTGTGTTTAAAGCTGGGGCACACCTGGATAGGAGAGGGATCCATGTAGAAGGCTACAGATCTATGGAAAAACGGGAAGGAACGACAGGGTTTGGTAACTATGACCACGAGGGAAGTGGAGAAATGACCAGTAAATTGCCAGCCACACTCAGCGCACGGTAGGCAAAACTAGCAGCTGTCACTCATACAGTAAACCTAAGGGGGAAAAAAAACTGCCGCTTAATTGCCACCACATGCACAAACATTCACTCCCTCCACCACTGACACACAATAACAGCAGTGTTTACCATCTACAAGATGCACTGCAGGATTTCACGGATGCTCCTTTTGCAGCACTGTCCAAACAAGCGAACTATCCCATCTAGAAGGGAAAGGAGAGTAGACAAATGGGAAAAGCACCACCTGAAGCGCACAGGGGCTTGGTGCCTCAATGATGCACGCTAGAAGTGATGGAATTTGCAAATGGAAGCCCCCAGTCTGGATATCCAGGTCCTGAGACCATACTTGAACGGGTTAACATTGTAGGACGCTGGCCCCATATGCGGAGAGAAGTGGGAGTTACAGTATGTTTTGTTCAGTCTATGCTGCAAAAAATGCAGCGCAACATGGAAAGAAGGATCCTATTGTACACGCTCGACCGGCTGATGGGCCTTGGCGGTGCATTCTGATCGATTTTGTAGCACCACCCCCGACCTCTAAGAAGGGGAATAATATCTGCCTGGTGCTGGTACATAATTTTGTCAAATGCGTTGAGGTATTTTCCTGCGAGTCAACTACCGCACGGCAGAGAACAAACACTTTAGTGAGAGAAGTTTCCTGTAGATGGGGACAGCCCATGCTTATTGCATCGGATCAGAGCAGACTTCAAACGGCAGCTAATGCAGGCCCTCTAACAATGTTGGGAACAGAAAATAAATTGCATGTGGAACGCAGCTCCCAAACTTCAGTGATATTGGAGAGGAGCAATCACACATTGAATATGACACTTGAAAAAAAGGTAAATGAACAGGAAAGGAAATGAGAGGGGTATCTTCCTTTGGTTCTGTCGGAAAGAAGGAGCGCATTGTGAAATGGAACAGGAAATTCACCTCTTGAGTCGGGATACGGGCGACCGTCGCACCCACTTAGACACTTGCTGTTTCATATCTTTTATGAGAAGCACATCCAGGAGTTTCCCAAGGATCGGATTGCAAATGATCTTTGGGAAATTATGGAGGAGTTGAATCTTCTGGCAGACAACAATATTGGCAAATCCCATCAGAGGGAAAGGCTGCATTTTGCTCCAAGACGATGACAGGAATGGAGAATCGGTGAGCAGCTAATGCCGCCTAAATACACAATGACGGTTGTGTTTGAGTCCCTGTACAAAGAATCCCACAACACAATGAACAAGTATAGATCCATGCTAACTAGTGTGCCATTGCCTAAACAGCCGAAGTGATTCCACGTTAACCAGATAAAGCCTGCATATTCCCAAAACAAGACAGCTCAACTACAAGATACTGTGATGTGCATGAGGGGGCGATGGGTTGGGAGAGGTGCTGGCGTTGTCATGTCATGTCAGTAGCGTGGGATTGTGCAGTACACTTACTATTCCCACAACAGAAGTGTCAGCATGTGGTGGTCACAGTGATTGAAGCAGCTGGATCCCAACCGAGTGTAAAGAAGGTGACAAAAGCAGGGGCAATATGGGTGTGTGGCTTTCACCACTGCGCAGAAGATCGCGAGAGAGACGGACTGCTTCACCACCTACATCACCTAGGTAAAGACCTGCAAAGAAACAATCAGATTTAATATAGAGCGAATAATACTGTGCCAGTGAAGAGGTTTGCTCACAGCGCCATAGCTTGTTTATTTTTTTTTCTTTTCTGGATCATGTGGGATATCTTACTACTGTTTATCATCTTGGCCTGGGAAGGAGAATTGGAACCAATTCTGAGGGCCGTTTCATTCACCTGTTGAAATCTGGAATCAGAACCAACAATTGCTGGGATCTCCAGATCATAGATTGTGGTCGGATGGCTTAAGGAACTGCGGTTTTGTAATGATAGCACTCCTAAATGACATTGTACACTGGTGCTAGCAGTGGGCAAAGGAAGGCGATCATCTGATGCCATGCTCCTTTGCTATACTGGCCAGTTTTAGGGAAAGGTTGTGAAAGGATGGAGGTTTAGATGAAGGTTCTAAGTAACACAAAGCAAGAGGAAGATGGGGGAATAGAGCAACTGCAGCAGAAGAGGGAGCCTGAAATTACATGGGCAGAATGTCCAATCAAAGGTGAAACAAAGTGGGAAGAAGTTATGATTAGCCCCGCTGCTAGGTTGTACTTGAACCTCATGATTTCGAAACGTTGAATGTTAATGATATCCACAGACTTGACAGCTGCTGAAGTGGGAATTGGGGTTTATTACATTATGTTGTGTCCTCAGCCAAAGTCAAAACTAAGTATCTTAGAGTGGGAACATGAGGATGGGGAACTCGAAGGAATCCCTGATTGGGTACAGTATGGCGATAGTGAGATAATTAACATCTGTTGGACTCAAACAGATAGAGCGTAGAATGTGTATACATTTGTTACTCAATGAGAGACTGCTGGGGCAAATACTAGGTCAAGCCCTCGGCCCAGAGAGAGGGGCGCTTGGTTGGAAACAATACTGCAGTCTACAAGACGGAAATAAATCTCTGAGGAAAAAGAGTTTAAACCAACGAAACATCCACAATATTTATTATGGGATAACATTAAAAAATAACTTGGATTTGGCCGCTGTGCAGTTAGCATGTAAAATATTGAGGGGAACATTAAGAACATTTGGCTGACTGTATCATCAACAATGCTCTGAGCTAAAAGAGGGTCACCTCCTGACAGGTGTTCTCGGAAAGGTGGTGGAACAATTAGAAAATCATGCTGGTGCTATCAATAAACGTATCCGGAAAGAAAGGAATGCCTCTGTAGAGACCACTAGGAAAGATGCATGTGTCATGTGTGGACCCGTGAACATATGAGGCAAATCTGTTAAGGGCAAGTGCCATCAGTGGTTACTAATGACTTTTTGAAAACATTGAGGAAATACGAAAGCTACATCACTGTTTGTCATCACAGAGAATTGGTCGATGAATATCCTGCACAGATCGACTGTAGAAAGCGATCTGTTATGGTGCTGAGAATCATGTTCTAATTTTCCGGTCAGTTCGATTGTAGAAGGGAATGCATTATGGTACTGAGAATGGTACTTTACTTTTCAGTAATACTACATGGGCTGGCATCAATTCTGCTATGTGGGGCAGAGAATAGGCAGAGGGATAACAATGTACCATACCATGATATTGAACTATACACACAGAATTTGGGGAATTAGTTAATAGGAACCTGCCTAGTGGTTTTGAAACACTCAATGAGGTAAACTGGTGGGTCCCGATAGAATGGACGAGCAGGAAATGTTAACATATGGGTTGCACAACACAAATGCACCTTGTGCAATGGAGATAGTGAAGACAATGTTTACAAATTTTCAGCTAGGTTACATAGGAGCGGAGGGTGCTGTGTTACCAGGAACAGAACATGGTATCAGCATGGGCTGAAATGTAAATGCTCAATACTCCCACCTGCATTTTGTTTTACTCAGGAGAACCCCACACTGCCTCAGTGGTGGAATTGGTGAAAGTTTATAGTCATAATAGTAATTAATGGAAGTATGTAACACAAATCATTGGAAGCTACGGGAACATGTAGAAGGATTTAGTAATGATATCCCAGCAGTATCAGAACATTTAGTCTAGCTGTGAGAAGAGTGTAATAACTAATAAAAAAATCATTATCAGTTAGAACAGAAAAAATCTTGAGATCCTGCCGGAAATCCAGGTCATTGTACAATAGTTATGGTGGGATATGTTATGTGACTAGGAAAGTAATTATTAAACCCTCCTTTGTATTTGAATCACTTCTGACGTTTTAGTTTTCAGTTGGTTGATCCCGAGCATACAAACATACGAACAAGGAGCAGTGGCAGGCCATTCAGCCCTTCTAATCTTCCGCGCCAATTAATAAGATCATCTGATGGTAACATAAAATTTGCAATTTGTCGTGCTCCCATAACCTACAACCCAATTGCGTACTGTCAGAAAAGGTATTTTGATGCATATGATGTCATTGGAAATTATTATTATTTGAACATAGAGATCTATTCTGTGTGTTTGTTAATTGGATTAAATCCAACTCGTCTGCGTGTTTTGATATAAAGTAAATTTGAGATGTATACAGCAGGTAGAGCTTACCTTTGCATTTTGTTGAATAGAGCATTCAACAGTTGGCGTGAAATCTTGCACCTCGCTAGTGGTCAAATAGCAACGTTTATTACACTAATGAAATTTGTACTATGAAAGGTGTTCCGAGGTCCTGCTGGTGCAATGAGAATTTATATTCAAAGCAAAATGCTGGATATAACAGGAGGGTGTGTATGTGCAGGTCGGAGACAATGTAAGAGCTAAGCATGTAAACCTACAATAGTTTGCAACATAATCAAATTGTAAGGAACCTCATTTTGAATTTGAGAAGTGAAATAATATTTGTCTGGATTTTGATTAAGCCTATTGGTTATTGATGCCTTCGTGGAGATTACATTGGGAATGTGTTCACAGTTATTACTTTCATAATGTGTTCTATGTGTATGCACTTAACTTGTTGTCATTTAATAAATCCTTCAAAACGTTTGATAAAAAGGCCACTTAAGAAACTGTGCTCTTATTCCTGAATTTAGATTTGCAGCGCAAAAAATACTCACTGAAACTCATTTTGCCAGGCCATTAACCCTTTACTTAGCATATGTATATATCTTTTTGAAATACTTATACCCACTTCGCAAAGTAATCTCTTGCCTACAATTTTGTCATCAGAAAATTTGGCAACCATTCCTCCATCCATGTAATATAAGCCTATGTGCCAAGCAACATATATTTCTGTATGGAGATTAACATTGTAAGAGATCGAAATTAAACACTTAAAGGGTTATTGCTGTACTCCATTGCATCATTTCAATTATATATACGTATTTTTTTAATGAAGCGACTGTGCTTTTATGCCTCTCTTATTAAAGAATATACACTTGATGCGGCATAGTCTTGAGTGAAGAATTTTGTCCCTTGGTGATAAGAAGAGTTTTTGATTGAAGGCATTGCTGAGGTTCAAATTGAATTTATAAAATCAAAGACACATACACAAACAAACACACACATACACGCAAAAACACAAGCACACACGAACACATACCAAGGCAGCTCACTTAGTTGTTGTTTTGCCGCAGACACATCATCTGCAGAAAGTGAACCATACATTGACGACTATGGAATCTGTGTATGACAAAGTTCATGCCGCTGGTAACTTTGATCGATCCCATTGTTGGCATGCAGCTTGGAGATTAATAAATGTGTTTCACATTTATTGAAAAGATATCCACGTCGTTGTGCCAGCCATATAAAGACCAGAACAATGAGCATTTACACCAGATAGAAGGGTGTCTAACAGCGATCAAATTTAAAGCACATAAGCCATCTTATTTCAGTTTTAGGCAGGGGTGTGAATTCTGAGAGTTTGTTTTTAATACCCGAACTTAAATTACACTTTTGCTCATTTGGCACTAAAACCACACAGCAACAGGGCACGGTTGGTTGAAGTAACTCAGGAAGCTATGATAAGTTTTATGCAATATTTTTCACAACGGGGCATTGTGTTTAAACGTAAACTACGGTCATTGCTTCCCGATTCAGCTTTAGTCGCAGGTCGACACTCCGGCTCTGTTCTCTCTCTGACTCTCCTGTGGTCTCCTACTTTTCTATAGACAGCAGGCTCTGCAAACTTGACATTCTAACTTGGTGCGCCTTAGGCATTGAAAGCTGCTGCTTCTTAACTCTTTGAAAACCACAACCCACATCGTGATCAATGGTGTCATTGTTTTCTGGTTGTACGATACGAGGCGAGTTTATATCATAATTTGCTTCCAAACTGTGTGATTAATCTGTGATTGGTCCCCAATGGTGATGATCATCAATTGATGTCATCCTGTAGCCCATGACAGTTTTCTTAAAATGTCAATTATTTACCAGAACCCCCTCCTTATTCAAGTTTGTTTCTCGAATTTTACAAAATACTTTCTAAGATAAAATAACATTTTAAGATAGTTTCCGAGTTTCCTCCACCATTTGTTTAGGATAAGGGAGGAATGCTGTCATGCCTTCACGAATGATATTTGGAACTCATTGTCGCAGATTATACTAATTGTTGCAGGCCCCTCATTAAACCAAAGCCTTTATCAGTTAATGAATGTCTTAGAGGCCACTTGCAAGGTGATGTTTATTTTTCTCTCTGTGGTTGCTTTAATAACACATGTAGGGTGTTAAAGTTACTTATAATCTTGACGCGATATAGGCCTAATAGACAAATTGCAAAGCACGAAACCAGAACATTACAGGATAAGTATTAGTTAAATGTTATACAGAGCTTGTATAAAATGCATATGCATAGCATTAATCAGTGTCTAAAATATAAGAAGTTATTTTCTATTTTTGCATGCAGTGTATGCATAGACTTGAGTGAATAATGTCTAAAAAGGACTCCCCTGTTACAAACCTTTCCACATACTGTAACAAAAGTTATTTCTATTATAACGAATGCATTGAGCTATACATAAATGCTTTTCCCTAAAACACAACGAATTGGAACTAATTTAATGTAAAACAGCTGCTGTTATTTTTCCTGCTTTCCATACACTAAATTGCTTTTATCTCTAATTTCTTGATAACATCAGGTTTCGACAAGCATTTTTCATTTGACGGGATGTAAGCTTTTCCCTTCAATCGTCAAGCTGGCAAATTCTCACAATGTGGATTTGATATTAAAAGAAGTAAACAAGGGACCTATACAGCAATTATTCCGTAAACAACTCAAAACTATATTACCTCTGTGCTGTCTCAAGTTCAATGGTGCGTTACACTCTTATAATGACGCCATTAGAGCCACATGATATAAAATGCTGAAGTAACAGTTACAACTCAAAAAATAACATACTGTCAAGTTATTGAAAAATAGACATAGAATGTGTGTAAGCAATTATAAAACTGATCAATAAACATAGCTTCTCCAACAGAATTTCATGCTTAAATGGAATTAATTGGGCACCCTCAGAATTAATAAGGGTCCCTCACAATTACTGACAGGCGGTCCTCAGAATCAATGAATGTGGGGGGTGGGGGGGGGTGAAATTAATGAGGGGGGCTAAAATTACTGGTATGAACTTAATTAATGCTTGCCATCTGCATAATTAAGAGAGATGTGGGGCATATTAGGGGGAAGGTATTGAGGAGTTGCCGCAATAATAGAGGAGGAGGCATGAATATGCGCATCAAAGAGTGAGAATAAACCTCTCTGTGTCTGTCTTTGCCTCTCGGTGCCTGAGACTCTATGTATACTCACCTCTCCCACCCACTCTGTCTCTCCTTCCCTCTTTTAACTTCTCTCACTCTGCAATTCTGTCACTTGCCATATTTGTTTGTCTCTCTTTTTATTCCCACCTCCCTCTCTTTCTCTCTCTCTCTCTCTATCTCTCTTCCTCTTTGCCAGGCATTCTCTGTGAGACTGCATGTCTGCGTGTGAGTGTGTGTGTTAGGATGTATTTCTCTCTCTCTCTCTCTCTCTCTCGTTCGCTGTGCCTGTCAATCTCCCTCTCACTCTGTATCTTTCTGTCTCTCTCCCTCTGTCTTTTTCAAACACCCTGTCTATCTCTATCTGTCTCTCATTCTCCGTTCCTCCCTCTCTCTCTCTCTCTCGCTCTCGCATTGTCTACCTGCCAGCCTCTCTCACTGTCTGCTTCTCTCTCTGCCTGTCTTTATCACACCCTCTCTCTCTCGATCTCTTTGCCTCTTTCTGTCCCTCTGCCTGCCTGTCTATGTGTCTATATCTCTCACTTCGGCACTCCTGCTCTTTCTCTGTTTCTCTCTCTCTTTCTCTCTCTGTCTCTGTCTCACTCTTTCTTTTTACAGGAATCTCTTGCTCTACACCTCTCTCACTGTTTCCATCTCTCAAAGTATTTCTGTCTATCTTTACATCCCTGTCTCTCAGTCCCTGCCCGCTCTTTCAACTGTGAACCTCCCTCTATGTATGCCGTCCTCTCTGTCTGCCTCACTTACCCTCTTTGTGTGTTTATTTCTCTTTGTCAATCTCTCTGCCGTTGCTCCCTCCATATCCCCTCCTATCCTTATTCCTCCTCTCCCCTCCTCTCTCTCTCTTTGCCAGCCACTCTCATTCTTTCCTTCTCCTATTTCTATTTTTATTCTCTATCTCTTTTTCCTTCTCGTTCTCTGTCACTCTGTCTCAAAGTAAGTTTCCCAACCCCTATATCTCTCTATCTCTGTCTCTCTTTCTCTGTCTCTTTCTCTTCCTATACGTCTCTCTCTCTGCGTGCCTATCTCTGTTTTTCTTTTTTTCCCTCTACCTCATACTGACTCCCCATCTTTCTCTCAGTCTATGTCTCTCCCTCTCTTTCTCTTTTCTCATGCACTCTTCACTATCTGTCTTCTTCTCGCTCTCTCTCTCCCTATCAGTGATGCACAATAACAAGTTATGCATGTTTGGAGGAAGGCTTTTTTATGTCCAATTAGTGAGATGCAGCCATGATATATTCGAAACCCGTCCAATAGGAGGGCAGCGATATTCATGTTTATTTTCTTGGTCCCATCTGTTAGGGATGTTCATGATGGGCAGGCATCGCTGCCAATGAATGGACAGAGATGTTGTGGTTGACTTCTTTATGACCAATCTGTGAGATGTATCAGTTCTGCTCGGGAAATGAGAGGGAAGTGATGATTAGAGATGGGGTTCACTGCCCCATCAGTGAAGGTTGTCCATGAAGGACAGGCAGTGTGGAAACTCACAGAAATTGAATTCTTCTCAACCTCGAATTAATTGAAAAATTGAAATAAAGTAATATTTCAGGTCATTCTTCAACTGCTGGCTGAAACGATTCTGTGTAATGGTGTAAATCACAGTGTTAGCCCAGCAGCTCAGGAAATGCAGCATGAAGCACAATTCCATTAAATAATTGTCAAAGTCAAGAAGATCAAACGTCAAATTGCACACACCCCTCCCAATATAATGAACCATTAATATTGCCCATAACAGGGTGAAATTGACCGAGATCATAAACAGTAAAATTATGGATTTCCTTCGAAACTCCATTCCTGTGTCTCTGGGACTCTCCCCACTGCTGTGAGCCCGGAGTCTCCTGTAGGCTTTGCATCTCACCAAAATGCGTCAGAGTGTGAAGACATTGAAAATCAGAATCAGGATTAATGGGAAAAAATGGATGAGAATGTGGTGCAGGAACTCAATTGTTCACCAGAGTACTGAACATCGACTTTGACCTCAAAAAACAAGGAGCTGTTTGCCAGCCAATACCGGCCTGTGTGCATCAAATACCAGAACATGTTCGCTGAACAGCTCAGCACAGTCACTGTTCCTTGGACCCCGGCTGCCATTTTCTCACTGCAATATTAACTTTTGGCTTCGGTCAACAAACGGCCACAAATTGATGAAAGGTGAAAGTGACGGTCAACCAGGCAGAACAGTCAGTGGTTGCATAAAGCAGGACGGAATGTACATTACACAATGGGATGGAATACAGGAAACCAAAATGTTCCTGAAAGACTGTAGGACTTTTTTTCTCAATTTCATGTTCAGGATAACAACCAGTTGATCCACCAACTGCCATCGCCACCAGCTAACAAGTAACACATTTGCTTATATCACAGTTTCTGACCTTCAGGGCCAAAATTTTGATTAAGTTCGCTGCAGGAAAGAGGAAAAAAAGAAACTACACATCAGTCTATGACATACGTTAGCTTTTAGTCTAAAGAGCTGCCAATAGGGTCAAATGGATTACTGCATCTTTTAATTTATTGAAGCTAAAGGACTTGAAATAAAATACAAGATGTTGTATGGCACAGTGGAAGGAAGCAGAGTTAACAAAAGATGGAACACGAGTTAAGTGAGGAGCAAAGACGAAAAAAGACGACAGATTCAGACGTAATGATCTGACCCAAAGGAGACTTGGAAGTGAGGAGATAACTGAAGGACACAGGGGCGATGGGAGAAGCCATGAGTGACAGTGAGCCTCCGATAACTTGGAGGAGCCTGAGCTGAATTTTAAACAGGTTTATTCAATTTGATTGTCCAGGAATTCTTCCCTCATTAATCATCCATTGACTGATTTCTGGGCAATCAGAAATAACCTCAATTATAAAATATTTCAAAATATGTCTGTCATGCAGTCTCAGTTAGCAAATGTTATTTTCCTCTTTAGCTGTCTCACTGTCCTGTGAACAGCGTGTCAGATTTCTAATATCCACACACTAAAATTCCCGTTTTGAAAAATCTCTGAAACTGCACCTTATCCACCAAATGAGGTCCATATGAATGTTAGATGACTGTAATATGAATGACAGGAGAGGGAGTCGGGAGTGATGAGGGGTGCGAGAAGTGACGAGGGGATCCTGGATAAATACTTCACCCTGGCACACCTTCGACAGCACAGACCCTGAATTTCATTCCAATGAGACAGAGAAGAGAACTCTTGCCCAGGTCTGGAAAAGATGCACAGACACAGAAACGCACACACACACACACACACACACACACACACACACACACACACACACACACACACACACACACACACACACACACACACACACATACACACACATGCACAGGCAGCCTTCTGTAAACAGAGACTCACTCACAGAATGAAACATGTACATACAGAAAGCAAAACACACATACAGAAACATAAAAACACACAAACACACACAGTTTAACTTTAAAATCTTCAATTCTGTCTTTCTGTCCACAGATGCTTTCAGACCCGGAGAGTTTGTTTATCAACCATGTTTTGTTTTGTGCTTCACATTTACTGCACCCACAGTATTTTGCCTTATAACAAAAGTATAACCTCAATACTGTGCGCCGCGAGTCAACTTCAAGCCAGTCCAGGATGACAAGTGCACTGCACTAAAGGTGGTTAGTGAACCAGATGGATTTTGAACACAATCGATGTCAGTTTGATAGGGCTACTAACGTCAGCTTTCAACTCCAGTCTTATTAAACAAATTCATATTCCAAATAGTGCTATATTAGAATTTCCATCCACTTCCTCAGTGCATTAACCTGGGTCTCACAGAGACTAGTCCAGCAAAATTATCATTGCAGCAGCTACATCTCGCTTGGCTTGGGCAAAGCTAGTTTTGGAGTACAATTTTTGAGTTGTTTTGCAGACTGTTCTAAGGTCTCACAGACTTTTCCAGTGCCTACAGCCATTTCTTGATATCACGTGGAATGAAATCAATTGGCTGGTGTCTGGCACATTTGTTGCTGGGATCCTCCACTCCGCACTTCTGGCTGAAGATGGGTGCAAATTCATCAGGCATACCTTTTACACAGATGTGCTGGGCTACATCGCCAATGCGGGTGGGGATATTTTTGGATCGTCTCCCTCTAATGAGTTTTTCAACTGTCCACCATATTTGCCAATGGATGTGACTGGACGGCAAATGTCAGATATGATACGTTATATCTGGGATCACTGGGCCATGTCTACCACTTGCTGCTCATGCTATTTGTAACGTAAGTTACAACTTCACCACGCGATGCCTCATTTTTAGTCTTTCCTGGTGCTATTGCTGGCATGTCCTCCTGCATTTTTCTTCCAACCAGTTCATACATGGGGGCGATTTTGGGTGCAGAGTTTGGGCCGGGGTGAGCGTGGTGGGGAATGCAGTGGCATGGTAATCAGTAGGTTTACTTGCCCAGTATTTGCCTGATGCCATGAGGCTACATTGGGTCCAGAGTCGATGCTGACTACTTCTAGGGCAAACTCCCACCTGGCAGTATGCCACTGTGCCATCATATCTGCAGGGCCTATGATGCAGGGAGGACACAGTACACAAAGTTTTGAGTTGTTCTTGCCAGCGACATTGTTTGTGTGGCTGATTCAGTGACTGCCACGATGTTGTGTTCTTCCTTGACTAGTCTGTTGTGATGACTTGGCGAAGCAGACATGTTTCATAAAAATTTGGTTGCACACACGTTCTAAACTCCAGTCAGAAATAATACGCCTCCAGGATTGATTCTGTGTGTCTGCATTATGCCCCTCCTCAAATCCTAGTTCACCTTGACCCTCCTTTATAAAACGATATTCAAGCTGCTGATTGTGCCTCCACAGAAATCTTGCATTTATCCCATGCCTTATCCCACTTTCCATGTGACCCAAAACCTCCACTGCTAACTTTATACTATTCAATAAGCTTCCATGAACCCAGTCATCGCAGATGCAGGAGAGCGAGAGGGAGACTGATATAGCAGCAGAGATTGTGATCTGGAGATAAAAAGGGAGAGAGAAAGATAATGCGGCGTGACGTGCAAGGAAGGGAAAGATGGATTGAGGGAGAAAGCAGCACACAACCACTGATGAAGTAGCTGCACCTGGCCTGGCACTCGCAACCACCAGCTCAAATGTTTGCACAGTGTATAAAGAAAAGTCTGGTGCAGAGCAGTAATCTGTACGTGGTGAATCTCTGAGCAGCATTTGCTGCAGCCAGGCGCGGGGCAAACAATAGCTTGTGTGCAAGATTTCTGCAGTGTGAGTTAACAAACTGGTTGTGATACAAGGGACAGAGATAATAACTTTCTTGTGGCCTGGAGAAGTCGTCACCAACTCATGACATCACTAGCTGGCCCAGCTGTGATACAATATCTGGTGGTCATTGTCTCAGCTTCCACTGCAGCACAGACTGCAACAGTCCTACATATCAGTGCCACTGTGGGAGCTCAGACTACTCTCCTGAGATCCATGCTTGCTGCCATGCAGGCTTAGACTGTTGTCATCATGGCATTGGATCGGAGTGCCCAAAGGGATTTGCAGATCCTCTCAGCAGTCCAGCAATATGTGCTCCAGCAGAAAAATAGGATCACAGAGGTACCATTCGATGGGGTTGTTAGTGTCTCCATGGGGCATGAATCTGCTGTGCACTCTCAGGATGATACCATATGGTGTCCCTTCACAGCCACTCCGCCAGCATCCTTGCTGTAACCCAGTAGGCAGTCCAGACTGCTGCTGCACAGGTCGAGGGGGGTGCAGTCCCAATCTGAGCACTCAACTTCCAGAGCCGATCAAGCGTGCCCTGTAAGACAACCCACAGCCTCTCAGATTGAAATTCAGCAGCCTTCCACCAGCCATGCTGCTGTCATTGGGGAAACGGTATGTTGGAGCACGAGGCAAGTTGATGGTACTCAAAAGGCAGAGACCACAGGAATACACAAACGTTTTTTTTTTGTTTAATTGGATGTGTTTTTACTTTAATATGAAAATGAAAACGTTTATTTTTGCTGGTTTAATTACAAATTGTTGGCCAAGTGGAAGCTGCGATGGCACTTCTGAGGTGGATGAACTAGTGGAGTATGGGGGAATACATGGTGGGAAAATAATGTTTTCCAGTGCATACCGAAGTCTTAGTAAGCACTATCTGACAGCAAGTCCCGGTCGACGACGTCCAGGAAATGACTTCCCTTCTTCCTCTCCCTCCTCTTGAGGTGTGATGGATTCCTAGAGACAATGTCTGTGTCCTCATGATGGTGATGATACAAAAGGTGCAGCAGGACACCAAGAATTGAACACCAGCTCCTGCGTGTATTGGAGGGTTCCCTCTGAGCAGTTCAGGAATCAGAAGTATTGCTTCTTCAGTCCAATGGTCTGCACCAGGATATTACGGAGTGTTCTATAGCTCTCAGTATATACTTGCTATTTGTGTGTAATTGTATGCCAGTGGGTATTGGTGCTAAATTTGAGCCATATTTCAAAATTCATCTCTGAAACGCCAACCATCCCTTCTCCGGGAGGACTGATGATGGTGGGAATGGCTAAATGGTTCAGAATAAATGTACACTAGCTGCTATCAGGATAGTGGACACTTACAAGCATCATGTATTGTGCATCATCACACAGAAACATTACATTTCTGGAGTGAGAGATCTTTCAGTTCCTGCCCCTCTCTCCATGTACTTGGGGGACCAGCAAAGCCAAGTACCCCATCGGAATCCCACTATCCTGGTAAATCCATAGCACTCTCTTTGTGCCTCTCCCTCCTGAAGGTGACAACGAAGTACTCACCTCACAGAGCAGAGTCGGTTCCCGTTATCTATTGGACACATCGATTGGCAACATGTTGGGAGATGAGGGATAATTCAAACATTCCTGACTGCAAACTTCTGCATCCAAAGACATTTAATGAATCTTTTACCTTAACATTGCCACTAACATCACGGTCCTTATACTTGTTTGATGCTCCAGATAATGCTGAAGGAGGAGAGACAACCCTGTGACCACCTGCTTGTCGAATCAGAGTCGCTTCACGCTCTGCACCTTGTACAGCTGTACATTGGAAAAGTGTTCTTCAAAAACCAAGAGTGGAAATTGCAGAACTCCGGCCTCCTCCCTATTTAAAGAGTTCCCCATCTCTGCAGCATCTGATCCATTAATTGGTCATGTTACAGACACAGACGGACAGCAGCTTTGGTCCCAATACTTCGTCCTCAGTTGGGTCAGCAAATGCTCTGTCCTCCATGAACGACAGAAGCAGCTCACAACACAAGCTCCAGAAAACAATCCCCCATGTCGCAACTAATGTTACAATTTCAGAAGTCAGTAACTGCACATCATTTGAAATCTAGAGACATGTATTTTATCAGTAACACTAGAAGGAAATAGATTAACATATGATTAGCTGAAATTGTGGAACACAGGCGTTGAATGGACAGTGACAGACCAAGATTCAAAGACATAGAACAAGACGTTGGGACTGCCTGTTCAACATGAAGTGCCATCTGGAGATCCAGCAAAGGAATCCGGAGGATTTCTTGGATTCCAAAATCTGTCTCAAGAGCTGCAGCGTATATATGGATCGTAAAATCAAATTCAGGGATAAATACAGAGGGGAAAAAATCTACTTTAAACAGGAAATTGAACGGATACTTAATGATTATCAAGTTGCAGATATATGGGCAAAGCGAATGTCAATCACTAAAGGAATGAGGCCACAGGAAGCAGCCAAATATTGGAATGAAAATATTAAAATTCAGCCTTTGCTAGAATGGCTGAAACTGCTGATTGATGCCTTATTCAGGGCGAACCTCTAAGCAGCCAATGCAGGGTGTGTGCGGATACAATATCTGACCATCATGAAGTGATGCACAGCTCACACAGGAGATGACCGGCAGTGCAGTTCACATCTTTAATGTACCCAGCTTTGCATGGGGCCAGGTTATTATTGCTTTAGAAGTGGGGCAAAATGCGTGGCAACGAGAGAGGCTGGTGTTGGCTGGGGGAGGTGACGGAGGTGAGGTGGGGGGTGGGAGTGATGTGGGGGGGGGGGGGTAGTTGGGCGCATGAGGTGGTGCGCGTTGGCATGACATCAATTTAAATGTGAACAATAGTAGGATTCTTGGAAATCAATGGATTTAGGCAATCAGAGGAAAAATACCATGGAGGGATTTGATCATATGAGCGAAAATATTAAAACAAAAGCATTGACAGAGCTGCTAGCGATGGACATTATTGAGCTCAAGGATCATGTGTGAACGGGATCTGTTGTGAGTGCAGATATGCAAACAAAGCATTAGATTAGCTTTGTTTCGGCAACTTTGTACCTGAGAGTGTGGTTCTCAGATAATTGGAATGGTCGTATCTAGAATTCACCATGGCAGTTTGAGTGATCCTCGAGCTGATAATCTGAAATGGATTGTACATAGTTTTTTGGGAGGTGGGGATCTGGATTCGGCTCAGGTTGAAAGGCGAAACAGTGGTTTTAAATAAACTGTTTCATCCTCAGTTATCGATCAGACACAGGATTGGATTCAATGATTAGGGAACAAAAGGCAAATAGATACAATAGCCTCCATGTTCCCAATTACATGTGTTGCAGGCATTGTAGCTGGATATAGAGCCTAAGTAACAGGAGCTTTGATGGGAGAAGTGAGCATACATGTTATGTTTACTAACAGAGGGTGATTGAGTGTCATTTAATAAAGTTGTTTCAGAAAAAACAAACCCATGGATTAAATTGAATGTGACAGTGTAGATATGACATTCGCTAAGAGACAGAAATCCAAGGGAAGTGATGGACGATGGCTAACCAAGCCATGTTTTTACAATGATTGAAGGACACCTCATAACTCATAAAGGATTGGGCTGTGGGATCAATTATTGAGACTAGGCACATGGAAAAAATTATACAGAGCCATACAGCTTGAAGGCACGTCAGCAGCAGGCTTGTGTGCTGAGCGCTGCTCGCAGTTTAAAGTTAAAATACAACTGGATGGATTGACAAAGATCCCATGAATTGATTGGATTCTGCAACATCTCAAAGTAATTTGTCAACTCCACAATTTCTTCGTAAATATATATTCCATCCTTTCCAAAGAAGTACAATTATTTTTTTAAAATATATTTTCATGTTTACTGAATATTTCATTTGTATATTAAAAACATGGATTTACGTTTCCCTTAAATGTTGATGTAACCTGTTCATACTACAAGACCATCTAATGATAGCCACGACAATAGTTTTCTTAAATTACTCACAGTCATCCATGACTTTGCCATTCTTGAATGGTTTCTCTGGTAGCATTTCAGAACTAGTCATCGATGCAATATGTGTGTTAAGTTGAGCAGGATCTTGGTGGACCTGATTTGACCTCTGTTATGCCTCATTGTTGCACCTTTTACTGTTATGGTTTTTTGTGTGCATGTGTGTCTGTGTGTATCTCCTTGTGTGTTCTATTCGTTATTTTATTTTAATGAATTTATCTGTGTCTCTGTGTGTGAGTTTCCACGTGTTTGTTTGGCTAATACAAAAAGTCTGTCTCTCACACACACTCACAGACTTAGGTAGACTCGTAGACACAGGATTCATTTACAATATAATCAAATAACATTTTACATGTTATGATGCCTTCTTGATATCCCTGTCCTTATTTAAAAATGATCCATTATGTTTTTAAAATATGGCTTTATTTTTAAAGCATTTAACATTATCCCCTCTACATAACTCCTTTACATGCATTAACTAGCAGGATCCATACAAATACTTAGCAAACATGCACATCATTCAAGTTCACTATCTAGGCTTTAATGCAGCTTTTACATATCCAATTTTCACTTTAAGCTTCCCACTCTTCATAAGGCATCTGCAATCCTCTTTTCTCAATGAGACATATGCATAATCTGCGGATTAATGGTTACCATACTATACTTGACCTAAATAACCTTGCACTCTTGTCCCAAAATTTGTCCAGAAAATTTAAATGATTGTTGTCTGCATAAACAATTGTTTCTGTTGAATTGCTTTCAACACAAATTTCAAATTGCTGCAATTCTAGTACCACACACATGTTCCCCGTTTCGATCTTTCAATACTTTCCCATTTGAAAAATTAAGCTTTAGTGAAAAAATACGCTTTGGTTTTTCAATTCCAATTTCATCTTCTGGCAACAATATGGCCCAGGCACTTTTATCGTTAGCATAAGCAATCAACTTTAACCAACTAAAGACTCCTTTCAAGTGAAGCAGCATTTCACTTGCATTTCCCCAACTTAATAAAATGCATTCCTTAATCCAAATACGGGTTCCTCTACATTGGAGAGACCGAATACAGACAGGGTGGCCACTTTGGAAAATACCTTTGGTCAATTCACAAGCACGACCCAGCTCTCTTTGTCGCTTGCAATTTCAACACTGTAACCTGTTCTCATGCCCACATGTTAGTCCTTTGTCTTCTGCGTTTTTTCCAGTGAATCTCAACGCAAACTGGAGGATCAGCACCTCATCTTCCAACTAGGCACTTCAGGACCGCTTATTGAGTTCGAGAAGTTTAGGTCATGAATTCTCTCCACAATCCCCACCCCCTTTCCGATCCCATTTTTTTCCAATAATTTATATGGATTTTTCTTTTCCCACCTATTTTCATAGATTTTAAATATATATCCATCCATTGGATATCCATCCATATCCCCTCGTTTTAGTTTATTTTGAGTCCTTTCCCCTACTCCACCCCCACTATGGCGATCTGTACCTTGTCCGTCCTGCTTTCTACCTTCGCTGTCACCTATTGTCACATTCCTTAGATAAGATCACCACCTTCAACACCTCTTTGTTCTTTTGTTTTTGACATCTTTTGGTTATCTCCACCTATCACTGGCCCTCTATCCAGCTCCACCTGTCCCACCCACCCCCCTTAAACCAACTTATATTTGAAATCTTCTCTATTTTTTCCTTAGTTCTGCTGAAGAGTCATACAGACTCGAAAGTTAAATGAGTTCCTCTCCAGAGATGTTGTCAGACCTGTTGCGTTTTTCCATGTATTTAAAATTTTGTTCTGGATTTCCAGCATCCGCAGCTTTCTGCTGTTACCAACTTTAATTGTTAGGCATAATTGCGTACTGCCAAATCTGTTAATACAACTTTCAAACTGTGAAATGCCTCCTAGCACTCCTGCTTCCATTGGGAATTGAATTCTTGTTCATTTGTAATATTTCAGACGGTGCAGCAAACATAACTTCAGACTTTGGTTCAAAATGCGGCTGAATGCAGCCCATACATAGGAATCACAAAACTTCTCGAAAAAAATCAAGGTGCAGCCGCAGTGTAAGCTGTTTACTATAGACCCACAGATTTCCAGGGGGACATTTAGGGGCAAAAATGTGCAGAATCTAGGGAGTTGCATAAAAAAAAACAACAGCAAAACGGAAAATACATTAGATTATTTTCACTTTCCGAACATTTATTGGGAGAGATACTTTTATGGGGTTGGATGGAGTAGACGTCTTGAAATCTGTACAGGAAAACTTTTTTGTTCAATATTTAAAGGTTCCATAAAGGGGCAGCGCAATGTTGGACGAAATTCTGGGGAATGAAGCCGGAGACGTGAATGAAGTGTTGGTGGGGGAGCATTCTAGTGGTAGCGATCACAACATGCTGAAATTTAAGCTTGTTATAAGCAACGAAATAGACAAGTTGCAAAAGAAAATGTTTTGTATTGGAGGACAGTGGATTTTTGTGAAATAAGACAGTATCTTGCCAAATGGACCGTGAACAGTCTCTTCTGCATACATATACAGAAGAACAGGGGAGCGGAGCAGTTCAAAAAGGAAATGGTGAGTGAAAAGCTTTCGCATGTTCTCTCCAAGGTCATAGGTAGGAGTAACATGCCCAGAGCAACATGCATTACCAAAAATATTCGGGATGTGAGGAGAAGGGGAATAATGTTTTTTTGAGTGTGCATGAGGAGCAAATCAGCTGAGGCATTGGTGCAGAACAGAAAGTGCAGTGTTGAGCTTAAGAAAGCAGTTCAGAGAGCAAAGAAGGGATATGAGAAAGCTCTGGCTGGTCAAAGTAGGGGAATTCCAAGGTATTCAACAAGGATATCAATGGCAAGTTGATAACCAGGCAAACAGTAGGGCCCATTAAGGACTAAGAGCGAAATCCATGTTGTAGCATAGGGGCATACGTAGAGTTTTGAAGGAATATATGACATCCGTCTTCACACACTATAATGAGGATGAAGGTATCAAGCTCCGGGAGAGGGCCTGTGAGGTTCTTGAGCAAATTAATAAATGGAGCGACAAGGTATTGGAGGTGTTGGCAGACTTAAAATTGGACCAATCTCATGGTCCGGGCGATTCACATCCCAGATTGCTGATGGAGCAAAGTATGGAGGATGCACGGGCTCTGACCCAAATGTTTAATTGCTTTCTGGCCAAGGTGGATGTGCCAGATGATTGGGGAAACAGCTATGGTGGTTGCACTATTTAAGCAGGGTTGCAGAGACAATCCAATGAACTACAAAACAGTGAATCCCACATCGATGTTAGGGCAATTATTAGGGAAAATTCTGAAGGAGAGAATCTATCTCCACTTGGAGGGGAAAAGTTTGATCATGGACATTCAGTCTGGCTTTGTCAGAAGGAGGTCATGGCTAAGGGTTTTGATTGAATTCATTGAGGAGGTGACCATGTGTGAAGATGAGGGTAATGAAGTTGATGTCATGAATTGCAGCAAAGACATTGTCAAGTTCACACCTGGGAGACTTATAAAGAAGGCAAATGCACATGCGATACAGGGTAACTTGATAAGTTGGTTTAAAAATTTGCTTAGTTGTAGGAGACCGAGGCTGATGACGGAAGGGGGAATTAGTGATTTGGAACCTTGTGTCCAGTGGCGCAAATCAAGGCTTCATGCTGATGGCCATACCATTTGTCACTTATATATTCGACATACATGGTTATGTTCGGGGTACATTGAATAAGTTTGCGGATGGGAAAAATATTTTCTGGGTGATTAACAGTGATGTTGAGTGTCTTTGGCAACAGGAAGATAGAGATGGGATTGTCAAATGGCAGTTAAGGTGCAGATGGAATTTAACCCTGAAAAGGGTCAGGTGAAACACAGTGGTCGGAGTAATTTGACAAGAAAGTATTCAATGAACGGCATGACACTAAGAAGTTCTGAGGATCAAAGGGACCCTGGCATCTGCGTGCAGACATTTCTAAAGGCAGATGGGCCTGTTAGTAGGATGGTGAAAAAGAGATAAGTGACATTTGCTTCTATCAATCGAGGCATAGATTACAAACGTAGGCAGTCATGTTGGAGTTATATAGAACATTGATGAGGCCACAGCTGGAGTGCTGTGTGCCACATTTTAGGAAATATGTGATTGCACTTGGAGCAGCTGCAGAGGAGATTCACCAGGATCTTGCCTGGGATGAAATGTGTAAATGATGACGAGAGGTTGGATAGATTTGAGTTGTTTTCATTGGAGCAGAGAAAACTGAGGAGCGACCTCATCGAAGTGCACAAGATTATGAGGGGCACGGGCAGCTTGGATAGGGAGCAGCTGTTCCCATTGGTTGCAATTTTGTTCACAAGGTGACATCAGTTCAAATCGAGGGGCAGGAGCTTTATGGGCCATGTGAGGAACAATTGTTTTATCCAATGGTAGCTGACGGTCTAGAATGCACTGCCTGGGAGGGCGGGGGAGGTGGGTTGTTTCATATCTTTCAAAATGTACCAGGATGAGCAGTTGGCTCGTCATATCATTCAAGGCTATGGGCCATTTGCTGCTAAATGGGATTAGGTAGGTAGCTGTATCTCAGGCGCCGGTGCAGATCTGATGTGCCGAAGGGCCTCTCCAGCACTCTGTGATTCTGTGATTCTTCGATTCTGTGACTTGGGAAGATAATCTGTTGATGTATAACTGTTTTATCCGCAAACTGATCAGTACCTCCTTAAACAGCTGTGACATGAAACTTGGCCGCAAATCTGATGTATTTCGTTCAGTAAAGCACATCTTGTTTTTAAAAGAAGGTAAATTTGTCCTCAATCTTCTTTGCAGAAAAGTTTCATTAAGTTATTTATTCAGCGAATGTGAGGGACACATAAATTATTCTCAGTAAGTACTGATTTCGACTTTCATTATTAGGGAGCAGCACTACATAATCAATCATGACCGAATAAAAGTACCTTAAACGCAGAGTTAGAATTAAATGTTTTAGGTTAATCGCTGCTTGACGGTTTCCCATCACGTGAATGTTTGGCATGATCTGCAGATTTTGGCGACACCACATTTGCGATCAAGGCCAATAAAAATATATTTGTATTTTGCCTGTGTGTTTCTAATTTATATTGCCTGTCCAGGCTTACACATGCGTTGAGACGTACATTATAGCTTGACTCTTAAATGGAAATTGAGTGACAAGAGGTGATGTTTAGATTATCTTTTTTTGGAGATGGTGATTGCCTGGCACTTGTGTGGAACATATGTTACTTGACAGTTGCAATCCCAAGCCTGGCTTTTGTCCAGGTCTGTCTGCATTTGGAAATGCGCTGCTTCAGTGGCTGATGAGTCAGGAAAATCCTGAAGATGGTGCAATCATAAGCAAAGATCCCAAATTCTGTACATATGCTGGTTGGGAGGTAATTGCTGAAGAAACTGAAGATGTTTGGGCCGAGGTCACTACACTGACGATTTTCTGTAGTTGTCTCCCTTAGCTGAGCTGACTGAACACAAACAATAACAGCCAACTTCCTTTGTGCTACATAAGACTGCAATAAACGGGGACGTTTCCACTTATTTCCAATGACTCCAGTTTTTATGAGGTCCTTGATGCCGCACTTGGTCAAACGTGGCCTTGATATTTAGGGCAGTCACTCTCACCTCGCCTCCCAGCATTGTAAGATCTGCCTTCCTCAGTTTTGAACAAAAAGAGTGTGTGAGAACAGAACCATCAGTGACCACAATCACGAGGAAAGGCAACATCACCTTTATCTACAATTAGAAGGGGCACAGGGAGAAAATTAAATATTGGCTAAACATTTTACAATAGAATATGGACTGTAACATTATGTCCAAGGCCATTGCCAATTGGATAAGGTCTGCTCTGGATTTGGTGACCCACCATGACCTGACCTGTGCCGTAAATGGCAAGACGTTCTCTACTAGTCTCAGGCTACACTGGTATATATTTACTTATGTGCAGAGTGTGGACACCTGTCTCATCGGACTGACCCAGGACAAAGCAGTTAACAGATTTCCACACACCTGATTGATAGATGTGCTATACATAATGTGGCATGATGAGGGAATCCACAATTGGATCAACTGCTCCACACAAACATCTGTAGCGCAGTTTCAGTCAGAAAGGGAAATCTGAAATAATTCCAATTAAATTTGGTATTAGAAAAGGCTGCCCTCTCTTCCATGTCCTGTTTCTGTGTTGCTTGGAATCCTCATTTGAGCCTGTAAAAAATGGCACGGGCATAGGTGACCGAGGATACCCGGCAGTGTAAGCTCTTAGATCAAAAGCTCCCTTCCCATGGATGGTATGACCATCTTTTGCGCTGTGCAAAGAGTGATATAAATGTACGACCAGTTCGAACTGGCCTTGGGCGCCAAGTTAAGTCGTGGCAAGCGCGAGGCCATGTTCATTGTGGGGGACATGGATGAACAAATCTTTGTCCCATTCACCATCAAGTCAGGCTGCCTGGAAGGAGTGAGCCGCAATCGCCTGCGTTGGAGCGGCCACACAGCCCATTTCCTCTTTATCTGGAAGCGAAAAATGGCAGGTGCTCACAGGGACACGGTAAACACTGCCCTTGAGCAATGGGGAAATCTTCCTCAACATGTCCCTGATCATGATGGCCACATGTATGGGTTGCTGTGTCAGGCTCTGCATAAAATCTCTGTGCACAAGTACCAATTGTCAATACGTCTTCAGTTTCCAACTGCCCCCAGTTTTGCTGTGGATGGGTTTGAGCGCTCTGCCGGGGAATTCCCCAAGCTGCTGGACCGTTCTAATCCATATTCACTTCGGGGAAAGAAAAATCTCTGCAGAAAACACTTATGACCTGGAGTCAATCAAGGGAGTTGCCAGCACATCACATCCTCGAGGTCTTGAGGGAACAAGAGGTGATGAATCTTTTCAGATCAGAGCAGGCTGTCAACGTTATTTTTCAGGATGTCTCATCGCCACCGCTTTCCAACATGAATCAATATATAGCTTGGGTGACGTTGGCAAATGTAGTCCCCGTCGCATCCTATCTAAAATCCAGGACAGTCACCTCCAGAGGCACAGGTCTGGGAGTGTCAGGGAAGGTGGCAATATAGTGGTGTTGCCAATGTCTGGTATTCCTGAGACACAGGGTAATGCTCCGTGTGGAAGCGGACATTTCAATTCAATAAAAGGACCTGGAATTAAAAGACTATGAATGGACAGTTAGATTTCGGAGCAGCATGGTGTGTTTTAAAGGGAAAAGAACAGGGGTCATGCTGGCAGGTCCAGAAACAGCGTTCAGCCAAGCTGTTGCTCCCTCTTTGTGTAGCCTCACAAATATAGAGGGGACGATATTGGGATCAATGATTGATTTTAGGCAAATTCAGGACCTGCAAGTCAAGAACCATTTCAGCTGACATGAGCTTTTGGGCCCTTGAAAACAGAGCATGGAGCTGTTAAATTGTGCAAATGCTGCATCTTTTGTGATTGGATGGGGCGGTTTTATGGGAAGTGGATTTGGATTCGCAGATGATTGAGGGGGCTGGATACAAGTTTTTCCGCAGGAGACAGTCCCTATGGAATGCAGACCGGCCCGGGAGGGAGATGTTTGGGGGCGATTGCTGGTAGATAAGGGGAGGAATAAATCATGCTTTAGCTGGAGAATTTGACAGGGGATAGTTTTTTTTGCATTCATTTACGGGACATGGACTTTGCTAGCTGCTCCAGAGTGTATTGCCCATCCCCAGGTTCACTTCGGAAGGTGCTGGAGAACTGACCTTCTGAACTGTTGGATCCCATGTGGTCCCTTTAATGCACAGGCTATGGGCGTGAAGGGGAGGGCAAGGTTTGCCGTTGCCAGCGGCACCCACATCACCTAATTAATTTGATAATACAGAGCAAATTGAAGGAGGTTCTAGTGAAGCATGGTTTCAATTGAAAGTGGTGTATTCGAGCTTGGAGGGTGGAGATGCAAGAGGTTATTGGGCAGAAGATGCACCTCTGCGACTACATAGACTGGCACAGTGTGAGGGGGATGGGGTGTTCGATGTCTTGGAGAAGTAAACTGGGTCTTACTGGGAGCATAGTCCGGACAGAATGCTGACAAATGTGTTCAGGGATTGATGAGGTCGGTTTTTGGCAAAATGCTGGAGTTGGCTGATCTGGCAGAAGATGAACTTTTCAATGCATTTGTTGTTGGCATGAAATGTGACAACAGGCGGGTCCGTATCATTTTTCAGGGAGAGAGGGGAATGGGTGAGGGAAGAGGTACTGGAGATCGGTGGAACACTGTTGAAGACCCTGTTAACAACTGATGTGAGGCTGGGGTTCCTTGGGTGGGTGAGGGAGAGGTTAAGGAAAAATGAAGACATGTTAGAAGTAGATTTTAGGAATACGGCCACATCAGCACAGATATGACGGAGGAAAAGGAGCTGACAGATTGAATTGGAGTACGTACAGGAAGCTGTTTGTGAAGGGCTGTAACTGAGGTAGCTATGGGAGGCAATGGGTTGTATGGATAAGTTGTGGTTGGTCTATCAACAGAAATGCAGTCAGAGAGGTCAAGGGAGTCGGTGGAAAGAATTGGTGATGGCGCATGTGAACGTGAGTGACGCTGAAAATTGGAAGCAAAATTTTGTTTTCCAGCTCCAAACGGCAGCATGAAGAGGCAATGGGATAATCTTTGATGCACCTAAGACGATTTGTGGGAGGGGGCCTGTGTCCATAGCTTACGTAGAATCTAGGAGCAGTGATGGTACATTGAGCTCATCAAGTATGCTCTGCCATTCAATATGATTGCTGTGCCTTAATCTCAATGCCATATTCTCGCCTTGTCTCCATACAACTTGATGCCCCTAATGTGCAAAAAAAAAAATATTTCGATATAATACTCATTGACAAGGTCTTCACTACCTTCCGTTGTGGACCACCATCTTATTGAACAGATTTTACCTCTTGTCACTCCTAAAAGCCCTGGTCTGTATCCTAAGATTGTGGACCCTCTTTCAAGACGCCCCAACATTCTCCCTGCAACTCGGTTGCCTGGCCTAGTTAAAATGTTAATCCTTTCAATTGGATCCCCTCTCATAATTCTAAACCCTAGTGAAAACAGAGACAGAAGAACCACAGGACAGTCCTGCCATCCGCAATATTAGCCTTGTGAAACTTCGCTGCACTCCCTCCATGGAAGTGTATATTTTCATTGGTAGGGAGACCAAAACTGCAAGCAATATGCTAACTGTCGTCTCACCACGGCCTCATATAAATCTGGTAAGTTATCAGCACATCTTCAACCAAATCTTTTTGCAAGGCAGGCCTGTTTACGTTTTGTCTTCCTAATTGAATGTTGCAGCTGCCTGTTTAATTTCATAGACTGGTAAACAGCAACAAACATGTTCGTTTGTACCTCCACTTTTCTCAATATATCAACATTTAAATGACACTCTGCCTTGCTATTGTTCACACCGAATTATGCAACTTTACATTTATTCATATTGTGCTGCATTTGCCATGTACTTGTCCACACACTACAGTTGTCTAAAGCGGCCTGAATCATCCTTGCATCCTGCTCACAACTCACAACCCCGCCCAGTATTCTTTCATCAGAAACTTGCAAATATTGGACTTTGCTTCCTCATACAAATCATTTAGAGATATCGTGGATAGTTGAGTCCCTAGCACTGATCCCTGCAAAACCCCACTGTCCACTGCTTGCCATCCGGAAAAAAAAAAAGACTCAGTCATTTCCACTCTTGGTTTCCGGTCTGTCAAACAATTCCCAATCCAGGCCAACATATTAATCCCAGCCCCATGTGGTTTAAATTTGCCCACTAGCCTCTTATGTGGGAACTTATCAAACGCGTTCTTGGATTAGAAATGCATGTTCTCGCTTACCTATTCTTTTAGCTACATCTGCAAAAATCTCCAATAGATTTGTTAAGCATGATTTTCCGTTCATAACCCCATGCTGACATTGTTTAATTCCGTTCCTGCCTTCGAATTGATTGACTATGACGTATTCATTATAGATTCTAGCCTTTTTCCTACTTTTCATGTCACTGGTCTATAATTCTCTGTTTATTTTCCCCTCCTTTTGGAAATAGTGGGGTTACATTTTCCTCCCTCCAATCTGTAGGAACTGACCCAGAGTCGATCGAATTTTGGCAGATGACAACCAATGCACCCAAGATTTGCAGGGCCACTTCCTTTGGTGCGAGCGGATTTTTTTTATCTGACCCAGGGAAATGTTCAGACTTTATACCTATTAATTTCACAGGCATAATCATTTGCTAACATTGGTTTTCTTCAATTCCTCTCTGTCACTAGGCCCATGATTTCCTAACAGCCTTGGGAAATCATTTGTTTCCTCTTTTCGTGAAGACAGATTCAAAAAATGCGTTCAATTAAACTGCCAGTTTTCCCCCTCGTAATTTCCCCCGATTCTGACTGTAAGGGATCTACATTTGTCTTTGCTAATCTTTGTCTTCCCTTCACAGTACCATAGATATGTTTAAAGTCCGTCGTTATGTTCCCTGCAAGCTTACTCTCATACTCCGTAAACCCGTTCATGATCAATGTTTTTTAGACTTTGGCTGAATTCTTAACTGCTCCCAATCCTCAATCTTGCTGCTTTTTCACACAATTATATGTGTTTACTCTTTCAATCCAATGCTATACATAACTCATTCTGCAAACTTTGGTTAAGTCTTGATTCTTGTTTTATGTTAGTGCCATAGAGGAATGAACAACTGTTGTAATTCAGGCACATATTCCTAAAATATTAGCCCTTGCCTATCCACCATCAATACTTTCCGTAAGTTTCCCAAACCATCAAAACCAACATGTGCCTCATGCTCCCGTAATTACCTTTGTTTAGATTTAAAATCCTAGTTTCAGAATCAACTTCTTGATTATATCAGTATATGGTCGCTCTTCCCCAAGATGAGCGCACAACAACAGTTTTAATTAATCATTCTTCTTTGCACAATTGCCAGCCTGCGATCGCCTGCTCTCCATCTGGTTCCACAACGAATTTTCCAAAAATAAAATCCCATAAACACTCCAGGAGATCCTCCTCCACTTTTCTATCTGTCGTGTATTATGTCCAATACATATTAGAGTTACGGAGGAACAAATTTTACTCTTATTGCTTGCACCTCTAATTTCCTGTTTAGTGCCTCCCATCACCGGTACTTTATGGGGGCCTATGAGGTTACGATTCATTCACCGTTTTCTGCCCATGGGTTTTTCATTTCGCCACCCAAAGAGATTCCACATCATGATTTACTTAGCCAATATCGTTCTTCACAATTGCTTTGATTTCCTCTTTTACTTGCAGTGCTCCCCGACCTCCTGTATCTGACTGTACTTCCTAAATGTTGCATGCACCTGGATATTGAGTTCTCATTCATGGGACCCTGCAGGCATGTCTCGCGAATGCGCTGCATTATAATTTGCAATACCTTTAGAAGTATCTTTTTAACCTTGTCTGTCACCTTAAAATCACTTTGCCTCATGACCCCGTTTGTTTTTGATCCTTTTTTTCCTGCCATCCACTTTTGCTCCTTACTTTTATGTATTTTGTTTCTATCCTCGATTCCCCCTCCTCTGCCACCCGGCTAAGGTTCCAGCCCCTTGCCATTGTAGTTTAAAGCGTCCCTGACCGCACAATCAAACATCATGAGAATACTGCCTTTGAGGTCTTACTTTCAATGTACATCCTAACTGCCGATTTTTTTCTGCAGGGCATAGACCCAAAGAAACCTAGAAAAAATACAGCACAGAAGGTGGCCATTCGGCCCATTCTGTCAATGCCAGTCCGTGGACACCAATGTGATCTTTCTAATCCCATCTTACTGCACACGGACCATAGCCCTTCAGTTCAGATCACCTAAGGTGCAGGTCCAGGCACTTCTTAAAAGAGTTTTATGTTCCTGGCTCTACGGCTAAACTGGGCTGGGATTTGTAGATACCCACTACCCTCTGTGCATAAAAAGTTATTCCTCATGTCACGCCTATACGCCTTCTCCCAATTATCTTGAATCTATGTCTCCTGGTGCTAGAACTTTCCAGCAAGGGTAAAAATTTTATATTTACACTTTATCTAATCCCCTCGTAATTTTCTAATCCTCAATCATTTCACCTCTCAGCGTTCTGTGTTCTAAGGAAACTAACTGCAATCTATCCAGTCTCCAATCGTAGCTACGCTTTTCTAACCATGGCAACATTCTTGTAAACCTCCTCTGCATCGCTCCACAGCCATTATGTTCTTCCTGTAATTTGGTGACCAGAACTACACACAATACTCCAGTTGTGGCCTCACCAGTGTTTTATGTGATTCGAACATTGCATCCTTATTTTTATATTCTATTCCTCTGCCAGTGAAGGAGAGAATTCCATGTGCCTACTTTCCAAACTTGTCTACTTGATCTGCTGCCTTCACGGAGCTGTTTAATTGTAAGCCAAGATCTCTCACTTCATCTACCACTCTTAGTATATTCCCATTTATTTCATAATCCCTGTAACTGCTTGACCTCCCTAAATGTATGACCTTATTCTTCTCTATGTTATAATCCATTTGCCACTTTATGGCTCACTGCACCAAACCATCTATATTGCTTTGGAGATTAGGGCTATCCTTTGCCAATCTTTGTGTCATCTGCAAACTTCACAATCATTACCTCCATCTTCACATCCGAATCGTTAATATATTGCACAAAAAACATAGGGTCCCAACATCGAGCCCCGTGGCTCACCACTTGATACAACTTTTCAATCGCAAGGGCATCCATCACCATGACACTTTGTTTCCTGTTAAAAAGCCAATCTTTCATCTAGTTTGCCACATTACCCTCAATCCCATGGGCTTTTATTTTGCCGACCAATCTGCAATGTGGGAGCTTGTCAAATTCCTTGCTAATATCCCTGTACACCACATCCACTGCACTACAGTCATCAACCCTTCTCGTCATTTCCTCAAAGAATTCAAACAGATTTGAGAGGCAAGACCTTCCTTTAAGAAATCCATTCTGACCATCCCTGAATAGTCACTGCCTTCCCTCATTACAGTTAATCCTATCTCTCAGTATTGATTCTGCTAATTTGCACACAAGTGATGTAAGCTTAACTGGCCTATAATTCCTTGACATTTCCTTTGAACCCTTTTTAAACAATGGAACTACGTTTGTGTTTCTCCAGGCTTCAGATAGCTCCCCTGTATCTCGTGAAATTTGGAAAGTCATCCTCAGATCAGCTGATGTCTTCTGCCTAACTTCCTTCAGCAGCCTCGGAAACAATCCATCTGGCCCTGGTACTTATCAATTTTCAATTATTTCAACATTTCAATTGCTTCCTCTTTCTGTATGACTATTCTGTACAATATCTGGCAGTGATCCCCCTGGACCACTATATGTATATCCTCCTTTTCCTTGGTAAACACGAGAGAAAATATTCAATTAAAACCCTTCCCATCTACACGTAACCTTCCGTCGTCATCTCTGATAGGTCGCAGTTTTTCTTTAACTAACCTTTTAGCATTACCCTATTGGTAAGAAAAAAGGTCTTTGGGTTATACTTAACTTTACTTGCAAATCGTTTAGCATGTACTCACTTTGATTTCCTTGCATCCTTTTTTTACATCGTCCCTGCACTTTTTATATTCCTCTAGGCTATCTGCAGTGCTTTGACATTTCCGACTATTGTAACTTCACAATTCTTTTTCGATGTTCCCCTGTATTCCTGTAGATAAATACAGGGGTCTAGTTTTGGCATTGCCACAATTATTTTTGTAGGGGACATGTATACGTTTTATAATTATGGTCTCGGTTTTGAGTGCTTACTAGTGGCTTTCCAAAGTTTTATCCTCCAGCAGCGCAATGCTGTCCCCCTCAGCCAGGTCCATTCTAATTTCTGTAAAATTTGACCTCTTCTAGTACAAGACTTTTACTCCTGCCTTTCCTCTGTCTTTTTACAAGTTAATGCTAAATCTAACTTAATTGTGATCACTGTCCCCGATATGGTCGCCAACTGTCAACTTCAAACACTTGCCCGTCATCGTTCCCCAACAGTAGGTCTCGAAATGCATCTCCTCTCTTTGGCTTTGTCACTATTTTTTTTGAAAGAAATATACCTCGACACACTGCATGAATGTTTCTCCCTGTGTGCCCCTTATGTTCTTTGAATACCAGTGATATTAGAATAGGTGAAGTCCCCTACTATTTTTGCCCGCTTGTGCTTACAAGCAGAAATTTATCAACATATTTGTTCCTCTAACTCCGTTTCACTATTTGCGGGTCTGAGGGAAACTGCCAGGATTGTGACTGTCCCTTTTGAATTACTAACTTCAATCCATAAAGATGTGTTTGTTGACTCATTTAGGATATCATCCATTCTCCAAACTGGTTTTGATTATTTTTCCATTAGTGCTACACTGCTCCTTTTTAAAATCCTACTCTATTGTGTCTTAAGCTTCGATAACCAGGGATTTTAAGCTCCCAGTTTTGCCATCCTTTAGCCAGGTCTACAATATAGCAATTGCATCCTGTTGTCAAGGGCACAAATGTGCCCTTAATTAACCTAACTAATTGGTAATACCCTTTGCATTGAACTGTAAATCGTTTAACCCCGTCAATTTTCCTTGCTGGACAATTTGTAAACATTGATTCTCCGGTAACAACATTTCTATCACAACGTTCCTAGCTAATGTTCTCCCTCAATTTTTCTGATCTGAATCTGACGTATCTGATCCTACCTGTGGGATCCCATTCCCCTGCCACGTTAGTTCATATTCTCTCCAACACAACTAGCAAGGACACTGGTGCTCAACGTGGGTGCAGCCCGTCCATTTTGTGCAGTTCCTACCTTCCCCAGAACCGGTCCCAATGCCTCAAGAATCTGAATCCCTCCCGGCTACACCATCTCTACAGCCACGTGTTCATTTGGTCTATCCTCTTATTCCTGCTCTCGCTAGCACAAGGAACTGGGTGTAATCCTGAGATTACATCATTTGAGGTCCTGCATTTTAATTAATTCCCTAAATTCGTGTACTGAGCTTGCAGGCCATCATTACTCAGTTTCCCTATGTCGTTAGCACCAATGTGTAACACGACCAATGGCTGCTTAAGGTCAATCCCCAGAATGACCTGCAGCCGTTGCTTAACATCCTAGGCACCAGGGAGGCGAAATACCACCCTTGATACATTTTTGCTGCCACAGAGGCTTCTGTCTGTGCCCCTAAATATTTAATCCCGTTTCAGTATAGCCCTGCCCCTTGTTTTACTAGCGGTGGCATCCACGGTGCCATGATCTTGGCTGTTGCTGCTTTCCACTGAGATGTCATCTCCCCAAACTATATCCAAAGTAGTACATCTGTTAGAGAGGGAGATGATCACAGGGGACTCCTGCATTACTGTTCCTGCTGGTCACCCATTTACTTTCTGGCTGTGTGATCTTCACCTGCTGTGTGACCATCCTGCTTAACGTTCTATCAACGACTTGCTCAACATCTGGAAGCGCCACAATGAGTCCACCCGTAGCTCCAGCTCCAAAATCCGGAAAGATTGAAGCTGAATTTGGACACACCTTCTGCACACATGATCACCAGGGACGCTGCTGGCATCTCTAATTTCCTATATGCTGCAGGACGATCATATCATTGGACTGAGTTCTCCTGCCATGATGTCCCTCTCAATTAAACTCGTCTATGAACCTTTTGTTTTTCCTATATCATTTGCTCCCAACATGTACCATGACCACTGGCTTCTCCACCTCCCCTTCAGGAAACTCTGTAGAATTTCCGCGACTTCCTTGGCCCTGCCACCAGGAACACAACATTTCAAGCTGCACTCACTTTTGTGGCCACAGAAACGCCTGGCTGTTCCCATTAATATTGAAACCCCTATCATGATCGCCTGCCACTTTTCTTGTTCCGCTATTGTGCAGAGGAGCCACCCGTTGTGCCATGGAATTGGCACGTACTGTTTTCCCCTGAGAATTTGTCCTCGCTAACAGCACCCGAAATGTTACATCTTTTTCAGAGAGGGGCAGCAATACCTCCCTTTCTCTACTCTGTCTGCGGGCCACCCATCCCCTTTTCTGCCTGTTCAGTCAATTCCAGCGGTTTGGCCATCTCGCTGTATGGGCTTTCCATGACAATCTCATGACTGCGATGCTCCACTGGGATTCCACTAACAGCCCAACCTCCAATATGCGTTTAGCCAATAGCTGCATCTGGGCACACTTCCTGTTCAAATGGCCGCCAATGGCACTAGAAGGGTCCAAGACTTGCTAAATAGCGGAGGAGGAGCATATCACGGGTGTGAGCTCTGTTGCTATCAATCCCCTTTGCATTAAGCTCCTTATTTTCTCCCTCTAGACCCATGGGCCTTATTAAGCTCCAGACGTTCCCACTATGGTCCAAAGTCCTCACAACATTGTGTTTAACCTAATGAACTCCATCAATTTAATTATTGGAAAATTAGATGTAGAAATGCTCACCTGACCATACTCACCAATCAGCTGCCTCTCCTGCGTTGGTCATTTGGAACATCGCTGCCTGACAGTCCTGAGGCCATGTCTTTACTCTTGGTCATTGCCCTCTGTATCTCACGCCACTTTTTACCACTTTTCTGGCCTCTCCTCTCTCGTTTCAATCTCACCTTCTTCCAATCCATGCAGCATACTTTATTTAGTTAATAAACTAGAAAAAACACAAGGATTTAGATGGAATTTAACACGTAATTTAACACTGAAACTCCCTCAGACACCAATCCCTAGCTGACTTTCTCTTCTGAATCTAAAGACTACACTCCTGATCAGAACATCCTCCCATTATCTCCTCTTGAAAAAAACCATTACCGTTTTTTTCACTCTCAACAAATCCCCGTTCACACATCACCCAATCTTCCCATTGACATACAGTATCTCCTACTTAAAAAAAACACTATCTATGTTTCTCACTCACAACAAGGCCCCATCCACATGTCAACCCCTCAGCTCACTGAACTCCATTATCCCCCATTAATACAACGTCACGATTTAAAAAATTCTGAATGTTGTTTTCCAATCCCTCAATGGCCTTGACCCAGTCTATCTTCGTGATGCTATCCAGGCCCCACACCCCCATGAAGTGTCAACTATTACCTAAATTATGCAACCTGAGAATTCCCAAATATTATCCAGTCATTGGTGAGTGGCTTTCATTCACATCCCCCATATCTCTGTAATACCCTCCCCATACATGTATTTATCTCGACCTCAATTTTTGGCATTTGCACTCGCCTTAAAACCAATTTGTTTGATCCAGATTGTGGTAAGCTCTCTGAACTCTTTTTTTTTTTACCTGGGTGTCATCTTACATTTAGGTGTATAGATGTCCATGAAAATCGCTTTGGAACAGCTTTTAATCTTCATGCTGATATTAATATGTACGTTGTGATTGTTGTGCACTGCAATATGTTTCCACTTCTCTAGATATTTTGTTTGTTTTTCGAGGCTGTAATTTTCGAGCACCAACTCCTTATTTTTTTACTGCAGGGAACTGATCTTCATTACTTCGGTGTTCAATGGGCAACATTACCTGTTACAGTGTATTGAATTTATGTTTTTGTTGTCCGAATGGTCAGTTTGCTTATTGAACTGGGTAGATTGTATTATTGCATTTCCTTTTGTGCTTCCACCAAATATTCCCGTTTAACTGGAATCTGTGACCTATATGAGACTCTGATTGTTTCTGTGCTGCTAACTTACTGGGCTTGTAACCCCAAGATTAAGAGTTCAAATCTCACAATGCAAACTATGAGACAATGTAACTTCATCTGAATAGGAACAGATGGAAACGTGATTGTACTCGAAAGAGTTACACGAATAGGATTATGTGCCAGAGAGGCTGCACACAGATTTTGCTTTGTCAGCATATCAGGCGTCCAGTGAACCGAACAGCAGCTCCTTTCGAGAGAAGCAAAGAATTGTTTCCCTCGGAAACATTTCTAAAAACGGTGTTTTTTTTCACTGATAATGATTTCTATCAGAACTTATAAACTGCTCTGTTTGTCAGTGTTTCTGAACTGTTCCAGACTCTCTTGATTAACGTCATGGGAATAGTTTGTTGCTTCCCAGTCTGGAGAGGATTCAGTGTCTGTGTTCTGAGATGCTTAGTATTCTCCTTTCACAATTGATTGAATGTTTTAAATTAATCCAGGCTACAATATTCTCGATCATCAGAGATACATTCAGTGAGTTGAATAGGTCTTTCGTTGTCAGAAAAAAATGAAGTAAAATCATTTCCCCTTTTTTCTGGTTCAGTTAAAAGAAAAGTGCACAGTTTCTGGATGAAGTTTCTATTAACCTGATTTGGATTAATAAACAGGTGTATGACAGTTTCTGATGGAGCAGTTTTCATGGCCATAATTGTCACTCGCACATTTTAGAATGAGGCCTCGATTCTCCAGCTGCTGGAATTCCCCATCCATCATTGGTTGGCTCTCAGTTTGACAATTCAAACACAATCTTAGCTCGTCATCCTCATGTTGATCCACAACTCTGCTGTCTATTTTCTTAAACTCACCAACTCCTGTTCATACATCACCGCCATTGCTACCTGACCCAAAGTGTGCACCATTCAAGCTTGATTTAAAAAATCTCGCCCCTGTATTCCAAACCTTCCAAGGCCCTGTCCCACACTTTTGCTGCAATGCTCTGCACTCCGAAACACCTGCTAGATATCGAATTCCTGCATGGCCTTGTCCCAATATCTCTCTGTAATACACTTCATCTCAGACACCACCCAGATCACAAATACTTGCACGGCCCTGTCCCACCCTCTCTGCTTGATAGACTGCATGCACGCAACCCACCCAATTATCCACAATAATCCACTTCCGGTCCTGATTCCTGTTTTTATTTTCGCTACCAGCGGTTTTCCTACATTCAGCTGCCTTGGTGGTAAGCTTTGAAAGGCTGATGCTAAACCTCTCGGACTTTCTTCCCACCTTTCACTCACTCCATTAAATTTCCGCGATTTGCCAAGCTGTTTGTCTCCTCCGCTGTAACCCTGCTTTTGTGGTTCGAAGTCATTTTGTTTGTAGTCCCAATATGGACCGTTTTTAGATTTTTTATCATGTTTATTATGTGCGCCGTTAGAATTTGTTTGGAGGAAGTTTTTGTATGTATGATACTATTTAAATATATTACGGTTGTGAAGGTGACAGAGTGTTTGAAATTGGAAGCAAAATTGATATTGTTTTCCAGCTCCAACAAGCGCATCCGGAGGCGCCGAAACAAGCTTTGATGCATCTAAAGGATAGTTTTGGGGAGGGCGGGGTGTGGTGTAAGTGCTCGTCAATTACATAGTGACTAGGAACAGGAGAAGGCCATTCAGCCCTTTGAGCCTGCTCTACCATTCAATATGATCATGACTAAGCCTCTATCTCCAAGCCATATTCAGGCTTTCACTCCATATCCTCCGATGCCCATAACGTTCAAATAAAATAATCTGTTTTTTTTTTATTTAACATAGGCAGTGAGCCAGCTTTCACAATCTTCTGTGGTGTGGAATTCTACAAGGTTGATCGCACTCTGAGAGAAGAACTTTTCTTCACCTCAGTCCTTAATGGTCTTGCCCAGTACCCTAATACTGTTGCCTTGGGTATAGACGCCCAAACCAGTGGAAACATACACCCTGCATCTCGCCAGTCTAGCCCATTTATAATTCCAATCCTTTCCATCGGGTCCTCACTCAATCTCCTTTACTGTAATGTATACAGACTCAGTTGAACCAATCTATCCTCATTTGACAGCCCTGGCATGCACAGTTTTAATGTACTGAACCGTTGCTTCACTCCCTCTGTGGCAAGTAAATCCTTTCTTAGTTAGCGTGACCAACATTACAAACAGTACTCCAGGTGTGGTCTGACCAAGGCCTTGTCCAACTGTAGAAATGCATCCCTGATTCTGAACTCAAATCCTTTGGCAATAATGGCCGATATACCATTTGTCTTCCTAATTGAATGCTGCAGCTGCCTGTTTGCTTTCATTGACTGGTAAACAAGGACAATGATAATCATTTTTACATCCACATTACAAAATACATCACCATTTGAATAGTACAGTGCCTCTCTATTTTTCACACTGAAGCCTATAACTTCACATTTATCCACGTTGAACTGCTTCTGCCATGTATTTGCCCACACACACTGTTTGCCTAAATCGCCCTGAATTCTTTAGCATCCTCCTAATAACTCACAGCCCAGTTCAGTTTTCTGTCATCAGTAAATGTGTAATCACTGGGCTTTGTATCCTCATCCAAATTATCTATATATATCCTGAAGAGCTTGGACCCAAGCATCGACGCATGCAGCACACCAATAGACAATGACTGCCATCCTGAAAAAAAATTCTGATTATTTCCCCCTTTCAGCTTCCCATCTGTCAAATAATTTTCAATCCATCGCGGTTGATTATCTCCAATCCCCTGTGCTTTAAATTTGCACATTTGGCTCATATCTGGGACCTAACCAATGCTTTCTTAAAATAGAAATACAACAAGCTCAATCGTTCTCACTTATAAATTCTATCAGTTATATCTTCAAAAATCTCCAATAGATTTGTTAAGCATGATTTTCCATTCATCTACCCATTCTAACTTTGTCGAACCCCGCTAATATTTTCCAAGTGATTGGTTCTGACGTCTTTTAAAAAGACTCTAGCATTTGCCACAATATCAATCTTAGGCTAATTGGTCTGTAAGTCTCTATTGTTTTGTCTCCCCTTTTTAAAATAGTGGCGTTACATTTGCCACCCTCCAATCTGTAGGCACTGATGCAGAGTCTGAGGAACTTTGCAGATGACCACCAATGCATCAAATATTTCCAGTGCCACTTCCTTTGGTGCCCTGGGATGTAGATTATCAGGCCATAGGAAGTTAACAGTCTTCATCCAATTAATTGTTCTAGCAATGTTTTTTTTTCTGGCAATGATTTTCTTCAATTCTTCCATCGCAGTAGACCATGTTTCCCTCACAAACTTGGGGAATTACTTGTGTCCCCTTAGATGAACACAGAATCAAAAAATACATTGAACTCTGTTGCCATTTTGCCCCATTACAAATTCCCCGGTTCTGAGAGAAATGGATCTACATTTGTCTATGCTAATCTTTTGCTTTTCTCTTCACAGATGTGCAGAATTGTTTACAGTCAGTTGATATGTTCCATGGAATTTTGCTCTCAAACTTTGTATTCCCCTTCATGATCAATCTTTCTGACCACTGTTGATGAATTCTTACCTGATACCAATCCTCAGATGTGCTGCTTTTTTTCTCCTAATTTTATGTGTCTCCTCTCTGGATCCAGTGCTATCACTAATTTAATCCGCAACCCATGGTTCTTGGCTGCAATATATTACCACTTCTGAAGGTAATTTGTTTGCTTTTAAAGGCTGTACGTTTGGACAACAAACTATTTATTCTTTACTGCCCTCATGACTCAGGTAGACCCCGCTGTGCAATGAACGAAACAACTGCCAACGTGGGTTGGATATCTGTTTTTATTTTGCAAACGGGCAGTTTGCTTTTTGAACTGGGCAGATTGCATTATTGCATTACCCTTTGTGCTTCCACCAAACATTCCGGTTTAACTGGAATATGAGCTGTAAGTGAGGCTAATTGGTTCTGTGCTATTGACTGGCACTAATACGATTACCTATCTGACAGACTGCACACAGGTTTTTTCTTTGTCTGCAAACCAGCCGTCCAGTGAACTGAATACCAGCCTCTCTAAGGAGAAGCAAAGAATCCTTTCTCCTGGAAAATTGGCTGATCAGAGAGTTATTTATGTCCCTGAGAAAGATTTCTACAAGAACTTGTCAACTGCTGTGTTCGTTAAGTGTTTCTGAACTGTTACAAAATGTGTTCTTTGACCTCTCGGGATTGACTGTTGCTGTGCAATCTTCTGAGGGTTCAATGCCTTTGTTCTGAGATACTTATTTTTCTCCTTTGACCATTGATTGTACCTGAACACTTAATTCAGGCTACATTAGTCTACAACATCAGTACACATTTAGTGAACTGAACAGTGGTTTCAATGTAATAAAGATAAAATAAAAGCACATTTTCTTGTTCAGTTTATAGTTAAATGCACATTTTCTGTGTGATGCTTCCATTAGCCTGTGTTGGATAGAAAGAGATACACGCGTCAGATCCTGCTAGATCAGTTTTCTTGGTTATTTGGAGGATTGCCACGTGTTCATTTTCCTGTGAGTCGTCTAGGCCTAGATTCTTCAGCTGCTGGAATTATCATCCAATAATTGGTTGCCTCTCGGTGTGACGATTCAAACACAATCCTAACTGTTCATCGTAATTCTCATCCTCAATTCTACTGCCTGCGTCCTTAAACTCACCAAATATTGTTCACGCACCACCTGCTTTTCTCCCTGACCGACATTTTGCACCTTACGAGCTCGATTTAAATGTTCTCCTCTGTGTTTTCCAATCTTTCAATCGTCTGGTCCCGCCTTCTCTCTGTAATTCTCTGCAGGCCCACAAACATCCAATATATCAAATTCCTTCATGGCCCTTTCCCACCCTCTCTGTGAAATCCTCTGCAGCTCAGACTCCTCTCAGATTTCAAACACCTCCATGGCACTATATCACCATCTCTCTGTAATACTCTGCAGTCCCACAGCCTAAATGTATAACCACAATGATCAAAGTCAAAAGCTTACTGATGGTTTTTTTAATCACTCCACCAGCGGTGACCCTAACTTCAGTTGCCTCGCTCCAAAGCTCTGAAATCCTGAAGCTAAACCTTTCCATCTTGATTTTCTCCTTTGCAGCACTTCTTTAAATTCCGTGATTTGTCAAGCTGTTCGTCTCCTTTACTTTCATTCTGCTTTTGAGGCTTGCAGTGTTTTTTATCAAAGATCCCAATGTGAATTGTCTTGAGATCTTTTATTATATTTATTATATCTGCTCATCGAAGTTGTTGGATGATGTTTTCTATCTATGATACTATGTCAATATATTATGTTTAAAGTTATGGTATTTATAAGGTAAGATCTAATAGCTCCCTGCATGAAATTTCACTTGCATTGATGAGCCAGTCTCCGCAGTTAAATGGGTTTAAAGATCTCACGAGGATATATTTGTCTCTGGACCGTCTCAATAGAGACCAATTTTATAGGAGTTGGCAGTACTGTATCATTTGATTGTCCTGATTGATTCTTATTAATGCTCTACTGAGATGCTTGATGTTCTCCGAAAGTCGTTTAGTGCTGTCTACAATAGATACTAACAGGAAAATCTATCCTACAGTATAGGTTTCCTTTCACTGTTACTCAGGCATCTAGTGATTTGAACCACTGATTCAGTGATGTATTCATTGATGCGATATGAATTTCATACTTATTTCTTTGTGATACCTTTCCAATTGATAGTACACAGATCTGCAGCGGTTGTGCCTCCTTTCCTCAGGTAGTGTACACTTATCTGAGGGCTATTGTATTGAAAATTCACTAGACTGAACACCAGGATTGGAGACTGTGCCGTGAAGACCAACTAAGTGAACTACATTTATATTCCACATAGATCAGAAGAATAACAGGTGAACACATTTAACTACAAAATATCATTAATGGGATTGGCTGAATAGACGATGGGAGGCTGTCGCCCCAAGGACTATTTTTTTTTCAGAATTACAGGGCAACTATTTAGCACTGAGATGAGTTGAAATGACTTCCCTTAAGTGGTTCTGAAACTATGTACTTCTCTAAGACAAGTGAATGTGGATGTTCACCCGCTGATTATATTCCTTCAAATAGTACACCTTTGTTGAATACTAAGGGGATGAAGGACGTTGGGACAATGCAGAAGATGAACTCGAGATAGATGGTTAAACATTATCATATTGAATTGTCTTTCAAGCTGCTTGGTTAAATACCGCTCCTGTTTGCTATGTTCATAGGCGAATCTATTTCCGGATTTGTGTTCATGTGGCACTGAGATGGAAAGTTGGAGCGGAAATGACACTTCATGTATCTCACTGTCTTCTGTATATTACTCAGAGTCCTTTCTCGAACAGAATAAATACTGAGGGTGGATTAAGTTCTCATTCACTAAAGCTTCAGATTTAAATTGCAGTTTATTCAGGAACAGGAAGATTTTCCCCACTGCAGGGATGCTAATGTCCATCTCTGAGCCTGACGGAAAGGTTCAGGAATCGAACATGCAGCTTTCTGCTCACATTGGCACCCACGCATTCAGACCTCATACAGTAGGTCCCACAATCATCCCCGACCATCATGCCCCAGCTCAGTGACTCAGCGTCAGAGTGTCTTAATGCAGAGGCACTTCCTACAGAGGTGGCTCTCCAGGAGAGCCTCGCTGTCTACAAACTCCATCAAATCGCAGTTCTGACATAAAAACAGAATTACCTGGAAAAACTCAGCAGGTCTGGCAGCATCGGCGGAGAAGAAAAGAGTTGACGTTTCGAGTCCTCATGACCCTTGAGCTTTCCAGCATCCGCAGTTTGTTTTGTTTTTATCTCGCAGTTCTGACATATTGGCTGTAACTTTGACAGCACTCCCACTACTATTTGTAATTTTACAGGGGTCACTGTGGGCATGATTATATATTGCATTGTCCCAGCTGCAGTATCTCAGTTTTTCAGGGGTTGTGTACTGTGTCAATATTTACAGCGGGTACCTGTGAGGCGATTGAGTATTTTCAGTAGGTCCCTGGGACTGTCAGTATTTGCAGGGGGCGAATGAAAGCGGGTAGGGGGTGTCAGTATTTACAGATGGTCCCTTTGTTGTGTTAATATTTCGAGGTGCTGCCTGGGGTTATCAATATTTGCATTGGATCCATGGTCGCTGTGTCATTAGCTACAGTTGATCATTTGGGAGGTGTGTGCCAACAGTTACAGGGGCTTCATTGGGGCGGGGATTTGCGATGTCAGTGATTAATCTAATTGTCTCATGCAGTCTCAACCCGAGTGGCCAGGCGGGGTTTGTGTGCTGGCAGTAGTTGTTGGTCTTGGGAGGTTCCCTGTGTTGCGTGTTCGCATTTACAGTAACACTTTTGGCTGTCTCACAGCCTGGACATGCGCTCCTTCAGTTGTGTGTAAGTTTTTTGCCGGGGCACAGTGTTTCCGGGACCCATGTTAATTTTTTCATAAGTTTCACTGTGGGTATATGGAAGTATTTACCGTGCTCCCTGGCGACAAAGTCAGTATTTAATGTGTGTTCATTGTACGATTGTCAGAGTTTACTTGTATCCCCATGGACAGTGTCTGTGTTTAGACATGGGCCGGCGAGTATCCCCAGCTGGGCTTAGTGTCTGTTTTTTGGGGGGGTTTGATGGGTGCAAGCGTCGGTATTCTCAAGACCCTTTGCGTTTGTGCGGCCGTAATTACATTGGGTCCAAGGAGAGTGGTCACCACAAATATAGGGAGGGCGACTAGAGCCTGTCTTTTCTTATGGATGTTACACTAGTGTATGTGTCAGTATTTAACAAGGTCTACCTGGTGAAAATGTCAGTATTCATAGGATAAACCTGGGCACAATGCAGTATTTACAAATTCTTTTCCGATCAGGGGGATGATATTTTGATGTTTTTCTTGTGGAGATGTCAGACAAACAAATCAAAAGGACCGTGTCAACATATCAATGGGATTTTTATTAAAGTGTCAGATTTTACTATGTTTCCCAGAGACTGTGTCAGTATTTATGGGTTGACGACGGAAATATATGAGTATTAACTGGGGGTCATTCTGATGGGTATCAGTATTAACAGGCTGTCTTCGGGGAGTGTTTCGGTGTTTGAAACTATCTCCATGGAGCCTGTTAGAGTTTACATTGTGTCCGCAGGGAGTGTATCAGTATTTACAGGGCGACCACGGGGAGTGTGTTAGTGTTAACCGGGCAAGCCCCAGAGTACGCCACTATTTTCAGAACAGCCCATGGGAATGTCTCAGTAATTATAGGGAGACACTGTGATCTGTGCCAAAATTAATGCTCTGTCACCAGGGAGTGTACCAGCATTTACAGTTTGTCCACGGATAGTGAGCCTGTATTTATAGGGGTGCTGGGTGTTTAAGTTGTTCAGCGGGGAGATGTCAGTTTTTACAGAGTAATGCCCAGGGAGTATGTCTGTATTTACAGATGTTCGATGTAATCTATGTCAGTATTTATAGGGGGTATATGTCGAGTGTGCCAGTATTAACAGGGTGACACCGGTGAGTGTCAGTGTTTATAGGGGATCACGGGGAAGTGTATCAGTATCTATTGAGGGTCACCATGAAGTGTGTCAGTATTTACAGGGTGCCAGCGGAAACTATTGATTTATAAGGGACAATGTCGGTCTTTGTACATGGTTCCCAGGGAGAGTGTCGGTCTACATCTGAGATTCCAAGTGAATGTGTCACTATTTAGCGGGTCTTCCTTGGGAATGTTTTGGTGTGTATAAAGTTTCCCCAGTGAGGTTGTCAGTATTCATTGATGCTCTCTGGGGAGTGTGACACTATGTATTGGTGATCTCCTGTGAGTGCATCGGCATTTGGAAGGTGTCTCTGGAGGATATGTCAGCATTTACAAACGTATTTATGGGGGTTGTGACCGCTTTATAGAGCATGTTGATGGAGTCTGTTAGTATTTCCGGAGAAGCCTGCGCAGATTTTCACTAATTATAGTGAGTTTACAGAGGATGTGTCAGTATCTACAGAAGTTCTAAGGGTGGTGCCGCAGTACTTATAGACTTCCTTCAGGGAGTGTGTTAATATTTATTGGGGATCATCAGGGAATGCGTCAGTGTTTAAAGGGGGTTCGTGGGATGGGCAGGAGCTTACATTGTGTTTTTCTCGCTGGGCCATCAATCCAGAGACCCAGTGTTTGCTCTGTGTACCAAGGTGCGAATCCCACCAAGGCAGATGATATCATGGCATCAGTTCTACATGGGGAAAGCATCCTCCTGCTAATGAATTCATAACGCGAATCCTCAGCTGAGTAATCAGTGCTCTCCAATGTTGAACATCTCTTGGAGGAAGAACGGAAAGTAGGAAAGGGTGCAGAATGGAGTTTGAGTTGGTGAATGCAATTCTCATCACCACTGCTGAATAAGCTGGCACAGTGCTAAAGGTCACAACTGGATTGGGCCTGCGGCAGGTGGCGAGAGAATCAATAAGGTGAAAAAAAATACTTTCCTCATCCTCACCAGCCTGCCTGCTGCAGATGCAAATGCCCATGGCAGTATCACTGGGAGTGACCACTGCACTGTCATACTGGAGACGAAGTCCAGCCTTCACCATGAGCATACCCTCCATCGTGTTAACTATAATTACGACCATGCTAAATAGTGTAATTTCCAACAATTCTGCCAATTGAACAATCAGGCGATGTGGGCCATCGGCTGTAGCAGAAATGTACTCGAAAACAATCTGTAACCTGCTTGCTGGGCATACCCCCCCATTATTACCATCAAACCTGGGGACTCACTCTGGTTCAATGAAGAGTGCAGGATGGCATGCCTGGAATAGCACCAGGCACATATATAATGGGTTATTTACTACCCCATCAGTCTGCTCTCAATCATCACCATCGTGATCGAAGTGGTCATCAACAGTGCCACTTGCTTTGTAATAAATTGTTCACTGACGTGCACTTTGATGTCTGCCTGGGTCACTCACCTCATGACCTCATTACAGCCTTGGTTGAAGTATGCTCAAACATCTGAACTCCCGAAATGCTGTGAGAGTGACTTCCCTAGACATCAAGACCGCATTTGACTGTGGCATCAAGGGGCCCTAGCCACACTGGAGCCAATAGTACAATAAGCCAACCTAACACAATGGAAGATGATTAGGTTTTTTGGATTCAGTCGTCTTATCTGCAAGAAATCGCAGCAACCGTTCCTTAGAGTAGTGCCCTTGGCCCAACCATCTTCAGCTGCTTCATCAATGACAATCATTCCATCATGATGTTCGAAATGGGGATGTTTGCTGATTATTGCACAATGTTAAACACCATTTGCGATTCTTCAGATATTGAAGCAGACTTTATCCAAATGCAAAAGCACTCGGGCTGACAAATCACATTCCCGCCACACAATTGACAGAGAGTGGCCATCTCCAACAAGAGAGATCACAAATATCGTCCCTTGAAATTCAGTGGCAGTACCATCAACGACCCCCCCCCCCACCCTCCCACAACCCCACCACCACCACCACCACCACCACCCCACTAGAAACATCCTTGGTGTCACCATTGATTAGTAACTCAACTGGGCTGGTCATGTAAATAATTTGGGTACACGAGTTCGTCAGAGGCTAGAAATCCTGCGACGGGTAATACACCTGCAGACACCACAAAGCCTGTACATCATCTAGAAGGCACATGTCAGAAGTGTGATGTGTTACTCCACACCTGCCTGGATGAATGCAGCTTCCACAACACTTATGAGAGGGTCACCACACAGAAAAAGCAGGCCAGTCGACGCATAGCACATCGATAAAAATTCACTCGCTCCACCACCGAGGCACAGTAACAACAGGGTGCACCATCTGCAGGATGCATTGCAGGAATTTAGGATGGCTTCTTAGGCAGCATCTTCCGAACCCACGACCATTACAATGAAGAACGACATCTGCAGCAGATAGGTAGGAACACCACTAACTGAAAGTTACGCCCTCCCCATCCCAACCGCTCCCCTCTGTTCTCCCGCCCTCAACACCAGGTCAATCCCAATTCTGACAAGGAAATATATTGCCATTCCTTCACTGTCGCTGGGCCAAAGCACTGGAAATCCCTCCCTAATAGCACAGTAGGTTTACCTGCACCACAGTGGCTGCAGCAGTTCAAGGAGGCAGATAAAAATAATCTTCTGAAAGGCAACCACGGATGGCAAATAAATGCTAGCCTAGCCAGCGAAGCCCGGGTCCTAATAATGAATTAAATGGAATAATTACTATACAAAGTCTTGTAAGAGTGTCAGTATTTATAAGTGGACTCATGGGAATCTGTTATATCTGTAATGGGCACCAGGAATTTATTTTAGAGGATTCCTGGGGTTTGAGCCATGTATTTATAGGGGGGTCTCTGGGCAATGTGTCCGTATTTATAGTGGATCATCGGGGTGAGTACAATGATTTATATGGGTTGCCAGAGACTGTGTCTGCATTTACAATGTGTTGGACAGTACAGTGCAATTAGGTAGAGGGATGATCCCGCTAGTGAGTCAGCATTTGCGAGAATTCCAAGGAGTGTGCGAGAGAATTTTCAGGGTGTCAATGGGTAAGTCTGACTATTTTCACTGGACCTCAGAAAGTATGTAGGTATTAAGAGGGCTCACTGTGCAGTTTGTCTGTTTCTAAATTGTGTATTTCTTCAGTGTGTCAGTAGTTACAGCAGGCCTTCGAGTAGTAAGCAAGGGTTTACTATTTCCACACGGGATTCAGCCGACATTTACAGTGTGGAATTGGTAACAGGATTTGACTCAGTGCTTGCTTGTGGTCATTGCGAAGTCTGTCTGTATTTTATGTTCGTCTCTGGGTTGTATTTCAGTATTTAGTGGGTGTCCCTGGAGATTGTGTCAGTAATTTCTCCGGGTCCCTTGGGGGATTGCCAGGATTTCCAGCGCGGCCCAAGAGAATATACCTGTATTATATGGTGGTCCAATGCGAGTGTGTCGGCATATTTGCTTGGGGCCCAAGGAGAAAGTTACCGGCTTTCCTGAGGTCCCTGGTGAGTGTGTCTGTAATGATTGGGAACCCCTGTGGAGTTTGCCTGTATTTAATGGGGGACTATGGTGAGTATGTTGGTATTCCCTCATGTCCATTTGGAGTGCCTCAGTTTTTTCAGTGCCTTCCTGGGGAGTGTGTTTGGATTTGCTGTCTGACCTTGAGGAGTGTGTCTGTAATTCCAGCGGGAACCTCTGGAGAGTGCTGGGATTTAATCGCATCTACTGGGGTGCATGTCAGTATTTCTGGAGGGTTCCTGAGGCATGTGAAGATTTTACTTGGTGTCCATTGCTGTGCGCTTTCGATTAGCTGGGTATCCCTGAGGGAGTGTGCTGTCATCTGCTTGGTGGTCCCTGGGGACTTTGTGTGGATCTGCTTGGGGTCCCTGGGGACATTGTGTGGGTCTGGTTGGGGTCCCTGGGCAGTGTGCCAGAATTTGCTGAGGCCACTGGGGAAATTTTTGCCATTAGGTGGAATCTAGGGAGTGCAAAAGAAAGTCATTGGGTTCCCTAGGGCTATTGATTGGATTTAGTTGCGGACAATGTGGAGTGTTTTGAGATGTGCTGTGGAATGTTGGGGTTTTTTACATGTCCCGGGAGCTTGTCAGTATTTCATAGATTCCCAGGGCAGTGAAGCAGCTATTTGCTGTGGAAGCTGGGGAGTGTGCCGGGATTTGCTGCCTGACCACGGGGAATGTGTTGGGATTTCCACGGTTCCCCGAAGAGTGTATCCATGTTTCTGGGGGATCCGCTCGGGTGGTGTTGCTATTTCTGGCAGGATTTTATAGGGAATTCCCAATACTTGTGCAATTATTTCCTCAGTGTTGCTGGGGAGTATATCGGGAGTATCTGCCTGTCCCTTGGGATTGCGTGTAGTTTTGATATGCGTCCCTGGGGAGTGAGTCGGGATTATCTTCCGGCAACTGGTGAGTATCTTTGGATGTGCTGTTTGTCCCTGGGGAGTGTGACGGCATTTGCTTTGGGCCCCTGAGAAGTGTATTGGAATGCGCCAGTGGTCCCGCTCGATCATTTTTGCATTTGATGTGGGCTTCTGAGGACTGAGCCTGTATTTTGCGTGTACTCCCTCTGTTAAAGCCATGCTCACTATACCTGATCAAAACTTACCTCTCCAAGTTGAGAAACGTTCTCCCCTTCAGAATTTTCTCCAATGGTTCCCAGGCAACTCATGTGAGACTGACTGACCTTAGTTCACTGGCTTATCTCCAGAAACGTTCTAAAATAGCGGAACACCAGAAGCTCTTCTCGAGTCGCATGCCATCTCCCCCATTGGCAGAGATGATTTAAATATTTGGGTCGGAGCATATGTAATCTCCTTTCTTGCCTCTCTCAGCAGGCTGGGACACAGATCATCCGAACCTGGGGTTTTGTCCATTTTTAAGCCTGCCAACACCTCCGATAATTTGTCACTCCCTTCATCAATTTGCTTAAGAACGGTGGAGCCTCTCTTCTCAAGTTCCATACCTTCATCCTCATTCTCATGGGTGAAGACGGAGGGGATTAATTCATTCAAAACCCTAGTGATGTCAGTATATTACCGCCTTGGTCCTTATGGGCCGTACTCTTTCCGTGGTTAATGCATTCCCATTGTAATACTTATTGAATATCTTGTAATTTTCCCAAATTTTACCAGCCAGAGATTTCTCATATCCCTGCTTTCCTCTCGTAATTGCATTCTCAAGCTCCAACCTGCTCTGTCTGTACTCCACTAATTCTTCGGCTGAGATGCCTCCTTTGTACCTGATAAAAGGCTCTCTTGTCCTTCTCATTGTAAACTGACTACCTCTGGCCATCCATGGTTCACTGGAATTCTTACTCCTTCCTACCACCCTAGAGGGAACATTTACCCTCCCCATGCTCGTTTTTAACACCCCGCATTGGTCCTCTGTAGATTCCCCCATAAGTAACTGCTCAGAGTCTACGTTGGCCAGATCCTGCCTTACTTTGCTGAAATTCATTCTGCCCCAATAGAATATATTCTTTTGCGACTTGTATGTTTCTTTGCCCATAATAACCTTAAACTGTAGCATTATATAGTCGCTACCATTGAATCCCCACCTCCACCCACCTCCCCCCCCCCTCCTCCCCCCCCCCCCCCCCCACGGCCCCACAGGGATTAGAAAACACCTACGGCACCTGTCGGGATACATTCCACACAATTATGTCCAGGACTGCTCTGCCACTTGTTGGGCACTCTACATATTGACATAACACGTTCATCTGTGCACACTTCAAGAAATCCACATTATCTAAGCCATTAACACAATATCTACCCCAAGTAATGTTGGGAAAGTTGAAATCTCCGATTATAATTAACCTATTGATATTGTTTTTACACACAACCGCAAATTGTGCTCATTTTTGGTCCTCATTTTCTGCTGAATATCTCGGGGTCTATATGAGATTCTAAACAATGTGACAGCCCCTTTTTATTTCGAAGCACTACTCACCCTGCTTCATTCCATGCCACCTTCAAGATATCATCTCCCCTTCGATCAGTAACTGACACCTTATCCAATAATGCAATGCCACCCCTTCTTTTAATTTTCCCCTGTCTCGCCTGAAGATTCTCTGTCACTGAATGTTGAGCTGCCAGCCCTGCTGCTCCCTCAACCACGTCTCATTGGGAGTGACACGGGATTTGCTGTAGGTCCCTGGGGTGTTTATTGGGATTTGCACTCTGTCCCTGGGAGAGTGCGTCAGTATTTGCTCCGGGTGCCTGGTGAGTAATTCGTTCCCTGGGGGCCTGGGGAGAGTGTGTCGGGATTTGCTGCGGGACCCAGTGGGACGTCCCTAGGGAGTGTTTCAGGATTGGCACGGAGCATGTGGCTGTGGGTAGAGTTATTATTTTTTGCCTGGGAGGTGTTTCCATATTTGCTCCTAGCCCCTTGGGTGTTTGTTGGAATTCCGTTGGGTCCCTCGCGATCGTCTTATCATTTCCATTGGCCTTCCCGGAGCGACTGCATATTTTCTGGGTATCCCTGGAAAATGTGTTTGATATTCTTGCGTGATTCTTGGGAGCTTGTCGATATCTCATGTGGGTCCCTGGAGAGTGTGTCTGGATTTGCTCTCGCCCCCTGGGGATTTACTCCATGTTTCCGGATGTTCACTGGGGAGTTTACCTGAAGTTCAGCCTATCCCTCGAGTTTGTGTCAGCAAATTGCTGCAGTCACCTGAGAGTGTGGTGGGGTTTGCTGCTTGTCCCTGGGGACTGTTTGAGGATATTATTTGTTTATCTTGGAAGTATATCTATCTTTGCTACGAGTCTTTTTGGAGTGTGCCGGGTTTTACTGTTTGTGTCTTCAAAGTGATTAAGCATTAGGTTGGTGTCCCTGGGGAATGTGTTGTCATTTGCTGGTGTTCCCGAGGGAGTCTGTCGGGATTTGCTATTTGTCCCTGGACGGGCTGTCAGAATATCCTCTTCTTCCCTGGATAGCGCCTCCATAATTCCTTGTCGTCTCTGCAGAGTGTGTCCGTGTTTGCAGCCTCTCCCAAGGCGAGTGTGTTATGAGTTAATTTGGTTTCCCAGCGTGTGTGTTCTGTGTGATGGGTCACCTGGTGACTGTGATGGGATTTGATTTGGTTTCCTGTGGAGTGTGCTGTTTGTGATGTTTTTTTTTCCCATGGGGAGTGTGACAGGATTTGCTGTTTGTCCCTGGAGAGTGTGTCGGGATTTTCTGCAGGTCCCTGTGGGGTTTGCTGGTGATTGCTGCGGGATACTGTGGAGTTTTTCAGGATTTGTTGCGGGTACCTCTGGGGTTTACGGGATTTGCTGTGTGTCCATGGAGAGTTTGTTGGAATTTGCTGTGGGTCCCTCGGGAGTGTGTCCGGATTTGCCGGGGGTTCCTGGGGAGTCTCTTTGGATTTTCTGCGTGTTCCCGAGAAGTCTGTCGGGATTTGATGGTTATCCATCAGCAGGGAATTTCCTGAAGATCCCTTGGACTCATTTGGAACTTGCTGGGGGCTTCGGGGGAGCATGTCCGGATTTCAGTTGACCTCTGAAACACTTGCTGTGTTTTGATATTTTCTGTTTTTCCCTGTAGAGTATGTTGGGATTTAGTGGGAGACCCGGCGAACTATGTTGAGATTTACTGGCGTCCGACTGATAGAATCAGCAAATCACACCGAGCACAAGAGGCCCTTCGACCCATCGAGACTGCACCAAAATGTGTGGAAACCTGATGTGCCTCGCTACTCCCATTTTCAAGCATTTGACACACAGCCTCGAATATTATGAATGCTAAGTGTTGCTCCTGGTACTTTTAGTGTGGAAAAGAACTCCACCAACCTGCAAGGCAAAACCCTACACACTCCACAGAGACTCGTATCAAAGAGAGATAACCTTCAGAGGTAAACAATTCATATCCTGAAAAAGTCCCTAGGGACAGCCAGCAAACCCCAACACTCTCTCCTTGACTGCAGGAAATCCTTCCAGGCAGCACATTCCAGACTATCACCAGACTTTGGTTATTATATTTCCTTCACTTCCTGCCCCTCATGTTTATCGTACGTCCCCTCGTGACTGAACCTTCAAGTAAAGGGAACAGCAGTTCATTATCCACCCTGTCCATACAGCTCATAGTCTTATACACCTCGATGAAGTCACCCATCATTCTACACTACTTCAATGAAAACAATGCAGGTCTATCCAACCTCTCTTCATGACTTACATGTTTCATCACAGGCAACACCCTGTAGAACCTCCTCTGCACACCCTCCAGTTCAATCATATTTTTCCTATAATGTGGCGACCAGAACTGTACCAAACTACACCAGATGTGGCCGCAACAATGTTCTTTACAACTCCAACATGACCTCGCTACTTTTGTAATCCACGCCTCGATTTATAAAGGCAAGTGTTCCAATTTTTTTTTTCATTACCACACTAACACACCCCTCTGCCTTCAGGGATCCATGGACACATATGCCAATGTCCCTTTATTCCTTAGAGCTTGCGAGTGTCATGTCGTTCATTAAATACTACCTTGTCAAATTACTCCTTCCAAATTGTAATACATCGCTCCATTCAGGGTTAAATTCCATCTGCCACTCTTCTGCCCATTTCACAATGCCATCTATATATTCCTGTAATCCGTTACAATCAAGCTCACTATTAAACACATGGCCAACCATTATGTCATCAGCAAACTTACTAACCCTACTCCCCACATCGTCATATATGTCATTTATAGAAATGACTAATAATAGGAGAACCAGCACAGTACACTGTGGTACACCACTGGAGACTGCTTTGCAGTCACTAAGGCATCCTTCTGTCATCACAATCTTTCTCCTACAACTAAGACAATTTTGATTCCATACTATCATGTTAACCTGTATCCCGTGTGCATTTGTCTTCGTTATAAGTCTCCAATGTGGGACTTTGTCAAATGTTTTGCTGAAATCCATATAAGCAGCATCAACTGCACTACCCTCATCTACACACCTGATGAGCTACTCAAAAAACTCAATCAAATTTGTTAAGCATGACCTCCCTCCGAAAAAGCCATGCTGACCATTGCTGATCAAATCTGGCCTCTCCAAGTGGGAATAGATTCTCTCTTTTAGTATGTTCTCCATAGTTTCCTTAGCACTGACGTGAGACTCACTGCCCTGCAGATCTATAGCTTAATTGTACAATCCTGTTTAAATAGCGCAAAAACATTAGTTGTTCTCCCTTCCTCTGGCACCTCTCCCTTGGAGAGAGCAAATCATAAATTTGGTCAGAGCTCCTACGAACCCGTCCCTTGGGAATGTGTTGTGATTTCCTGGGCATGCCTGAGGAGTATGTCAGAATTCGCACTTTACCTTTGTGGTTGCTGCATGTCCCTTGTGTCAGTGTTTGGTTTTACTTTGTGCCCCTGGGGATTGATTAGAGTTTTGCTGGTGCTCCCAATGGAGTGTTTCTGCGTTCGCTGGGGGTCCCTCAGGATTGATTTGTGATTTGCTTGCGGCCCCTGGGGAGTGTGTTGTGATTTGCTATAAACCCATTTTGAGTGTTTGAGGTGTTACTGGGTTACCTGTGCAAAGTGCAATCGGGTTCTTTGTGCGTCCATATTGAGTGTGTTCAGATGTGCAGGGGGGTCCCTGGGGATTTTGTCGGTATTTTGCTGCGTGTCCCTGGGGAGGGTGCCACGATTTGCTCTGGTCTCCCTTGGAGTGTGTCATGATTTGATACACGCACGTGGGGATTGTGTCCGGATTATCTGGAGTCCCTGGGTTGTATCGGCATTCTCTGGCAGTCAATGGGGAGTGTGGCAGGATTTGCCAGGATTCCCTGGTGTGTAAATCGATATTTGCTGGGGACCACCGTGTAGTGCTTTGGGATTTGTTGCGTGTCCATTGTTGGTGTTTGCTGCAGCCCCTGGGGAGTATGTCGCTATTTGCTGCCAGCCCCTGTGGCCTGTGCCGAAATTCAGCAGATGAATGGAAGGTGTCATCGTGATTGCTAACAAGTGACACTCACTCTGCAATAACCTGTTCACTGACACTCACTTTAGGCTCTGCCAGGGCCATTCATTTTCTGCCTTCATTATAACCCTCGCTACAATATGTATACAAGTGGTGAACTCAGGATGTGAGGTTAAAGGGAGCTCCTCTGTCATCCGGACAGCCATTTACTGAATATGGAACGAGACAAGCAATGCCAACTCCAGAGTCAATTGAATCAGTGGTCATAATATCCGCTGGTTGGTGCGATACATAACAGTATGCAATATGTTTGTGGTTGTTGAGGGTCAACCATCTCTGTCACAGATCATTTCTGCAGGAATTACTCAGGCTAGTGTCCTGGGCCCAACCATCTTGAATTGTTTCTCCAGTCGCCTGAACTCCATTATAATGGCAGAACTGAGGACGTTTGATGCTACTCAATTTGCTACAGCATTTGTGAGTCCACAAATATTGACGCAGTCTGTGCCAATATGCAGCAAGTCCTGGAAAACATTCAAAGTTTTACTGATAAGTGACAGGTCAAGTTCATGTCACACAAGGTCAATGCAAAGTAACATCTCCAATGAGAGAAAATTCAAGTCTCTCCTGTTGAGACTTAATGGAATTACCAGAAGTGAACTCAGTGCTCTCAACATCCGGTGGATTACGATTGGCCAGCAGAAGAATTGGACCAGTCACGTAAATATTTTGTAAGCAACGGTAGAACCAATGTTGGGAATCCTGCAGAAAGTTAGTCAACTTTATCAAACACTCCCAAGTCAGGTACAGCACGGGGTCAGACTGATAATGATCCTGGTTCTACACTGATGAGAGCTGACATTCTAAGGGACCGTATGGTGTTCGTTATAGAATAAACGTTGCTCTGCAGTTCCCTAGACAGTGTCCCATGGAGCAGTATAGTTATAGGAAACAGTATTTTTTACATCATTTATTCATTGATGAGATGTGTGCTTCGCTGGCTGGGTCCGGATTTATTTCCCCTCTATAGTTACCTTGGGAAGGTGGTGGTGAGCTACCTCCTTGAACCGCTGCAGTCATTGTTCTGTTGCTGCATCCAGTAGTTATGCCCACAGTGTTGCTAGGGATGGTTTTCAGTATTTTGACCCAGCGGCAGTGTAGAAACGGCAACATATTTCCACGTTAGGATGGCGAGTGACTTTGAGGGGAACTAACAGGTGTTGGAATTCCAATCTATCAGTTGTCCCTCCCCTCTAAGATGGTAGATGCCATGGGTTTTGGTAGATGTTGTCGAAGGTGCCTTCATGATTTCCTGCATTGCATCTTGTACATGGTACACACTGCTGCTCATGTCTGTGTGTGGTCGAGAGAGTGAATATGTGTGGATGTGATGCCGATCAAGCGGGATGATTTTTCCAGCTTCTTGAGCGGTTCTGGAGCTGCACTCATTCTGACTAGTGCTGGGGATTCCATCACCCTCCTGACTTGTGCCTCATTGATGATGGACAGGCTTTGGGGAGTCAGGAGGTCTGCTGGTTTCCGAGCCTCTGACCTGCTCCATTAGCTAGAGTATTTAAATAGCCTCACTGCTACGTCACTAAATTTCTCTTATGTATATGCTTGAAATATTTTGTTTTGCTTGATAAACGATTTAATATAGTTTTTTTTTTACCTCTAAAACTGTCAATGGACTCTTCAATTCTGTGTTTGGTGTACACAACATATCGTGACAATTACACATTGAAAAAAGCATTGCAAGAGTGTGGCCATTGCTTCCTTGTGGAACACGCCTGGCGCATGTCACCTCCTATCATTACACAGAAGTCTGGCAATAGCCGCCTCCGATAAAAGAGATTATAACCATCACCCCTTGACATAACTATCGCTGAATTCCCCAAATTCCTTGGGTTACCATTGACTCGAAACTGAATTGGAAGAACCGTAAAAATCCTCTGACTACAAGAGTAGGTCAGAGGCTCGGAATCCTGTGGTGAATAACTCGAGCCCTGTCTCCTCAAAGCATGTGCAACATTTTCGAGGTGAACGTCAGGAGTGTGATTGAATTCTCCCCATTTGCCTGAATGATTGCAGCTCCAACAACACTGGGACAGCTAGAAACCATCCAAGAAAAAGCAGCTGGCTTGATTAGAACCCAATCCCCAAACATTCACGCCCACCACTAACAATGCACAAAAGCAGCAGTGTGTATCGTTTACAAGATGCAGTGCAGGGATTCACCAAGGCTGCTTTTAGCCATGGCTGACACAACTTGGAAAACCAAGGACAGCAGAGAGGTGGGAAGGTCAACACCTGGAATTTACCCAACAAGTCACTAACCAAACTGAATTCTAACTTTATCGCTGTTCCTTCAAGATCACAGCGACAACATCCTGGAACACCCTCCCTAAAAGCACTGTGGGTTTATTAACGCCACAGGGACAGCAGAGGTTCAAGATGGTATCTCACCACCACCTTCTCAACAGCAATTAAGGATAGTCAATAAGTGCTGGCCGGGCCAGAGAAACTAGCATCCCATAAAAGGTTTTGAATACAAATCATAAACATATATTGATAAAGCAGGCAGTGAGGTACCATAACACCCGCCACTGAAGGGAATGAATTTCTGCTATCCTTGGTTTAATGTCTAGAAAACTGACTCATTGATACGTAAATGCAGTAACTTACTTCAGAAAGAATCAAGAGTTACTTAAAGCTGCAGTCCTTCGCCTCCCAACGATGGATACATACAAATCTTCCCCGCCATAATATGGACTGATATTGTTAGATTGCAATAGCGCAGAGTGACATTTATTTTATATCCAACAGCGTGCTTTTCTGTTTTAGGAGTTTTCTGTTTTGAAGGCAACTGTGTAGAGGGAGCTTTACCTTGAATCTAACTCGCTGCTGTGCCTGTCCTGGAAGTGCATGATTGTGGCATGGCAGAAGGAGGTTTACTCTCTCTGTAACCCCTTGATGTTCCTGTTCTGGGAATATTTCATGAGCGCCATGTAGAGGACGTTTTCCTCTGTATGTAACTCCATGTTGTACGTGCCCTGGGAGTGTTTACTGGGGGCAGTGGAAATGGACGTTTACTCAGCATCTGACACCATGCTTTAACAGCCATGGGAGTATTGTTGGACCAGTTTCGACTGAGCTTTACTCGGTAACTTGTCCATATGAATACTACCTTGGCATTGTTTAATGGGACAGTGTAGCCTCCTCTGTTCCAAGGGCAGAACCCAAGATTACCAATCAATCCTCATAGCTGCAACATTTTAGCCACGGGAACAACCTCGTACATTTCCTCTGTGCTCCCTCTAGTGCACCTACATGCATTCTGGAATGAGGTGAGCAGAACTGTACGAAGAACCCAGATTGTTGCCCATTTAATGTGTCATATATTCCCTGCATAACCTTCCTGTTCTAATATCCCATACCTCGGCTAATGAAGGAACGGGTGCCATATGGCTTCTCAAGCAATTTATCCAGTTCTGTTGTTATCTTCAGCAGCCTGCACACCTGCACTCCACGTTCCTTCGTTCCCTCTCGTTAATGTTATATACCTTTACATTGTTTCATATTCCGATCTGTATTAACTCCAGTTCTCCTGCTGAAATTCAGTTTGCTGTGAACACTTTAGACGAAGCTTTCTGCTGTATTGAAGACAGTGCTGCACTTGCCCTAGACAAAAACAGAATTACCTGGAAAAACTCAGCAGGTCTGGCAGCATCGGTGGAAAAGAAAAGAGTTGATGTTTCGAGTCCTCATGACCCTTCGACAGAACTTGAGTTCGAGTACAAGAAAGAGTTGAATATAAGCTGGTTTAAGGTGTGTGGGGAGTGGGGGGGGGGGGGGGGGGGTGGGGGCGGGGGGGGGGGGTTTGGCGGAGAGAGATAGAGAGAGAGAAGTGGAGGGGTTGGTGTGATTGTAGGGACAAACAAGCAGTGATAGAAGCAGATCATCAAAAGATGTCAACAACAATAGAACAAAAGAACACATAGGTGTTAAAGTTGGTGATATTATCTAAACGAATGTGTTTAATAAGAATAGATGGTAGGGCACTCAAGGCATAGCTGTAGTGGGGGTGGGGAGAGCATAAAAGATTATAAAATATTTAAAAATAATGGAGAAAGGTGGGAAAAGAAAAATCTACATAATTTAATGGATAAAAAGGAAGGGGGAAACAGAAAGGGGGTTGGTATGGCGGAGGGAGCTCAGGACCTAAAGTTGTTGAATTCAATATTCAGTCCGGAAGGCTGTAAAGTGCCTAGTTGGAAGATGAAGTGTTGTTCCTCCAGTTTGCGTTGGGCTTCACTGGAACAATGCAGTAAGCCATGGACAGACATGTGGGCAAGAGAGCAGGGTGGAGAGTTAAAATGGCAACGACAGGGAGATTTGGCTCATTCTTGCGGACAGACCGCAGGTGTTCTGCAAAGCAGTCGCCCAGTTTACGTTTGGTATCTCCAGTGTAGAGGAGACCACATTGAGAGCAACGAATGCAGTAGCCTAAGTTGGGGGAAATGCAAGTGAAATGCTGCTTCACTTGAGAGGAATGTTTGAGTCCTTGGAGGGTGAGGAGAGAGGAAGTGAAGGGGCAGGTGTTGCATCTTTTGCATTGGCATGGGGTGGTGCCAAAGGAGGGGTTGAGGAGTAGGGGCTGATGGAGGAGTGGACCAGGGTTTCCCGGAGGGAGCGATACCTATGGAATGCCAATTGGAGGGGTGAAGGGAAGAAGTGTTTGGCGGTGGCATCATGCTGGAGTTGGCGGAAATGTTGGAGGATGATCCTTTGAATGCGGAGGCTGATGGGGTGATAAGTGAGGACAAGGGGGGCTCTATCATGTTTCTGGGAGGGAGGGGAAGGCAAATTCTGGAGGAAATATCTTCAGTACAATTGCGGGGATATTGTCAGGTCCGATATTCTTTGCACTAAACAGTGCATTGAGCAGTTTCTTGATTCCACGTAGAGTGAATCGAATTGGCTGAGGACTGGGATATGCGAGGCTGATGACTTCCAGAGGAGGCTGAGTTGAATCAGCTACTCAGCACTTCAGACTGAAGATTGTTGCAAATATTTAAGCTCTATATGTTGCACTGATATGCTGGGCATGGCCATCATTGAGGATGTGGTCACGCATGATTCCAGCACCCCCTTCAATGAGTTATTAATTGCACAGCACAAATTATGGCCGATGATGGCAGGACTTCAGAGCACATTCTGACCCATTGAATGTGAAATCAATTCGCTCTGTCTATCCACTGCTGCTAATGTTTTTTGACAAACAAGTAGCTATGCCTGGCACTGTTCCTGGGATGCCGTCTTGCACGCATCCATGAACCAGTGTTAATTTCCTGGCTTGGTTGTAATAGTAGAATGATGGATATGCTCTGCCAATAGGTTAAAATTTTGTTTCAGTGGAAATCTGATTTTGCATATCGCCCACAGTGCTTCAAGGATGCCAAATTGCTATATCTGTTCAAATTATTTAACATTCTTCAGGGAGGCAGTAACACACAACGGAATGGAGGTTATCCTCAATCCAAAGACGGGACTTCATATCCACAAGAGGCATTGCGGTGCCAACATATACAGATGTTGTTATGGAAAGATGCATCTGTGGCTGGGAGCCTGGTGAGGATGAGGCCAAATATTTGGTCTTCACTCTTGCTCATTACTTCCCCACATGCCACAGACCGCGTCTTTAATCATGAAGTTTAGGACTTGGTGACCTCGGAGTTCAGTGTTGCTAATGAAACGTTCATGGTGGTGGATATTGAAGTCCTCCACCCAAAGGACGTTCTGTCCTAACGCCACCATTCTTTATTCATCCATGTTCTGCTCAGCCTGGAGCAGTATTAATTCATGAGATGAAATTGAGATATGACCGGGGAGAGAGTCTGATAGGGCATATGCGGTAATCTGTAACATGTACTCTTACCTATGATTGACCAGCCACCATGAGAATTCGTGTGGTCCAGATTTGATTTTGAAGGCTCCCAGGGCAACTCCCTCCCGACAGTATGCTAGTGCGCTGTCATCATTGCTGGACCTGTTTTGCCAATGGGAAGGCTGTTCCCAAGAATGGAGAAGATGGTGTCTGTGGAATTGCCTGTAATGCATGATTCTATTCGTATGAACAGTCTGTGTGAAAGCTCTCCCACCTTTGGCACTTTGACCCAGATGATAATAAGGAAGGCTTAACAGTTTTGGCATGGTTGACTTTTCCAGTGTCATTCCTGTTGCTTTGGTCATTGCTCAGTAATCCGACCAGTTCCACTGTTTTACATTTTTTTTATAGCGATTTGACACACCTGAGTAGCTTGCTCAGCCATTTCAGAAGGCATTTAAGATTCAATCACTTTTTTGTGTGTCTGGAGGCCAGTGCAGGTAAGGACAACAGATTTGCATTCCTAAAGGGCACTATGGTGTTAATTGCAGAATAAACATCCCTTGGATGTGTCCCATAAATTACCCAGAGTGCAGTCACATCAAACAGCCACAGTTATATCAGTGATTTAACTTTATATTTAGCGTGCATCTCCTTCCTCGCTGCTTTGCTTGTACTTACACTTTTCATCCAGGTACAAGTCCCATTTCCTCAAATGATTATCTTTCCCTGTATCAGGTTTTGGTATGCACAGAAAAACAATTCTTAACGATGTATATCGAGTGCTGCAAATTCCAGTGTCGCTAAGTGAATAGATTGACTTGTTCACAGTGAAACTGTCAATTAGAAAACCGTGTCCATCTTAAGGATACTTTGAACTTTCCCCCAATAACAGTGATTTTTTTTTTTTATGACACAGTTAAGTATGGTGAATAAAACACCAGAGGAGGTGTCGTTTATTACTACACGGATTGAGCAACAATAATTTTTCAGCTGGAAGGGATTGATCTGTGGAATTCAGCAGAGATTGTTATCCTGAAGTTTCTCATAGACTGTTCTGTAATTTGAGAAAACAAACCTAAATCTATTTATTCCACTTAATTTAAATATTTTATTTAAAATATTTTTTTTTAATTTTCCAAAGTGAGGGACATTAATTCCAGCAACTAATTAGCAGCATTAACTGTCCATATTTCAGCACTCTTAACCCAGCACAGTATTTCAAACCAAGCATTGGACATATTTAAATAAAACTCATCAATGAATGGAGAATATGATTTGAGTCTTTACAAGTAGGGCAAAGAGATGATGCCAATCACTTGCACAGAAGGGGCGTTGTGAAGTGAAAGCTGATTCATTTATAGGTTTCAAACGTAACTACGGATAGTGGCAACAATAGGGAGATCATTGTCCTTACTGGAAGGACAGTGACAATAAGCTCGAGGTCAGTTATTTAAATTTATGGAGAGTGACAAGCAGAATGAGGTCAGTGACCTAACTTGATGGTCAGTGACAATAAAAAAGTGACATCAGTAATCTAACTGAATGGATTGTGAAAATAACAGTGAGGCCACAGCTCTAATTGGAAGGAAAGTGGCCGAAAGAGTAGGTAATTGCTCAACCTGAATGGAGAGTGACAATGAGAGTGAGATTAGTGATCTAAATGTATGGACATTGACAATGAGAATGAGGGTAGTGTTATATCTGAACGTTTACTGTAAATATGGGTGACGTTAGTGATCTATCTGAATGGCCTGTGACAATAAATGTGAGGTCAGTGATTTAACTGGATGGATTGTGAAAACTAGAATGAGGTCGATGATGTAACTGGGTGGATAAAGGCAAGAAGAGTTAGTTCATTGATCACACCTTATAAAAAGTAAAAACGGCGAGATCAATGTTACAACCCAATGGATATTCAGAGGAAGGCTGAGGTCAGTGAACTATCTGGAGGTACATTAACGATTATAATGAGGCTGGTGATCTAAATGGACCAACAGTGGCAGAAAAGAGAGTGAATTCAGTGATCTAACTGGCTGAAAGCAGCTTCGCAATACACTGGACATAGTTGACACCATCCAGGACAAAGCAGCCCACTTCATTAGGACCACATCGATAAAATATTCACTAACTACCCCACCGATGCACACTAATAGCAGTGTGTACCATATACAAGCAATTATCCAAGGCCAGTAGGCAATATATTCCAAACACTTTAACTATCTAGAAGGACAAGGACAGTAAAAAGATGAAAACTACGCCATCTAGCTTTTCCCATCTAAGTAACTCACCTTCCAGACTTGGAGATATATATTGCCATTCCTTCACTTTCACCGGAGGAAAATCCTGGCATTCCCTTTCCAACAGCACTTTGGGTGTACATGCAGCACATGAACTGCAGTGGATCAAGGCACCTCACCAGCAAGGATGCAACGACAATTAGAGAAAGGCAAAAACGGTTGGCCCAGCTAGCGAAAGCTACAGACGCGTAAAATTAGTGAAACTAAATGTATAGTGACAATGAGAGAGAGACCATTGACCTAACAGTATGGACAGTGGGAATAGGAGTGAGCTCAGTGACATAAATGGATGGGCACTGACAATATTAGTGAGGTCATTGACCTAAATGAATGGTTATTGACAATAAGAGTGAGGACAGCAATCTAACCGAATGGATCGTGGCAATAGGAGTGAAGTCAGTGATATAATTGAATGGGTAGTGACAATAGGAGGGAGGTCAATGATCTAACTGGTTGGACAGGACAAAGGAAGTGACGTCAGTGCTCTAACTGGATGGGCACTGACAATAAGACTGATGTCAGTGTTGAAACTCGATGGATACTTACAATGAGATTGGGGTCAATGATTAAAATGGATTGATAGTGACAGTAAAAGATTGAGGTCAGTGGTCAAATTGAATGAATGATGACAAATGCAATTGATGTCAGTAATCCAAATAGATGGAGAGTGGCAATATGAATAATGTCACTCATCTAATTGGATGTTTGGAAAACATAAGAAGTTAAGAAATCGGAGCAGGAATAGAATATTCAGCCCAATAAGCCTCCCCAGCTGGTCAGGAAGACCATGGTTGAGCTGTACCAGGCCTCAACTCCTCTTTCGTTCCAGATCCTCCAAGCACTCAATTCCCAGACATTCCCCCGCCCTCTCCCCCAAAAGCCTCCTCTTTAAATATTTTCATTGATATAGACTCAACAATTCTCTAGGGTGAAAAATTACAGGCAGTTGATATCCTCTGCCAGAAGGAATAGTTATGCATCACGATTTAAAATGACTGTACACCTATTCTGTTACCATATCCCCGACTTCGAGACTCCCCCACGAGTGCATACATTTTCCGAACATCGATCCTGCCAAGGCACCTTAGAATCATGCAAGCTTCAATGAGAACGCCCCTCATTCTTCTAAACGGTAAGGAATAAAGACCAAACCTCTCCAGCCGCTCTTGTTAAGTCTACCAATTCATCCCAGTAATCTGCCCAGTGAATTTATTTGGCACTGCCATCAATGGCAGTATATGTTGCTTAAATAGTGGACCAGAAGTGTACACGGAATTTCAGGTGCGTCCTCACTAACGTACTCTTCAGTTCTAACAAGTCTTCCCCATGTTAAATTCCTGCCCCCTAGCATTACAGGTCAAAAATCAATTTGCTTTCTAAATTCCTTGCTGCACCTGCATGCTAACATGCACAATAAGAGAAATCAGGAGTCACTTCAGTGATATACTTGGATTGATCAAGAAGATGAGACTGAGGCCAATGATCTAACTATTTGGATGTTAAAAATGACAGTGAGGTAACTGATGTGGTTGGACGGCAGTTTCAAGAAAATTGACGTAACTGACATGCTTGGATGGGTCGCATGAATGAATAAAGAAATTGATGCATCTGAATGGGTGGTGGCCTTCAGAGTCAGACAAGTGATGTATATGTGTGGCAGTGACAATAAGGTTGTAGAAAGTGTAGTACTTGGTTGATATTGACAATCAATGACATGTGCGTGATATTTCCGGAAATGTTTTGACAAATAGCTGGTGATGTAACTGCATGGGAAGTGACCAAGATCTATGATATCAGGAAGAGACATATTTACAGTTCAAATCAATGCTTCAGAACACAGTTGCAGCACGATCTCAGTTAGAGATATGTTTGCAATTTCACCTGCCTCATTCTGATCTCCCGGCACAGGTATCATTACAATGTTGAAAAGAGAGCCCTGTTCACATTCCTGATTTCCCCTATGGACACAGACAGGACTGCCATACCATGGATGTTAGATATGCAGAAAATTTCATTCAATACTGTCCCGTTAAAAACTCACCAGGCTATTACAACACGGGACAGAATCAGAGCAAATTTCCCTTCAATTTTTTCCGCATCAAACCCTCCGAATTAAATTGCATCCCGAGGTTAGATACAAAGTAAAGCTCCCCCTACTCTGCTTCTGATGCAATTCCAAGGCAGACACAGCACAGAATTACATTCAGAGTTAAGCTCCTACCACACTGCCCCCATCAAACACGCCTAGGAGAGGTGTAGCACGGGTTTATATTAAATGTAAAGCTCCCTCTACTCTGCAGAATCCTGCACTCGCATGGCACATAACGCAGGGGTTAGGTAAAAACTGATGCTCCCTGTACACTGTGATTTCAAGCACTCATAGCAGATGTTGAACTGGTTTAGATATGAAATAAAATTCTACGCTGTCCCCTCCCAACACTTTTAACGCAGGACCAGCTCAAGATTTGACTGAGAATAGAGCTCTTTCTAGACATTCTCAACAAACACTCTGAGGCCAGGTACAGAATGAGTTTAGATAGAGAGAAAAATGTGTCTAAGCAATCTCGCCACCAAGCACAGGTATTGCAGGCAAAACAGACGTTTGCGTATAAATTTTTTGCTGCTCTTCTCTACTCCTATCACTCCTTCCAGAGCAGCCATATCACATAGTTAGGTAGAGTAGGATAATGCTCATTCCACACAGTCCCGTTCTAGCACTCCAAAAAAGTACATACCTTTATGGCAGATAGAGGCTGAAGCATTCTGTTAAATACCCACACCAAACACTCCCTATCCAGTTACAGAATGTGGTTAGACACACAGTAAATCTACCTCCTCACAGGTCCAATCTACCACGCAAATGACAGGCATAGCATAGAACTCTCCACACTGAATCATCCTCCACAGTGTCACTATCAAACACATATACGCAAGAGAAGCACTGTTAAAATGCACTGCAAAGCTTCCTCTACATTGTACACAGTGAATTTAATTTAGCCTGAAGAAGTGGATTGAATGCAGGTCAAAGTAAAGTAATCAAATATCAAAGTAAAGAAATAAAAAGTTAATGGATGGAAGTGAGGGACCGAATGTCCTCAGACTGTTGACGTTAGCAGGAGAGCTGCAAAAACTGTTCAAACAGGCAGATAGAATCCTTTCCTTCTTTAGCCGATATATGGAATATTGCAGGAAGGAGATTATGCATATAATATATAACACATTATTTAAGCAACAACTTTAGTTCTTTGAGCAGTTTTGCTCACCTCATTGCGGAAAGGAGGGGCACAGAAGAGATTTTCGAGGATGTTGCGAGGGCTGTAAAATTGAGCCATTAAGAAAGAATGGCTAGGCTGGCTTTGTTCTCCTTGGAAAAGAAGAGGCTGAGGGGAGACTTCGTTGAGATGTGCAGAATTGTGAGGGGACTGGATAGTGTGGGTGTGAATGACCTATTAATCTTAGCAGTGATGTCAGTAAGGAGGGGTCATACATTTAAATTAATTGTTGGAAAGATTAAGAGAAGGTGAGAAAATATTTCTTTTTAACCCATCGGATGTTATGTGCCTGGAACTCGCTGCCTCAAAGGATAGAGGAGACATAAACTCTCAACTCACTTAAAACGTCTCATATATGTACATCTCAAGTGCCACAACCTGCAAGGCTGGGGACCTAATTATACAAATTGGGCTGTGTTGCCAGTTCATTTGGTGGAACAGGCACGATGGGAGAAGTGTCCTCTTTCTGTGCTGTAAACTTTGTATGCATTTTCACTCTAAACACTATCAGAGCTCGTTGTTAGACAGAGTGTAAATATCCATCTGCAGTGTCTCATTAAAAATCCAGGATAGGTTCAACAAGTGTAAGGTAAAGATTAAATCTCACTCTACATGGTCCCCATAAATACTCCCAGGGCAGATACAGCACACACACAGATAGAGAATAAAGTGTCTTCAACACTGTCCCCATCAAACACTTCCACAAGAGGTACAGCATGACGTTAGAAACAGAGTTAAGCTTCCTCTACACTGTGCCCTTCAAACAATACCAGCACAGAAGAAACATCGGAATAGATAGTGTTTACTGTTCATTCTACACCCTCCCAATGAAGTACTCCTAGGACAGGTGTAGCACAAGGTTTAGACATAGAGCAAATCTCCATCTACATTGAATACATCAGTCTCAGGGCAGCTCCAGCATAGCGTCAGATTCACATAATTTTCCACGAAACATACCCAATGAAACACTTTCAGTGGACTTTTTTTACAGGGTTGCATACTAAGTGAACTGCTCCCTGACACCCACTTTGGGTTCCACCAGGGCCACTCAGCTCGTGATCTCATTAAAGCCTGAATTTAACCTTGGGCAAAAGAGCTGAGATCCTGAAGTGAGGTGAGATCATTGACCCTTGACGTCAAGGTCACATTTGTCGGAGTGTGGTATCCAATAGCCTAGCATAATTAAAGGCAATGGGAATCTGAGGGAAAACGATGCAGTGGTTGGAGTAACACCTAGTACAAAGGAAGATGTTTGTAGGTTTGGTGGTCAATAATCTTTGCTCCAGGGCGTCGTCGTTGGAGTTTCTCGGGGGTTTGCTCTTGGCCCAATCGTCCACAGTTGTTTCATCCATGTCCTTCCATCTATTTTTGAAGGCAAGGGCGAGGGGTTTTGAATCGAGATAAAGTTCGTCTGTACCTTTCCATGGCAAATTGAGCAATCCTGTATATAGCAATAGGAATACAACATAATTTTAGAGATGCCTTAGTGCTGCTTTACAAGCCTTGGTAGTCTCTGTGGGCATTGGACTTCTTTGTGCAATTTCCATATACTTGTGAAGAAGGAAAATGCTGTATAATTTATGTAGAAGCAGTTCAGAGACGGTTGACATAATTCATTCCTTAAATAAAGGGTTACTCTTTTGAAGAAGGATTAAATAGCTTGGTCCGATACTTATTTGGAGTTTAGGAAGATTGGAGATGACCTTGTTAAAACAAATAAGATCCTGAGCGGGCTTGATAGTGTGGGCCTCCTCTTCTGGGGGAGTTTGCAATTTTCGGTCATATTTTAAAAATAAGAGATTCCCCTTGTTTGACAGAGACGAAGAGATGTTTCTTTTATTTGCTTCAGGACTGTTTTTGATGAGCATAATTCTGTTCGCTAGAGGTCAGGTCAATACATTTCAACTAGGCTGAGTGAAGCCGATTTTGGTTATGATATTCTTCAAGATTGCAGGTAACAGATTTCTGTCATTCAAGAGATTCAAGGTTTTTAAGACGGCAGACAGAAATTGGATCTGAGATACAACAAAATCAGAAACTATATTATTGGCCTACTGTTGTTCCTATGTCCCTTTATAGACACCTACGTTATAAATGCCCTGTGTTTGTTTTATTAGACATTGTGGATGGAGATTTATTCTGTAACAACCCCAAAGCTGAACCTGGCGTATCACCATTTGACTGGGGTATTCAGAATGGGCTTTACTCTGCAAAGTCATCCAATTGTAGCAGGCTCAGCCAGTTTGATGAGTCAGTGCAGAGCAAAATGTAATGATCCAAGGACCATTTCTAACGCATTTAGGTGCCCTGACGGTCAGGTTCAGAGGGAGATTAAGTCTGTGTTTAACCCCATGGTTGTGCCTGCCCAGGGAGGTCTTTGATGTGACAGTGTCCAGGGACATTGACCTTATATTTAAAACTGGAAGGTGCCTGTCCAGGCAAAGTTTGATGGGGACTGTGATGCAGGAGAGTTGTTCCAAATCTAACACTGATCTGTACATATCCTTGCAGTTTTTGATGGGAAGTCCAGAGGGAGTTTTACTTTGGAACTAACCACGTGCTGTAGATGTACAGTGCAGATTAGTTAGATTCGAATTCACCAAATTGTGAAGCTGGAAAGAGGGGAGATGATTGCTCTCTTACTGTACATCGTAGAGTCACCTTGACATGGCATTTGCTAGTACAATTCCTTAAGGCCTATTTGAAGTCAGTGAATTTCCAACATTGCCGACGAAACTTGGGAAGAAGGTGAGCACATCACCAACAGGAAAAAAGGATTTGAATAGACGAACAGTTACCAAATGGTCCAAATGTGACCGCGCAGGAAAGAATGGCTCCACCGTAAGGATCCTAATCTGTGGCTGCTCTCTATTCTCGTTGAACACCTGCAGGAACTTGACACAGGCAGCAACATTTTCGAGGGACATATCGAAGTATCCTGCGCTATGGAACTGGTAAAGACAGGACATCTCCACAGCTTTTAATCCACAATTCTCCAAGAGGATTCTTTGAATGAACGAGGCATGGTTAACTGTTGTACCCCATTCGCTGTCCTTCAGCGCCACCCTCAGTGTCTTAGATACCCACTGGATTGCCGCTCGGCGGGTTGCAGGCATCACCTTTTTAACTTCCCAATATTTGACAATGAAGCCAGCAAATGCAGAAGCAACTGATAAGAACAGATGCTAAACATGATCTTAGCCAAGCATGTTCGAAAGCCGTAAATATCATCACTGTATGTCAGCTCAGAGGCTTATTCCAGGTATATCCTGCACAGATTGAATGTAAAAGGGAAGTTTTATAATGTTGGGATTGTTCCTTTACTTTTGGGTAATTCCACATGGGCTGACATCACTTCTGATATATCGGTGAAGAGCATCGAGAATAGAGAGGGGGAAAACCATGTACAGTATGGTGATCTGTTACCGAATGAAACTAATTTGGGAAATTACATAATAGGGACCGCTCTGAGGGTTGCAGCACTTGAAGGTGTAATATTGAGTGTCCCCATCGGATGGAAAAAAAAGGGCCAGTTGACCTGTGGGTTTAATATCACAGAACAGACTTGTGCCAGCGAGGTAGTGAAGACAATGCATAACTTTACTCATGCACCCTTTGTAGGGGAGAAATAGTATCATGTTACCACAAGCAGGTAATTGTATCAGTGTGAGTAGAATTTGAAAGGCCCAGTAACCTCATCAGCAATCTGATTTACTCCTGAGAGACCCACATGGGTGGGGGAGAGGGGTCTGGTTAAGATTTTTAGCCACAACCTCATTGACTTTGAATTCCCAGGAACAAATACAGAAAGCTGCACCTATGTGTGAAATGACTTTGTTAAGATATTCCCACAATAACAGAACATCTAGCCAGGCTGCAAGAAGAGAGCGATAAAACCCAATAAGGATAATAAATGATAGACCAGACAGATTCTGAGATCCTGCAGGCAATTCAGATCATTAATTAGCGGTTATAGTGGGATATGTTATGGGACTGGTGACGTAATGTTAATGCCTACTCTTAGGTTCGAATCGTGACTCATGAGTTAGTTCTGCTTTAGGTTGTCATATATCTATTGCATAAAGTATGTTGCTGAAAAAGATCAAAGTGCAATGGGCTAAAAGCCTATGTGCCAAGCTAGAAAATTTGATGTAAATGCAGTTATATTCTATGCAATCGAAATTATTCATTTAAATTGTAAATACTCTATGACAGTGCATCATTTTAATTATCTTGCATGAATAGATTTTAATCATGCAACTCTGCTTTTACTACTGTCACATTAATGAGTATAAACTGGTTGTGGTGGAGAGCTGTGGGCAGATTTTGCATGATAGTGCTACGAAGATGGGCGAATAGAGAAGAGATTCTCTCTGAAGACATCCCTGAGGTTCAAATTGAACTTTCAAAATTGGAGAGAGTTTCATGAAAACAGACGGACAGGTATATAGACAGACGCACACAGGCACACACAGATACACACACACACGCACACACACTAACACACACATAGAAAACATTTCAGGGCAAATCCCCGAGGTGTGGTTTGCCACAGACACGTCTACAAAAACTGAATGAGACAATGACTACTCGGGAATGTGTGAATGCCCTTCTCTCCGCCCCATGACACTCTGACGACACCCATTCTGGAATGCAGCCGAAGTCAATTCCGCGGACAAAGTATTACCATGTTTAGGAGATCATGGATGGTCAGGGTGTTCTTATTTTTTTTGAGAAAATATTTATTTATAAAACACCTGGAAGAACATTACAAAACATTTCTAAATCACAATTTCAAAAAGTGCAATCAGAATTAACTTGTTCACATGTATCACAGGATGCTTCAATACAATCATTGGATTTTGCAATAATTTCAATATTGTCAATGCAGACAGTCAGACAGTGCAATGTTATTGGACTGATCAAGATACATCATGTTGCACTGTGTGGTGCTTCAATACAATTGTAATTCAACTATTATTCAATGCATACATTCATTGTGAACCGTACAGCCCGAGGTGTCTATATAATTCCCATCCGCTCAGTGCACTGTGGCCTTAGAGAGCATCCTTTCCCAGTTGCACCTTTGTGGCGGCTGCCCTGAATTTTAGTGCGTCCCTTGGTGTGGCGTCCTGGACCTTGAATTGTGCCAGTCTGCAGCACTCGGTCGGGGACAACTCTTTGCACTCGAAACCATCAAGTTCTGGGCAGGCCAAAGATTGTATTTCACAAGGCCGATGATCCTCCATTTGCAGTTGATATTTGTCTCCATGTGTGTTTTTACGAACAGCCCATAGAGCACAAAGTCCTGTGTCACAGAAATGCACGGAGTGAACCTCGACAGAAACCATTTCATCTCTCTCCAGACCATCTTTGCTAAGGCACCATGCACAAGCAGTTGAGCAATGATATCGTCCTCACCACCACCACCTCGAGGGCAACGTGCACAATGGGTGAGTCCCCTGCCGTGTTGATATTATCTGACTGGGAGAGAAGTTCTCAGCACCAAACAACCTACATCTTGCTGCTTGTTGAAAAGTTCTGGCGATGAGGTATTCTGCCAAATCACTTTTACAGTCCACTCGGGCAACTAAACAACAGGATCCGCAATCTCCTTTTCCCTCAACGGCTCTAAGATTTTATGTGCCGACCACTGCCTGATGGAATTGTGCTCAAATGTACATCTCTGTATTTTTTTTCCACGATGGACAGCGGGTACAAACTACTTGGCATACCTACTTTGAGCGTTCTGTGGCAACGTGGCCGGACCAATCCTTCGCAATGCCCAGGCCAGGTAAAATATCAGCATCTTGTGCCGCTTGGTGCTTGCATACTGAAGGTCTAGGCAGAGCTTGATGAAGTCACACAAAAAAGTGGACATCAAGGTGAGGGCGATGTTGGGCCCGTTTTCTACCCCCTTATCTAGATGCTTGAGCATCGCCTCTCTGCAGGCATGATCCATTCTAGACCTCCAATTTAGGCGACGGACGGTGCGGGTGATCTCCATGGGGTTCATAATCTAATTGGAAGGTGGGATTTAAGGTATCACCTTATAAAGCAAGATCAAGAACCAGGAACACACATGGAGAAACAATCCAAAAAGACATTGTTACTGCAGTCAGCAGAGTGGTTCTGCAGCCATTGCGAGGTTGTGCATGGAGAGCCTTTGAAGGACCTAACACCTGTGCATCATCCCTGCTCGCGGGATTTCTAAGAACCCTGTGTCATTATGATTATGTCCTAATGTTTTGATGTTTAATAAAGGTGTGTCATATTTATTGAAGCCATTTCCATTTTGTTGTGTGCCATTGATGTCTTGAAACTGAGAGATAAGAGTGTTAGAGAGTAAGACAGAGAGAGCGGGAAAGAGAGAGAGCGAGTGGGAGAGAGAGAGAGAGAGGAAGATAGACAGAAAGGGGAAAATATAGAGAGTGTGGAGAGAAACAGGGAAAGGGTTAGTGAAAACATAAGGAGAGAGAGAGGAAGAGAGTGAAGAATAATGGGAGTGGAACACAAATAAAGGGAGAGGTATGGAAAAGACGGGAGAAAGGGAGAGAAAAAAAGGAAAGATAGGCTGAGAAAGAGTAAGAGAGAGAGAATCAGAAATAAAGAGCGACAGACAGAGACGGCAAAAGAGAAAGAGACACACAGAGAGAAAGACACAGAGAAATAGAGCGAGAAAGAGCGAGAGGAAGAGAAAGAGGAAGGTTGCTGAAAATACAGAATCAGATACTCAGTAAACTGAATAATGAAATATTATGTAATAACTTCTTATTACGAACAGTTTTCTGGTAGATACAGTAAACCTTATGGTCACAGAAATCTAGAGATGCTGCATTCTTGAACCATGGCAAGAGAACAGGATAGGCTGTGATAATGACTCACTGGTGAGACGCTTCAGTATTTCATGTGATGCTAAAGAGTTGGCAGGAGAAGTCATAATTTACAATCACTGCAGAAAGTGAAGCCAATGTTATGTTCTTGCTGTGCACAAATGGCTTAAAACAGTCATTAGGCAGATTGATGGTTTTGAGGGATACATTTAATACAGAGGGCACAGTTGACACCAATTTGCTGCGGTTCAGATTGTGGATGTGTGTTTATATCTCTGTCCTCTGTTTGACCTTCTGGTAAGGGAGAGAGAAAGAAGAGAAACGGAGAAACGGGAAACGGAGAGAACAGGGAAAGGGGGACAGTGGGGGAGGGGAGGGGGAAGGGAGGTAGAGTGAAATGGGTAGAGAAAGGCGAAAGCATGTATTGAGAGAAAAATGGAAGAGATGGGTGGCGAGCAGGAATAGTGGGAGAAAGGGAGCGCAAGAGGGGAGAACTTGGAGGGAGAGAGGAAGAGGGTGAAACATAGAGGAAGAGGGAATGGAATGGGTGATGAATGGAGGGTGGTGTTTGAACAGAAAAAGGGCCTTGAGGGTCTCCAGCGTGTAGTCACTGCCCAGTGTCAGCTATATCCTTCCAGAAATAGTGATTTTTAAAAAAGCTAATCCACGGTTTTGATTAAAAAAAAAACAAAGTTACCTGTTTCTTCTTCCCAGTATGAAGATGGAGTTTAACCCTTTCTGGGGGTAGAAGGGCAGGGAGCTGTGTGGGTGACCTTAAGCGCGGAACACACACACAATGAGGGAAAGGTGTTTTCAGTGTCCCTGGCTGTGCAATGGGCAGGATTCCCGTGTCCTGGCTAAATAAAATCTCACTGCTACTTGAGGGATCTTGATATGCTCACACTTTTCCTGTCTCTGTTTCACCTGACTTCTCACTCTCGAAACATTTCTCTCTGTCCCTGTCTGTCATGCTGCTCAGCTATTTGTTTCCATATTAAATAACTTAACAAATGTAAAAAAATCTAAACCAATGTGGTTTGTTCTTGTTTTAATGGGGGGCGGGGGGTGGAGGAGGGTAGGTCGGGAGAGGTTGGGTGTGGAAGGAGTGTGTCCTATTATAGACACGTTGAGCAGATGAAATGTCTCGGTCGGGTGAGCGATATCAGGGTCGTTTTTTAATCTCTTGCCAGGTTTATTTCTCAACCCTGTTTTAATCAGGGAATTTGGAAATATCTGAGACTTGTGGCATTGAGGGGGAGGGGCAACTTGCTGATTAGTCATTTCTTGCGTGTGGGATCTTGCTGTGTACATCTTATTTGGAGCATCCACTAAACTGCAAACAGGGTGTTTCTGCTCAAAGTCAGTTTAACTGAATACCTGATTGTGGATTGTTTCTACTTCTCGTCCCCAAGCTCCCTCCACCCCCACATCTCCACGTCAATTATTGGCAAATATGAAAACATATCCACAGCGTCGTATGTCATTATTCAAACTGTGAAATGGAAAAATCTTCATGGTGCATTTCAATCTAGATTCATCCTGAAATAGTGAGAACAATGTGTGGAAACATCGACTGGACTGAGTGGGTGCGGGGTGAAGTGAATTGAATGGGAGGGGAACAATCCTGGGCTGAGTGTCTAATGGAGGATATCAATGGCTTACATCAGTGGGCGGAAAAGTCTCAAATGGAATTCAATCCGATGAAGTCTGAGGTAATGCATTTGGGAGGGCAAATGAAGCAATGGAATTCTCATTACTCTGGGAGGATATTGACAGGAGTAGAGGAAGTGAGATCGGCTTTGGATCGGATGTCAACAGTCTCTAAAGTGTCAGGACAAGTGGATACGTTGGTAAAGGAAGCAGATGGAATTATTTTTTTTTAACTGGACGATGTATTGAATACAGTAGCACGGATCTAATGCTCAAAATTCCAAAACAAATAATGGCTTGTTATGCCACAGTTGGAACGTTTGTATAGTTCTGGCCACCACTTGACAGGAAGCACATAATTGTTCTTGAGAGAGGAGAGAGGATATTTACAACAATGTTGAAAGAGCTGGAAAATTGCAGCTAAGAGGAAAGATTGGATAGGCTAGTGTGGTTTTCATTGGAAGTGAGGATGCGGAGAGTAAACCTAATTGAGGTGCACATATCAAAAGGAGCCAAGATAGGGTAGACAGGACAGATCTGTTTCCCCTAGCGGGGGTCAATTACAAGAGGTGATAAGTTGAAGGTGACTGGTAGTAGGATTAGAGGTGAAAAGAGTAAAGGTTTTTTTTTCACTCAGAGGGTGACGGGTGTCCGCAATTCACTGCCCGGATTTGTGATCGAGGCAGCGACTCTCAATTCATTGAATAAGTACCTGGACCCATACGAAAAGTTGTGTAATCTCCAAGAATAAGGAGTAGGTGCTTAAATGTCGGATTAGAATTGCCACAATATATTATCATCCACCACAGACAGGGTAGACTGAATGGACTATTTCTGTGTTGTACTTTTTCAATGGTTGCATGGAATATGAGAGGGACAGTGCGGGGCTGAGTGAGTATTGAGCCGCTTGCAGGGGTTTGAATGGGAGAAGAACCGAGTTGGAATGAGGAGGATCACGGGGGATGTAAATGTGAAAAGTAAAATTCTGGGATTTATGAGGATGGAGAGGGCTGTGAGGGAATGAATGGCAGAGGGTCAGTACTATACGGAATAGGAATGAGATGATGTGAGGTGAGGTGGCCAGTGAATGGCAGTGGGACAAAGATAAATAATCATTGTTTGTACGTATTTATTCAATGAGTCAGTAACTCTAATGGAGGGGGTCATCACGATTAATGCGGGTGGAAATGCTTTATTGGGGGTGGTCTCTTAGGAATAATGTGGTGTCTCAGAAATATTAGGGCTTGAACACATTTAATGGTAAACAGCTGATATTGATATGTGGACGTAATGCAGAGGAGGTACCACAAAGATCGAGGAGTGACCATTTATTTCAGCTTCAGCAATTTAAATAAATGCAAGTTTCTCTATCTAAATGGGAGTCTGAGATTTTGGAACACATCCCTTCCTCCCGCTCTCAGTGTCTTATTTTCTACCTGTCTGCCAAAACCCTCCTAATCTCTCAATCTCCAACACGATATGGCTTCTTTCAAACTGTCTCTGTATTTCCCTGTCTCACTCTTTATGTCCCTGTCTCTATCTCACTCTTTCGCTCTCTCTGTCTCTCTCATTCTCTCTATATGTGTCCTTTCTCTGTCTCACTGTCCCTAACTCTCTCTCTCTTTCTCTTTCTCTCTCCCTCTCTCACTCATTCTCTATGTCTTTCACTCAGCCTGTTTTTATCTTTCTCGATCACTGTCTCATTCCTCTCTTTCACTATCCCTTTGTCGCTCTCTATCTCTGTCTCTCTCCCAACTCTCTCCCCCTGTTTTACCTCTCTCTCCCCATCTGCCTCTCTTTCGCTCTGTCTCTCTCTCACACACTCTTTCTGCCCTCTCTATTTTTATGCTCTTTCTCTGTGTCTGTTTCTCGCACTCTGTCCCACTCTCCCTACCTCTATCTCAATTTCTCTAACTCCCTCTTTCCTTATCTCTCTCCCGCTCAATCTCTCAGGCCGAAATCTCTGTCACCCAGTCTCCCTCTCCATTTCTGTCTCTGTCTCGCTCCATCTCTATCGTTTTCTCCCCTTCTCTTTTACTCTTTCTGACACTCTCTCCCCCGTCTCTCTCACTCTCTTTCACTCTACCTCTCTCTTTTTTTCTCCCTCCCTTCCTGTCTCTTTATCTCTCTATCTCATACTCTCTTTCTCTCTCTCAAACTCTCTCTCTCTCGCTCTGTCTCTCTAATTCCCATTTAACCCAAAATGCTAAACCTGGAATGATGCTCTAACACGTAAACCGTGACCGCTACCTCCCTTCCTCCTAATGATCTTGCTTCCTTTGACCCAGTTCACTGTGCGACTTCTTCTGTTTTTCGAGAGATGTATCCCAGTCCAATCAGCGTGATTGAATGCGGTGATGGGCAGGCTGCTGATCCAAAGGGTGAATGAACTGTTTGGAGGTAGGTTTTTCACTCCAATCAGTTTGAGGGATCGCGCTGATAGTGAGGCACCTCGGGAAATGGCGGTGTAGATATATTGCAAGATTGAAATTTTAGTCAAACCACTGACCGAAAATGATGATGGACATGCTGCCTGGCACATGGGTCAACAATGATTTAACGAAGTGTATTTTTCTGTCCAATCAGTGAAGGGCTTCCATCTTGGATAGGCCGCCAGGCCAACCTGGAGGACAGTGATTTAACAAAGTATGTTTTTTTTCTGTCCAAACAGTGAGAGGCATCCATGATGGTCAGGCAGACCGGCCAATGGGAGGTCTTAGTGATTGAGTTCTTCTAATCATTGAATAAGTTTAAGAAATGAAGTGAAGGGATATTTCAGCACATTCATCAACTGCTGTCTGAACGGAGTCTGTGTCACGGCGTAAATCACAGTGTTAGTGCAGCAGCTCAGGAGCTGCAACATGAAGCCCAAATCCAGAACAAATACATGTAAAATTGGACCAACATCTAACCATACCAACCTAATCGCCAAATCCAACATCCGCCTCCATAGACAATAAGCTATTAACGTTGACCATAACAGGATGAAATTGGCCGAGATCACAAACAGTAAAATGATGGATTTCCTTCGACTCTCCATCTCTGGGTCTCTGGGACTATCCCCACGGCTGTGAGCCCGGATTCTCCTGCGGGCACTGATGCTCGTTAAAATGTGTCTGACAGTGAGAACATTGAGAAGCAGAATCAGGATAAATGGGGCACACGGGGTTATCATGTTGTGGAGGAATTCAATTGTTATCCAGAAATAAGAGAGCTGAACATCGAGTGTGACATTACAAAACCAGGGGATGTTCCCCAGCAAATACCGACCTGTGTACATAAAATACCAGAAAATGTTCTTTAAACAGCTCAGAAAAGTCACTGTTCCTAGAACCACTGTCGCCGTTTTCTCGCTGCAATATTTACTTTTCAGCTTCGGGCAACAAATAGCCACAAATCGGTCAAAGGTGAAAGTGACGGTGAACCAGACAGAACAGTCAGTGGCTGCATAAAGCAGTACAGCGTGGATATTACATATGCGGATGGAATACAGGAAACGAAACTGTTCCTCAAATACAATTGGAATGTGTCTCAATAGCAGGTCTAGTATAACGACCAGTAGATCTGCCAATGACATAGCCACCAGGTAACAGGTAACACATTTGGCCAGGCCACAGTTTTTGCACTTCAGGATCACAACTGTGATTAAGTTAACTGCAATGAAAACAAATAAGCAATAAAATTATTCATCAGACTGATGAAGATATTACCAGTTTGCATGAGGTGTTGATATTTTCAAATATATGACAACATTCGGTGATGTATTGAATTAAATCGACATGAAGGAAAGTTAGAGGAGGTTATTGATATAATGGAAGGAAGCATAGATTAAATAAAAAAATACTGGCTGTGATGAGGGCGGATTGGGCATTGGGCTGGGGAAATCGGACATTATAAGGGGACCCAACGTTGACTTTGGAACGAAGGAAGAACGAGTGTACTTAGGGGAATTGCAGAGAAGTCCTGAGTGACGGGAAACCGTGGGTGATTGGTCAAACCAGATGTGATATCTGTGTTACAAGCTTGTTAGTTATTAGGACTTAGTTTCCATTATTCGCCCTTCTCAGCTGACAACACAAAAAAATACATGTAAGATTGTTTAACACCTACCGTGCTGTTGCTTTTAAAAGCAGTCACAAAACAGACTTTTTTGTAATTTTACAAATCAAATGAAAGGATAAAAATGTATCTATTACAAAACAGGAGAGTCAATGCTAACTAATACCTACTCCATAAACGGACAGGTACACACATCTGAAAATATTTCCTAGAAATGTAATATGCACTTAGATTATTAGATGTTTGGAAGAGTCACTTTCCTCCTTTTTGCAGTCCTTCAGTTGGTGATCGTAATCTTTTCCGGGCCTGTAGGAATCTGTCATCTTGCCTCTTACATAATGCTTTAATAAATCCGTAATACAATTTCAATTATTTGCTTTTTTAATAAACTGCCTCCCTGTCCTGTGACCATAATGTCGAATTTACATTGTCCTCAAATTGACACTTCAGTTACCAACAACTTCCGAATCTCTCCTCCATCCTCCCATCAAGTTCACAGGAATGTGACGTGACGGTAACAGGAATATCTAGAGACGCAGTCGGGAGTGACGGGGGGAGCCAGGAGTGACAGGAGTCAGCCAGATTCACAGTTCACCACGACATGCTCTCAGCCATCACATCCCGGAGGAGAGAACGGCAGACTGACCAAAACAGCCACACAGAAACAATGTTTTCGTTCTCAGTTTCTGTCTGTCTAGCTCTCTCTCTCTCTGACACACAAACACACATGTGCACACACATAATTTGCACAAACCACATACTCACAGCACACAGATACAAAAACATAAACTTTCACATGCCCACATACAAACATGCACACAAATGCACACATACGGATGTAGGCACTCACGCTAAATATCTCCCAAATGCTTAAAACAGACACACACACGCACACATACACAGACAAACATACGTACATTGACTCAAATGCACATACGCAGATATGCACACGCACGTGCACAGAATGAACTTCTCAAGTGTAATTAGGCATGTGAAGTAAATTCTGGCTGCCCCAGATATGCCAATATTGAGGCGCCCACACAGACTGAAACACACAAACTCATTCACACAGAAATGCACAGGCGAACACAATCACTCCCGCAAATGCACACAGAATAACAAATGAACACACATACACATGCACACACACGCACACACACACACACACACACACACATGCTCGTGCACAAACTAATGCAAACACAATTGGAAACACATGCAATTTTACGCAATTCCACACATGCAAAAGAATGCTATTATGCATGGTAACATAAACAGGTGCTTAAATAGATGCCGACACACACACTAAAACAATGTCTTAAACCCGATAACACACAATCACATGAACACACACATCCACACAATGAAACATGCAACGACACACACACACTTTCACTATGACGCAAACACAGTCTCTCTCTCTCTTTTACACATGCAAAGACGTACACTTAGGCTCACATACAGACACACACACATGCACACAAATACTCACAGCTATGCATGCACAGGTGCATTGACATACAAGAAGCACACACCCCTCCACACAGTCACACAGACGCACACAGATGCATACACAGACACGGACGCATATGGACCCAACACACACACTTCACATGGTATCATATAAGGACACAAAGATTCACGTGTGCCGACGCACACGTATGCACACACACATGCACATAGTCACAGACTCTTTCTCACTCACAGACACAAATAGAGACACGCAATCCCTCAATAACAGACATAGACAGTCAGATGTGTACACATTCAAAAAATTAAGCATCACACTTACAGAATCAAACAGGCTTACACACTAACTGAAACAGTCTCCCCAAAACATCATTCTGTCACTTGCATTCTCTCTATATCCCTCTCTCACTTACAAAGGCACTCTAACTCTCTCACATACGCACAAACACACATACATGCACGCACACTTGCTCACACATGTACACATGTGCACGTGCACACAGATGCACATATGCATGCACACACACACTGACAGACACACATACATATTCACATACATATACACACTCATGCAGTTACACACACACACACACACACACACACACACACACACACACACACACACACACACATACACACACACACACACACACACACAGGCATACATAAGCTCAAGGCCATGCATGCACAGATGCACTAAAGCATACACACACAGACATGCACACAGTCACAGTCACAAACACACGCGCATGCGCACACAGGCACGCACCCACAGAATAACGAGCATGCACATGTACTCAGACACACATGCATGCACGCGCGCAAAGGCTCACAGACACAACCTAGACACGGAGCCACACACTGACACAGATATGGATACACACACGGATAATCATACAGACTCACACACAGGCACAAACTCAAACTGGCACACACATGCACAGAAGAAACAGGCGCACTGAAGCACAAGATATGCATACGCCAGCACACAGTCATTTGTGAACACTCTTACGCCCATACTTAAACTCACACATGGACTCACACACAGGCAGACACCTCAAACCCACATAAGGACTCGAACACAGACACACACACTGGCACACATATGCACACAAACGTGCATGCACTGACGCAGATATCTATAAGCAGCGCACACAATCAAACACATACACCCACAAGCAATCACACAGGATTCCACAGCTAAACAAGCAGAAGCACACAGACAAACACACACACACACACACACACACACACACACACACACACACACACACATTCACATGCATGCACATATGGACCCAATGATTCACGCACACAGAAACACACTTACACACAAAATCACACACATGCACTCACACATGTATAGAATCTCTCACACAAATATTCACATACACACACGCATTCTCATACACATTTATACACGCAGATACAATAGTACACAAAGAAAAAATGAAAAGGCAAACATACAGCATCAAACTGACTAACATACTGTCTGTAACAGCCAAACACAAACATCATTCTCTCCCTCTCTCGCTCACTCATTCTTGCTCTCATTAATACACACACACACGCCGGCACACACGCAGAAACAATCAAACAGGCAAAGTCTAACAAGAACTCTCTCAGATGTGCACAGGCACTGAAACAAACAGACAGACAGACACAGAAACGCACACAAACACCTATATATAAGCAAAACAAACACACACACACAAACACACACACACACGCACACACACACAGAAATACCCGCACACGCACACGGACACACAAAGTCAAAGACTCACATGCAGGTGCACACCGAAATGCACACAAACATACATACACACAGCCTCATGCAGTCGGTCACGCAAATTCATTCACTCTATCATCCTCTTGTGTGCACTCTCACACAGATGCCCACACCGAAAGATGCACTGACACTCACACACAAACTGTCAAACAAATTTTCCTTCTCTCTCTCTCACTCACACGTAAACGTACACATGAGCACACAGGCATGAAAACACAGAGTCTTACACACACACACAAAGTTACACCGACACCGATACAGACACACAAATAATCACGTGCATTAAGATTCACATATACACATATTATTACAGGAACAGCCAAGGTAAAATGCACACATATAAAGACTTTCCCAAACTACCTTTGATGCAAATGCACAGAATAAAACACACGCACAAACAAAAGGAGAAACACATTAATGTAATCACAAAAACATGCTCAGAAAATTTAATACACAGAAACTTTCAAACAAACGCACACACTCACGCACACAATAGTAGTCACAAGGAAATGCTCTCTCTCTCTTTCTCTCTCACACACACACACACACACACACACAAACACACTTTCAGTGACACAAACGCAGATAAACTTAAACAGCCACACAAACATAAGTACACAGTAGCACACACACGCAGTCGAATGAATGCACCCTCACATATGCACTCACGCTCATTCACACAAATAATTCCATCCAAGAAACAGAAATTCACATGCACATTCAAACACATACAGGCATACATGCACTGAAGCAGACGCACGTACACTCACATACCCACTCATGCAGACACAGGAACAGATACATAGAAACAGGCAGACACCCAGGCATACGCATAATTACATAATCATATGCAAACACAAGAGCAAATGTACACACGTACACACAGAATGACACCAGAATTTGTAAAGGGCAATAAGGGGCGGGATATAAATGCTAGAATAGACACCGAAGGCATATTGCTCAAAAATGTAGCAAAACATCTAACACACACACTTTTGTAAACACACACAGCCCCACACTTGGATAAACACGCAAGCACACCCATGCAAAGTTTTACATGCGCACACACACACACACACAAACAAACTGACATATGCACGTAAAATGTCAAACTGATTCACATATAAAGAAACACACACAAACAAACCCAAACTCAAACTCTCTCTCTCTCTACCACACACTGAAAGACACACACACATACACAAACATACACACACACACACACACACACACACACACAAATACATACATACTCTCACAGAAACCCACATAACTCTCACATGCATACACGTATGAACAGGCATCTTCACACACAGAGAGAAAAACAAACATATGCTCAAACACAGAAACACACCTAAAAACACACAGGTCTCAAGGGCATTAAGGCATGGGAAGAAATTGGTGACCTCCCAGCGAAGCCCTCATTCGAGGAAGTAATTTGAAAAACTCACTCATATACTGACACACACACATGAACACACTCTCTCTCACACACACAAACACACACGCACACACACACACACACACACACACACACACACACACACAGAGTCAAGCACATGTACACATACAGGTACGCAAAGGCAAATTCACTGACACACTCAATGCAATACACAAACACACAAAGGTGTACACAGAAACCCATAGACACGCTCAAAAAATTACATACGTGTGCACACACACGCGCAGTCACACAGATATGTGCACACAAAGTCAATCACATACTCAATTCAAGTCACTTAAAATCACATGTGAAAACACACACATACACACACACACACGCACACACACCCACAAACCCACAGGCACCCATACGGATGCACATTTACTGCATTGCATAAAGATGCACTCAAACTCACACCCTTAATTACAGAAACAGACACACTTAAAGGCACTCAAAGAAAAACTCTCACCAACACTCTTTGGCACACAAAAGAAACGCACTACACATGCAAGCACACAAGGAGCAACACATAAAGACATGCACATGAAAACACAAAAACATTCACATACACACACACACACTAAGTCACAGGCTCTCTCTCACGCACATACGCACATGAAAACAAGCAATCCCACCCACGCACACACACGCACACACACACATTCAAAGACTCTCTCCAATAGAGATGTCCATAGACACACGCAATCTCATAAACACACGTGGATATACACAGGCAGGTACGTACACATACAAAAAATGAACAAGGACACAAAAAGAATCAAACTGACTATCGCACGTGTTGGTACTACCACCCGCGAACATAATTCACTTTCTCTCCCTCTCTCTCTCATTAATACACACACACAGAGGCTGGCACACACAAACCCAGAAATACACGGGCAAACTCTCACAAGCACTCTCTCAGACACGCACAGGGACAGACAAAAACACAGCCAAACACACACACACACACACACACACACACACACATATACAGAAAAACACACGATAACAGAGTATAAACAGATGCTTACTCAAGCAAACAGACACACACAGGCACAGAGCCTCAGAAACTCACAAAGTTGTGCACATTCACACAAACACACACTCTCATAAACCCACACAAATACACGCAATATCATTGACATACGCAAAAGAAACATACACATACACACACATGCACAGACAAGTACATACACGCACACGGACACAAATACAAACTTCAAGGCTTACATGCAGGGACAATCCCAATTGCAGGCACACATTCTTACACTGTCTCCAGCAGTCGGTCCCACATACTCCAGCATTGTTCATCCTCTCGTCTTGCATACATGCACACACCGAAAGATGCACTGAAATTCACACTCAAGCTGTCACACCAACTATCTCTCTCTCACACACACACACTCAAACACAGAAACACACATATGTCACACAGACACGCACATACACAGAAACCCATACACAGACGCACACTCACATTTCCACGAGCATATATATCAAATGGTACAAAGCCACGTGCATAAAGATGTGCACATTCTCACACACATAATTACAGAAAAATACACTGTAACATGCACACAGAGAGAAAATCTGTGAATGAATCTCTGACACACAGGCGCACAGAAAACACACACACACGCAAAAATGAAGCAAATTAAAACAAGTGCACAAACACACACATGCACTTTCATGCACAGATAAACTTTCACACAAACACACGCACTCAAAATTACGGTAATATTCAAAGGTAAACGCTCTCTCTCTCTCGTTCTCTTTCTCTTACACAAACGCACATTTATGAACATACAGATGCAAACACAGATTAAAAAGAGACACGCAAAGACAAATAGGTAGAACCACACACACCCCACTCACATTCATGTACATGCACACATGCACTCATGCTCATTCACACACATAATCCCATACATGAAGCATAAATGCACACACACACACAGACTCTCATGCACGCACAGACATGCAAACACATATATATGCAGTGCATACACACACATGCAGTGAAGCACATGCAGACACACTCACATGCACCCATACGTGCACACACAAACATGTACACAGAAACAGGCACACTTAGGCACATACAAAGACACAATCGCATGCACACACAAGCAAAAATACATATGCAGACACACACACACACAAACACACACACACACACACACACACACACACACACACACACACACACACACACACACACACACACACACACACACACACAGGGACAGAGGAGCACTTGCCAAGGGCAATTAGGGTTGTTATATAAATACTGACGTAGACAGAGAAACACACACATGCACAGAGAAAAACTATTGCACCCTCAATCCAGTTCACATGGGCACACACGTGCACAAATACACATGAGCACAAAGTCGTTCGCTCAGAAACAAACACACACACACAGTGAATAACACACAGATACAGACATGCACGCATGCAGAGACACATACATACAGAACATCACATAGATGCACCCAAACCCAGATAAGCATAACATCACAAATGCACAAACATGTTCGGCCAAACGTGCACACGCACACACACACACGCACATACACACACACACACACACACACACACACATACACACACACACACACAACACATACACACAAAACACATGCACACACACACACACAAATACACAAACAAACACACACACAGACACACACCAACATAACGTGAAACATTAAATAGAGAAGATCACACGGATACACACTCATACTTCACCCGGATACACACTCACATTCAGACAAACATGAACTCACAAATATACACAGAGGTAAGTTCAAGCAGGTACACACACATTTTCAGAAAAAAAAACACAAACTTTCAAACACACACACCAGGCAAACACGCACACCAACACAAAGTGAAACACGTGCAGCTACATGCACTTTTACACAAGCAGGTGCACGACATATGCTTGCATACATACAGACACAGTCACAGGCTGATATAATTACACACTCAAACGCTCTCTCATCCTCCCTTATACACTGTCACATGAGCGCATACATGCATACAAAAAAACATAAAGTGACACAAACACACACATACACACACACACACACGCACACACATGCGCACACAGAGTGCCACACACGGAGTGCTGCTTTGGACTGCACCGGCATGCTTAAGTTGCAGTTTGGTTACTGAAGGAACTTAAGTCTAATTTCTATCTGACGTCTAGGCTTACTTTAAGTTAGTAATGAACTAAAAAATGCTTTTTTGTGGAGGAAGCAGGTGAGTTTTGGCCAGCATAAAAAAAAAACTGTTTATACAGGCGCTGCTTGCAGCTCGAACTATTTAATTAGATACCTGGCTGAAACAGTTGTTTAGATGCCATGTTCAGAGAGCATAAAAAGAGGCCATCTGAAAGCGGTGACTTGGTCTGCACTAGAGTGCTGCTTTGGGCTGCAGCAGAGTGCTTAGTTTACAGGTGATGTCTGAGGGAATAGTGAACGAAGTGATCCTTTGAGCACCATGAGCAGGGTTAGTTAAGTATTTGCTGCTTTTCTCACTCATAGTTGCTAAGATCTTATTTTGTGGTTCATCGTTTGTAAGGTCCATTTTTTGTAACACCGAGGAGCAGGCAGGCAGGGCCCACTATCAGTTGATAATATGTGATATTAAGTCCAATCCAAAAGAATTAATTTAATTTGAAGGGAAATATCATGGCAGGAGGCCTCTAAGCACCTCCTGCCTAATGGGAATTCTGGAACATTACGAATCCTGGGGCCCAGCATGTGTGCAGGTAGTGTCTTCAGCTGCACCTCCTGGAAGCCCAAGTTTCAGAGCATGAGTCACGACTGTGTATGCTGTGGAGCATCAGCAGGGCGGAGACAATTGTGGATAGTACCTGTTAAGATGTGGTTGCATCGCAGTCTAAGGCTCTGCAGGCAGGATAGGAATGGTTGACCACCAGCCAGAGCAAGTGGGGTCGGAAGGCAGTGCAGAGTGCAGCAATCTCGTGAGGCTATTCACATGCAAAACCATTGTACCGTTTTTGTTACTGTTGAGTGGTATGCCCTCTTAGGGGAAAGCAGCAACAAACAAAATCGTTGCACTATGTTTGGCTGTGCTGGCCAGGCGAGGAGTGAAATTTCTTGGAATGTAATAGTAATTGGGTGTTCAATTGTAACGTGGAATATATCGGTATTTATGTGGTGGCAAACGAAACTCCAGGATGATATGTTGCCGCACCCCCACCCTCTCCTTCCCCTAATCAAAGACGTCTCAGAGCGACTACAGGACATTCTGAAGGGAGAGTATGGACAGCCTATATTCGTGGTACACATCGGTGCTACCAACATGGGCAAAAAAAAGTGATTAGGTTCTAATTGCATAATATAGGGAGTTAGGCAATACGTTGAAAAAAGGACCTCAAAGATAGTGACTCAGGGTTACTATCAGTGATAATGAGAGTATAAATAGCAGGATATATAGAATGAATATGTCGCTGAAGAGTTGGTGTGAGGGCGAGTGTATCAGATTTCTGGGGCATTGGAACCTGTTCTGGGAGAGGTGGGAACAGTACAAACTGAAATGGTTACAGTTAGGCAGGAATGAGAAAGATTTCCTATGGGGAATATTTGGTAAAGCGGTCGAGGATAGTGTAATCTAAAAAAGCAGGGGGGTGGGAACCAATGCAAGGAGGCAGAGGAGGAGGATTGGCGGACAAAAACAAAAGAAAGAAAGAGGAATAAGAAAAGTGAGAGGCAGAGCAATCAATGGCAATAATCAAACAGGGCCTCACTGAAATACAGTGGGAACATGACAATTAATTTTAAAAATACAAGCCTGAAGTCTCTGCACCCTGCCGGGGGGAGCTTTCACACAGAATGGCAGAATCATTGACTCGCAATGCAGCAGAGGACATTCAGCACCTCGAGTCTGCACCAACACGTGAGAAACTCCTGCCCTACCTACCTTCTCCCTTTTACAGCAAATACGATATGATGTCTCAAGAGCTCATCCAGCTGCTTTTAAATGAAGTGAGGCAAGTCGCCTGCACCAACTTTCGAGGCATTGCATTCCAGACCGACACCAGCCTCTGAGTAAAAATGTTTTACCTCACAGCCCCCCTAAACCTCCTGTCCCTCACCTTAAACTTGAGTTTCCTCATGACTGACCCTTCAAGTAAGGGGAACAGCTGCTCCTTAGCCACCCTGTCCATGCCCCTCATAATTTTGTACATCTCGATCAGGTCGCCCCTCAGTCTTCTCTGCTGCAATGAAAGCAAAATAATTTTATCCAACCTCACTTCATAAGTTAAACGTTTCATGACAGGCAACAGCCTGGTCCATCTCCTCTGCACACGCCCCAGTGCAATCACATCCTTCCAATGATTTGGTGACCAGAATAGCACACAGTACTCCAGCTGTGGCCTCACCAAGGTTCTATAGAACTCCAACATGACGCCCCGACTTTTCCAATGTATGCCCCAATGGATAAAGGCAAGTTTCCCGTATGCTATTATCACAACTGCACTAACAGTCACAATAACGCAGATGAATTAACCACGCAAAGAGATGTAAGCAGGTCTGAAATAGTCCAGATTAAAGTCACATGACTGCCGGGACAACTCGGGTAAGAAGTGAACATCCAGGAGTATTCAGTGTTTAGGAAGCTCAGACCGAAATCAAAAAGGGGTGGGATTGCATTGCTGGTTGAAGTGGAAATTAGCGCAATAGTGAAAAAAGATATTAGCTCTAACGCTGTGGAACCTGTACGGTAAAAATGAGAATCACGAAAGGTCAAAAAAATGAGTGGTGTTTAAATACAGGCCCCCAACCTGGAGGGTTGATGTGAATATGATTAAACCGAAATGTATGGATGCATGCATTAATGGAAAATCTGTAATTATGGTTGACATTAACATGCATATAGATTGGGCAAACCAAATTAGTAACAAAACTGTAAAGGAATAATTCCTGGTGTGTATACGGGATGTTTTTCTGTACAAGAGTGTTAAGGAACCAACTAGGTATCAGGCCACCATAGCCTGGGTATTTTGTAATGTGAAATGAATAATTAGCAACCTAGTTGTGCGAAGACCCTTGGGGATGAGCGACCATAATATGATAGAATTCTGCATCAATATGAAGAGTGACGTTGGTGAGTCTGATACTATGGAGCCTGAACATTAGTAAAGAAAGCTATGATTTTATGAGACGAGAGCTGAGGTTGATTGATTGGGATGAAGGAGGATAAGCAGTGGCAAACATTCGGAAAGGGCATGGGTGAGCTGCAAAAAAATGTAATTCCTGTCTGGCACAAAAACGAAACAGGAATGGTGGCTGAACCAGGGCTTACAAAGGAAATTAGAGATAGTATTAGATCCAAGGAATTGGCATACACATTTTCCAGAGAAAATGAGGACCAAGTGAATGATTAAGAAGGGGGAAATAGAGTACTACAGAAAGATTGTGGGGAATATTAAAACTGCCTGTAAAAGCATTTATATGTATGTGAATGCAAAATGTTTTTTGAAGACAAATATAGGTCCCTAACAGCCAGAAAAGGGGAATGTGTAATGGGGAACAAATGAATGGCTGATCAACTAAATACACTCTTTGGTTATTTCTTCACAATGGAGGTCACAAGTAATATATCAGAATTATTTGGGAACAGAGAACTTAGCAAGAGGGAAGAATTGAAAAAAAAATCTGGATAAGTGGGGAAAGTGTGAGGACAATTGATTTTATTGAACGCCAATAAATTCCCAGGACCAGAAAATCTACATCCCAGAGCATTTACGGAAGTGACCTGGAAATAATGGAAGCATTGCTGGTCCTCCTGGGAGGTTCGATGGACCCTGGAACAGTTCCTATGGATTGGAAGTGATCTAATGTAACCACACTATTTAAAAAGGGAGGTAGAGAGACAACAGAGATTTATAGACTAGTCAGCCAGTCGTCGGTAATGGGGAAAAATCTATAGTCAGTTATATAGGATTTACTAGCAAAGCACTTTGAAAACAGTGACGGAATCGGACAGAGTTAGCATGGATTTAGGAAAGGGAAATCATACTTGATAAATCTACTGGAATTTTTTGAAGATGTAACTGGTAGAGTTGATGACGAGGATTCAGTGCATTTCGTTCACTGTAGACTTTAAAAATGCTTTCGAAAGAGTCCAACGGAATAAATTGGCTTTTAAAATTAAAACATATGGGATTGGAGATAGTTTATTTAGATGGATAGAAAACTGGTTGGCAGACAGGGAACAAAGATTAGGAATAAACATGTTTCTTTTCTTTCTCCGTATGGCAGACAGTGACTAGTTGCATTCTGCAAGGACAGGCGCTGGGACCCCAGTTATTCACAATACGTATTCTTGATTTAAATGAGAAAATGCAATGTCATATTCCCACATTTGCAGATGATACAAAATGGGTGTGCTGGTGAGCTGTCAGGAGGATGCAGAGATTCTACCGTGTGTTTTAGGCAAGCTGAGTGAGTGGGCAAATTCATGGCAGATGCAATATAATGTGGATAAATGTGAGGTTTTCCATTTTGGCAGCAAAAACAGGAAGGCAGTTTGTTAAATTAAATGCTATATATTGAGAAAGGAGAATGTGCTACGAAGCCCGGGTGCCCCTTGTACGCCAGTCGCTGAAGGTGAGGATTCAGGTGCAGCAGGTAGTAAAAAAGGCAAATGGTGTGTTGGCTTTCAAAGCGAGGGAAATTCCAGTACAGGGACAGGGATGTATTGCTGTAATGAAACAGACCCTTGATGAGAATGCATCTGGAATTTTGAGCGCAGTTTTGATCTCCTTATAGAAGGAATGAAATCCTTGCAATAGAGGGAGTTGTGCGAAGGTTTATGAGACTGATTCCTGGGATGTCTGGACTTTCATTTGAGGAGAGTTAGAGTCCGTTAGGATTATATTTGTTTGACGTCAGATAAGTGAGGGGCATCTCATAGAAACCTATAATATACTGAATGGACTAGATGGGATAGATTCAGAAAGAAAGTACTTGATGGTGCGTGAGCCCAGATCTAGGGGTCACAGTCTGAGCATAGACTATTTAGAACTTAGATGAGGAGTGATCTTTTCACCCACAGAGTGGAAAGCCTGTGGATTTCGTGAGCCCAGGAAATAGTTGATGCCAAAACATTGCTTGTTTTGAATAAAACATTTGATATAGCTTTTGGCATGAAATGGGTCAACGGATATGGGGAGAAAGCGGGAGAAGGCTATTGCGCTGGACACTCAGCCATGATCATAATGAATGGTGGAGAAAGCTCCATGGGATGAGAGGCCTATTGCTGTTCCTATTTTCAATCTTTCGATGCTCCTATGTATCACACACTCTTTCGCTCTAACTCAAACACAAAAACACATGCAAACACACACAAAAACAGAGACTCAAAAAGGCACACAGCCACACACAGACCACACATTGAGACAACAAATGTACAGACATACACCGATGCTCCAAAGCACAGACACTCATACAAATGCGCACATCTTCAAGCACAAAATGATGCAAACATAATCACAAATATGCTCAAATAAACATTCATAATTCATGCACGCAAACAAGTACTCACCTACACTCTCTGATATACAACAGCACATAAAAACATACACGCACACATAAACAGCATTACACATGAAACAGGCGCACAAACACCTACATAAATCTTCACAATCACAGAAACTTTCACATAAACGCACGCTGTCACAACCACAGTAATACATGTAAGAACAGACAGACGAATCTCCATGTCCCTCTGTCTGTATCTTGCACACATACAAACGTTCATGAAAACACACACGTGCATGCACACGCAGGGGAAAACATTCACAATAAGACACACACCACCAATGAATCATTGAAGGTCCTGCAGCACCAAGAGAGAGGATGATAGTTCGATGCACACCACCGTTTCTATCCACTCTGGTGAATTCAGGAGTGTCTGGCCTATCCGAATTATGCTTTCCTGCGACCACAGCATCTCCTGCTCCATATGCCAAGCAACGTGCTTCTGTCATACAGCAGGACCGCAAAAATAGTCAAACACCTCCAGGTCTCGGTCCTCCAGAGGCCACCCGTCAAAGTTGTCACAATCAACTGTCTGTGTCCACCTTTGCTCTGGCTTTTGAGGTCCTTCATTACGTATTGGCAGAGTTATGGGGGTTAGGGAGAAGTAGTTGCAGAGACTGGGCAAGCACGCCCTTCTCTTCTACTTCACTACTGTAAATTATCCCACAGAATACATATTTCGTATGTCCCCTTGTTATGATGAGTAGTGTTCTTGTCACTCAGGTGTGAAACTTTGATTCGTGCACAAGGTAGTGGTCGGTGTCTCAGACGAAGGCCAGAATGTCTTGGGCAGGATTCCAATAGATCCATAATTCTCCATGAGTGCTCTCAGGGCCATTACGTTGATGCTTACCTCCACCTCTTGAGCATCAGTGGCTGGTGATGCTTTGCTCCGGAAGGAGTCAGATGATGAAGGCTGACATAGGATCAGGTACATTAAAGATCCATGGCTGATTTTCCATGATATGACCCTGATCCCAGAGCGCAGGCGAGCTGCCCTCAGCGAGTCACGACTGTGGGAGAGCATGGAAGACCTCTGAATTGCCTTCAATGCATGTTATCATCATCCTACTGGAATCGACCAGATAGTGGGGCCTCTGCTGCTGCTCATTGATAGGTGCATTCCGACAGAGTGCATTTGGGCTGTTATCAGCCAGAGGAAACGTTCAGAGATGCAATGTGAGGTTATATTGTGCTTCCTCACTGGATGTTATCACCATCCTCGCACCTGGGCGAAGTGTCAAAAGCGCTTAAGTTACCTTCTGCCATCCGCAAAAGTGCAGTGAATTGTCCCCTCTGGGCAGGCAGACTGGTATCGCTGCATACAGCATTTCAGACCTCGGGTGAGCACAGGGGATATAAAGCTCAGCAGCGCTAATGGAGTCTGTGGTCATGATCAAGCTGAAGAAAGCAATGTCAATGGTGAAGGATGGCAATGAGGAGAAAGAACTGTAGTTCTCTTTGAGGAAGTCTCCAATCACCGTTACTCGATGAGAGAGCACATCACCTTCCCCCTCTTGTACTTGAAGTGGAAGATGCAGCAAAACGCCCTAGAGCAACAGTGGACGGGAAATGGGACCCCAATTATCAGTGTTATTGGACCTGTTGAGTAGGGGGTAAAGCACATTGGTGGTCAAGTCTCAATCTGAGCCCTCAAGCCCCAGAGCTGGTCGAGGCTTTCCAGCAAGGTTCTCTGCAGCCTCCCACAGTAGAAAATCAGCAGACTTCCACTAGCAATAGTACCACCACTGGAGAAGCACTTTGTAGGAGGACTGCATATGTCGAGCAAACATATAGGGTGAGCAGCTTTCGAACTCAGAAGTGTGAATAGTTTAGTTTTGTATGAAAATCGGATGTGTTGTAGGTTACAGATGTTAACAAACAAGCTTGTGTTCATGATTTTTATTGCAGAATGCTGACTAAGGGGGAGCGGTTATGGGGTGTCTCAGATGTTTATGGTAGTGGAGAATTGTGGAATAAGGACGTTGTCCAATGGGAATCAGAATGTTATCAGTCACTCTCCGACAGGCTGGCCAGTCCAAGGCGCCTGTAAAATATCTGCCCTGCCTCTTCCTCCTCTTGTGGTGTCTTCCACATTCCTGGTGACATTAGCTGTCCCATCATGATACTAATGATATTGTTATCATCCCAGCTGGTGCTGCAACTGGGAAAGTCAGATCCAAGAGTGCAACGCTGTTGGATAGACCATAAAGTTCACATTCTTTGTTTAGATACATGGAGAGGGGCTAGTGAGTAGAGTCAATGGAGACCGTACAAAGATCTTTCATGCAGAACTATCTCACTCATTCTCTTTCTCCCTAACTCCCCCAAATCACACCATCTCTCTCTCTCTTTCTCTCTCTCTTTCTCCCCCCTCTCTCGCTCTATATATATATATGTATATATATATATGTATATATATATATATATATATATATATATATATATACACACACACATTTGTGGATCGATGAATAGCTAAATAAATTGATAGATGGATAGACAGAGAAATAGATTGATAGATCCATAGATAGTTAGATAGATAGATAGATAGATAGAGAGATAGTTTTGTTAGCATTATACAAGTTTCAAAGGCTCTCTTGTGCTGTAATTTGCACAGTAAGTACACAGTCCACCTAAATCAAGAGGTGACCAGTACTAAGGCACACCACATTGAATCCAAGTGACAAATGCAACTCGAAGAAATGCAAAGGGCCTGTTTTCAAATCCTCCCAGTCGCTTTTCCAAATGTGAGCTAAGCGGTTTCACTGAATTCCATATTTTACACCAGGCTTTCCATTCTCCACTCTCCAAGAGCCCTCTTTGTAGTTGTAAACCGCGCTGACACTTTATCTCATATGACTTTCGCAAGGTTTCACCTCCGGGATTTTGAACTCTCCTTCCAATGCTCCTCTTCTCTAGGTCATCCATTCAACCTGTCTTAGATGCACTCTCCTTCACCGACACAGCGACCAGGAGTAACGCTGCTTCAGATTTACATGGCCAGTTATTACAGGCATTCATTTTTTTCTTTGGAAATTCTTACCTCTAAAAAGCATAAATATCAAATTAAACCTGTTTCTGCATTATTTTTATGTTTAAATTTGAAGCTTGGATTCTTCCACTCTTTGCCTTATTTTTAGATTCACATAACATATTTTTTCTACCTTCCTTATTCTTCCTTTGGCCAGAAGGTATTCATGAGACTTTGACCGGATTCTGTCTCACTCATTTTGCTTTTGGGCCTATTGGTTCTTTAGGGAAAATTATTCTCTCTGAGTTCCCTCTTCCCAGACTGCAATCTCTCTTGGCAGCTGTCTTGAAACTGAACACAAACTAGTGTGTTTTTTGGGTGGGGATTAGGCGTGAGTAGCAATCGGGCTGCCTCTCTGAAAACTTGTTGCCAGGCAAGAGCACCATTTCTTTTTCCTGCTCTTGCTTGTTTTTCTTTCTCAGAATCGTAAAACTCAATACAAATTTAGACAATTTTAAGAGTGAAACGAAAATTCAACTTGAAATTTTCTAAACACAGATAAATTAATACAAATCATATTTCAGCGTTAAACCTAAAACACAACCCTAACTCCCACAATAATGTAGAGCATGATGCAAGAGCACTTGCAGTTCAATTATAAGGGATGAAAAGTGCTGCCAGTAGCAATCAATGTAACAGTAACCGCAGCTCCTTTGCTCAGGCTCTCACCAGATGGCCAGTGTAGACGACAGTGACATCATTTAATTTGTAGTGCATCACTTTATAGAATAATTGAAGACGTCTTCATATGTATCTACATCTTCAAGTATGACGGGTGCAGCAGACCCTCATGAAGTTGAATACATGCTTCAGCTTGTAGTGGGCGTTTCACTGAGAACGGTTCTGCAATCAGAATTAGCACTTCTTCACAACAAAGGTATGCTCTACGATGTTGCTGTTGGCCCCGTTGCACTCGGTATGCTCGTGTTATGTTCACGTGGCCATTTGGTGGTGGTAAGAGGAGAGTTTAGTTTGTGTTTAGAACCATGTGCCGAGAGGGCAAACTCGTACTCCAAGAGGCCAATCTTTGCTTCTGAAAGAGGTTCGATGACGGTGGTAATGGCTGCCTACTTCAAAATGATGTATCATGCCTGTTGCATGGATGGTGAATATTCACCAAAATGATGTACTGAGCATAGCGAAATAACTGTTGTACATTATGCCAGCTCACCAGTACCTTCTCAAAGACAACAAACGAGTGTCTATACTAACCATGATAGAATTAAACTTGGTGTACAAATGGACTGAGAGTTCTTTCAGTTACTAGCCCTTTGATTTGGGGCCTCAGCGCGGCCACGTATAACATTGGGAATTCCTCCGTCCACGGAATGCATTGGGACCCACCCATGTTAGTTCACCCTGCCGAGGGAGAAAATGATGTATTGACCTCAACTGGCATAGATGTTCTCCGTCACCTAGAGAATACATCCACGGACAGCATACTGAGAGATCATGGATATGTTATTCTTCCATTGTCTGCAAAGTTCCGGAGTCATCGATGTTGAATGGAACTTTCTAGTTAAATTCCAAATAATGCACCGTCTCATCCTGGTGAGAGGCTTCAAGTCATGTTCAACTAGGTGAATCAGGTGTGTTACCACCCTTTCTTGATTCAGAGTCGCGTCACAGTCTTTTTCTTGGTTAGGTGTATTTTGGTAACTTGTCCTTGGAAAACAAGGGGTGGGTAGGGCAGAACGCACGCCACCCCTTCCACCCCCTTTGCAGAGATTCACCACTCTGCAGTCTCTGTGCTAAGTGTTGATCATGTTACAGTCACTGATGCACTTTAACTAAAGAACCCATACCTCATCTAGAGCTGGGTCACCAAATCATCTCTCCTTCCTGAAAGTATGTAGCAGCTCACAACAAAAGCTTTAAAAAACCATTCACAATACCCCTGCTATCTTTCCAATTGGAGAAATCAGATAGAGCCTCTCAGCTGCAAGTCAGATAGCTGTTCCTTTTAAATAGATTTGGCCAGGAAAGGGTTCCTCATGTCCCTGTGCACATTTTTAGCCAAGACTTACCAACACAGGCTTTCAATGGACAAACACATATCATGTTTTTAAAAAAGTGTCACAGCTGCTGGACATGCCTTTACAATAAGGAGCAACAGGTGGGAGTGACTGTGAAGTGAATGATCTCAGGACCTGAACCATTTCATGTTTTGGGGATCGTAACTACGGCACCAGTGCTTCTAACCTACCACAAAGGCCAGATTCTTATTCAGAGGGAGATATTCGGTGAAACATACTATGTTTAAAATTATACAGAAAAAACACTTAATGGGAAGCAATTGGCATGAATAATGGGAAAAGAAAGAGGGATTGGGATGAAATGGAGGAGTGGGGCTATGGATGCACCAAATCATAAAGTTATAATATTAAAATGGAGGTGTTACCAGACCAGGAATCATTGCAGATGAGTCAGCACATGGATGATGGCTGAAGGGGATTTGTTGTAATTTAGCACATGGGCATGACAGTTTGGGATGTGCTGGGGTTTATTAAGGTGTGTAACTGACAGTGTGAACACGATAGCATTGGAATAGTCGAGTTGGGGTTGAGGCACAGGTGAGAGTTAATTCAGTAGCCGGGCTGAGTTGCTGTGTTGATGAGTGATATTTTGGACGTGGGAGCGGGCAATATTAAGAAGGGAGAGAATAGGGGGTCATCAATCAACTCAAAGTCAATCGGATGGCAGATGGTGTGAACAGCCTGTTTCTACATCAAACGTTGGCCAGGGAAGCTCGTCGATTAACTGGATCGAGAGCGGAGTTTCTGAGAATAAGTGAAGACAAAACATTCCATCTTCCCATTGTTCAGACTCCAAGAACAATAAGGAAGTTCAAAGCTATTCGCAATTGAAATATCAGGACAGAAAGACTTACCAGGAACACCAACAATAGCCAGAATGGGATAATATCCTGCTTGAATAACCTGAAGTGTGGAATAGATGCGCTCAGCCAATGGCAACTCATCATAATATGTAGAAAGCATGACCAAACCCCAGGATAAAAGCCTATCCATTCTTAAAACTTTCCAGTCTATTGTTCTCAGATTCTGCTCCATTCCTGTAAAATTCCAAGCTATCGTTCCTAGATTGTGATCCATTGTTGTAACTTTCCAATCTACTGTTTTCACACTCTGATCTCTCCTCTCCCTCTCTCTGGAGCCGCCGATTACTGTCAGTGTCGAGGTGATGCTCCCGCTGGCACTATGGGGTAACATGTCGAAAGCAACTCCCTTATTAATAGAAATGGCAAGGCCTCCAGTGGCAAAATTAGGATCCAAGGAGAGTGACGTTAATTACAGTCAGTGAACAAAGATGCTGAGTTAACACCTTTCAATCCAGTACTTATATATGACAGTAAAGTAGAATATTTAACTGCTCTGTGTGGGATACATGATGGTCGATGGGGGAATCAGTGGGGGAAATAGCAAAAGCTCTGGCCATAATATTTTACTCCTCCTTGGATTTGGGAAGGGTGCCAGAGGACAGAAGGTTTTAAATTCTACCACCCCGCCTATTACTGACAGGAAATAGGGATACGCCCTGCAAAAACAGAGCAGCCAGAGTAATGCTGATGATTTGAACATTTCTGGATCGCATAATCGTGGATAGGAATACATGCTTCTTCCTAATCAATTCAAGCTTAAGAATACTCAGGAGCACAGCAATTTCAAAAGAAAGTCATATCTGATAAATTAAATGTCATATTTGTCTAAGTAACGAGAGTATAAATTGGGAAGTGAGCTTGTTATGTCTTTCAAAAAACTGTGAGCAAGTATCATGTAATGGAGTTGGCAACGAAACTGAGCCCCGCGGACTAAAGGGAGAGAGACAGTGTGGGCGTGAAATTGGTGAAGAGACGAAACACAGGGAGAATTTATGTCCGAATGTTATTCAGACTGGAGGGCAGGTTGAAGGGATCTTACCCAGGTATCGATATCAGTTGCACTGCACTTTATGATACACATAAAATACGTAGGATTCCATACACATGACATAACTTCTAGGACTTGTGTGAACGGTTTTAAATTAAGGGGTTGTCATTGAATGACAGATCTGACGAGATTCGTTTTTTCTTTCTCTCACTGTTGTGTGACTTTAGAAAAATCTACCTCAATCGGCAGTACAGGTGAGGTCACTGAATATTTTCCAGGCACAGCTATGTGGATTCTTGTCACCAAGTGTTTCAAAGTTGATGGGTGTCAAATGGAAATATAGAATTTGAAACACAAACAGGTCATTCCTGATCTTGTTGAATAGCGGCGCGGAATGGAGTGCTTGAATGGCCTCCTTTTTCTCGAATGTCATATGTTCGTATTTGCAGATGACAGGTAGCCGGGAATGCACACATTGAGGAGGGTAGCAGTCCGCTTTAGGCAGAAATGCACAGCCTAGTGAAATGGAGAGAACGGGAAGTGGATATTCGGATCAAAGATATGTGAATGATACATCTGAGAGGAGGATTGAGGTTAGAGAAGATAAACTAAATGAGACAATTTTAAACTGGTTGCAGGAATAGACCAGAAACATGTACACACGTGTTAATAACTTCCAGGACAAGTTGATAGTTTTTTTTTCAAATACACATACGATGTGTGACTTCATCAATAGAGACAGAGATAACAAAATTCAAGAAGTTATGTTAACGTTTCAAACATCACTGGTAAGTGTTCAGGTGTCAGACTGTGTCTAATTCTGGCCACAGCATATTAGAAAGGATCTGAGCATCATTGAAAAGGTACAGGGGGGAATTATTGGAATGGTGTCAGGGATGAGTTTCCTAGTTCCATGGGGAGACTGCAGAAGCTGAAGTTGATCTCCTAAGAGCCATCAATGTAAAGAGGAATTCAATAGATGTCTGCAAATTAACGAGGAATTTAGAGAGATTAATGACAAACTGTTTCCTCAGGATGAAGGAACACTTACAGTATTTAGAGTAAATGGTGAAATAGCCATTGCGGACATTAAGAGAACATTTATATTAATACAGTTTTGTTATAATCTCGAATACACTGTCTGTAGGCATGGTGGGAGCCATGTAAAATATTCAATGACACTATCTTAAAGATAAGCAGTGAGCTCTCCCCAGTTCCTGGTAAGTATTTATTGCTGCAACAGCATCACAGAAAAACAGATTTTTTCTTCTGAGAGCTCAGTCAAGTGGCAAAGATCATGTGTGTGGCTCCCCCTGATGGTCAGAATACACATTGGGTCTCCGTAGGGAAGTCTTCACTAACGGGGAGCGAGGGTTTCAGGAGGAGTCATGTAACGAACCTCCTCACAGTGGACAGAAGGGAAGTGTCTCTATAGCTCACACTGAATGAAGTATCGCCCTTCATAAACAGAGAATAATTATGACATTTCCAAAGTCTGGGTTTGGGACCACTTCTTTTGAATTTGGTGTGAAAAGATATGAGAGATCTTGAGCGAGACCTACAATGTGATTGTTGTCACCACCCTTCTCTATGTCAGTGACATTTTGGTAATCTAAAAAATAAACCTCCTGGTGCTGGAGAATATTCCTGAAGTGATTTCTCCGCAGGACCCTCAAAAATATATGGAAAAGCAGGTGAACAAATCTCAAAATCCTCCCTGAAACACTTTGCCCTGTATCACAACGCTGACCATGTGAAATCAGCTCTATTGGTCTGGACCATTCATCCACGTGTTAAACATTCAGCTACTGAAGCAGTTCATATTTTCATAACATGAGCATGACACCAGAACTCAAGGAGGAGAGACAAAAAATGTTTTAACAACGATCTGGCGGCCAATTTTAAGAGAGGGAAAATTGGTGTAGGTGAGTGGGAGGAAGATGCATCTTCCAACAATTGCAACAATTCAGACACTGACCACCTAATCTCTGCTGTGGAGAATTGACAAAAGCGGACGAGCGGAGGACAGAAAACTGACTCGAGAAATGCCCTACCTCTTGAAAGTTCCTGTCCTCTCTGCATGAAGGCCTGAGGCTCCAGGATTGGTGTGCTGAGGCAACTGTGGACACACAAATCCTGAACCCTGGAAGACGCCATCCTCATTTCGAGAAATTGATAATGGTAATGATGATGATGAGATTAGCTAATCTAATTATGTGAATGAATTTAAAATCCAATCAGGTCAATAAATTCCAAAGCACCAGCACACTCCCCCTCTCCCCCGTAAACCGCAAACACCCACCCCGCACCCCCCCCCCCCCCCAGTCCACCCAACCCACCCCATTCCTAACCATGTCTAAATCGGAGGGAATGTGAACAGATGTAGCAACTCAAAACTGATTAACCTTGAGTGGCGGTGAGTCATCAGTGACAGAAGCAGAATAGTGTAAATCTAAATCTAAATCTTTGAACTCATCCCCCACTCTCCAGTACAATCATATTGGTGGATCTACCCTGGTTCCAACTGAAGTGCAGGAGAGCATACCAGCAGCAGAACCCTGTGCTTTCAAAGTGAGGAAGCTACAGCACAGTATTATGTGGATGAAAAATTGCACAAGCAGCAATCAGTAGACAGAGCTAAGCGACCCCACAATTAACAAATCAGGCCAGCTTAGCTCCAGGGCCTCATTGCAGGAGTTCCTCGGGGTATATATAGATCAATGTTAGCAATAAGACAAACTGGGTTAGTTACAAGCAGTTTGTTAGCAAGCTCTATTTTTCCCAGTTCTTGGGCAGAACAATGTCTGTTGGCAAAACGTACTGATGAAGATAACTCCAAATGTGGCACCGAGATGGAAGGTAGGCAGCAGGTGGATTGAATATATAGACGTGGTTAGGAATGGGGTGGGTTGGGTGTACTGGGGGGGGCGCGGGGCGGGTGTTGGCGGTTTAGGGGGGAGAGGGGGAGTGTGCTGGTGCTTTGGAATTTATTGACCTGTTTGGATTTTAAATTCATTCACATAGTTAGATTAGGTAATCTCTGGAAAGGAAAGTGAGGTGCATCACTAATTATTTCAACAGGCTTGTGGGTTCCCATCAGTCGGCGAATGTGTAGGCGATTTTTACTTGAGCGGACAGCAAACCAGGGTAGGGGTGCTGAATGAAAAATTGCAGTAATAATGTAGATTGTTGCATTCAACAGAGTTTCAAAAAGATGTCTGTATGCAGAACTGTGTCAGAGAGTTACACGTTATACTGCTGTGAAGTACGATAGGGCAAGTGCTAATGTCCTGAGTGTTGTGGCAGCAGGACTAAAACTAAAAGCAAATAATTGCATTAATACCTTGTTTCTGGTTTTAAAATTTCCTGCTGTTTTCTTCTGATGATCCCACGAAGAAATATTCCTATCTGGAGTCACACCCAAGTACGTTGTGTTGGGATCAGACTTTAGCCATTGATTATTAATGCAAAAATGTTTTTCTATTTTGGCATTGGCATTATACAGATGGAATACACTGGAATGAATTTGAGAGGAATGCAGGTTGCCATGTGCTGCAGCAGCTCTCAACATTGTTACGTCATGTCAGGGGGTGGCTAGTTTCAAACAACAAATTTCATCGGCATAGATGAAATGAACTCGAAATCATTTGTTCCATAGGAACAGTTCAACAACTGAGTTGATCCAGTTTGGAAGCACTCTGGTCAGTTTCTGGAGCAATCCAGAGTGCCACACTGTATCCTACGTAATTGCGTGGTATAGCAGTAAGACACCTTTTCTTAAGTTCTTTTGGAAGCTAGTTCTGATGTAGGAAGTAGTGTCAGAAGTTGGTCACATGTGTTTCAGACCCTCAAGGAAACCAGCTTGGTCGACTATAAGCATGGTTTTTGTTCTAGGGATATGTATTGATGGGTAAATGCTGAAATATGTTAATGCACACAGAAAGTAATGAAATCAGTCGATGGACAGCTGCCAGTGAGGGAACTTTTCCATGTTTTGGTATAGCAATGAATTCTGGAAGTGAGGTTCAGCGTACGAGTTTTGAGCAGGATGGAGGCAGCCAGACACGAGCGCGGCAGTGAAGTTACTTTAATGTGGTCCACGGTCTCATTGTATTTTTGACAGTTTACAAAAGTTCTGCTGCATCTTGGTTGCACTGCTGATGGTTCGAAAGGAAAGGCCAATGTGTATGAGCAATGATCTCTGTTGTCTACGTGGGAAAAAATCCAGGACTGTGCATTATGCTGGTTGAGGGTGTCCATCAAGAGATCGGAGCCATTACAGGTCAGGTAATATTTCTGGCTCCATCAAGCCATTAGACATGTTCGCTACTCTTTGGGGTCGTCTAGCAATGTGAGGCCATTATCGGAAGGGTCATTCCAGAAGCTGGTCACCAGCAATGTGTGGTCTTAATAAGGCCAGTCATTGTGTTGGCTGTTGAAGTCCCCCACTTTAGTTACTGGGTGAGGCAGAGCTGGTAGAACTTACTCTTCCCAACAGGCAGTTGGATGCTTGCATGCATGGTAACTGCCGACCCGAATTGTGTCACAGAATGATGGTTGTGAAAAAGCAGCTGCATCAGCAATTTTGGCTAGGTCACGGCTGGAACGGCGATCTTTAGCTTTGCATGAGTAGCACACTTGTTCTAAATCTTTCATGTAATCCCGAACTTCTCAACGTCTCAGATATCGATGGTGTGTTGGGTGACACAGCACCCAATGAGCTTTCACTACGCAGCTGACAGACCCTCAATATGTGCTTGCAAGATTTGGAGAATATACCCTACTGCCATCAATCCGGAATGCTGATCACTGCACTGGGGGAATGGGGATTCCAGGCGCTTTTGTTTTCCTCTCACATTCTCTTGATGTTCAGTTGGCTGGTAGGGTCACTTGGTTCACCAGGGGTATTTCATTGACTAACCATATCTTGTTAACAACAATGTAACCTGCTCCATAGTTCTCTTTGTTAGAATGTTTCTCAAATATATCATTTCTGGATACCTAGAAGAAAAGTCCATTTTTTCTATGTGTACCGATTTCCTCTTTTAGTCTAAGGGGTTGTTCTGATACAATCAATCAAGACAATAGTAAAGCATTCCTCAAATGCCTCAATTGGAACTAAACGTGCTGGTTTAATCACGTCTTGTAGTTTGCCTATCACTTGAAATCTGCAACATCTTCTATAATATTTCATCACATTTATTTGCAAACCAGGCCAATATAGATGTTTTGTTACTTTCTAATTCCCAAATGTGCATCCATTGTAATTTCAAGAGTAATTCTACGGAAAACATTCCCATGTAGAAATGTTATTACAATCGTTATTCCTTCCAGCTTTTATTTGCTGAAGGAGGTCAAAGTAGCCATTTTCTCATTTAAACATTACACTACAGGTAATAACATTCTTAACGCATTCTGCCTCTCTTCCTGAGTATGCGTTCTTACACAACTGCTCTAAACGCTATTCATTACTCTATAATCCGATGTATGGCCTAAAGCTAAACACCTCGACTAAATCCTCCTACATTCCCTCTTCCTCAAGAAGGTTGTCAATTATTGTGTTAGCTAATTAGACTTGAGAATACTCTCCGTACCGTGTAACTTCTTGTTGTGCCTTTCTGAATTGGTGCACCTGTGAAATTCTTATTTCATATTCTGAAATCAATCCAGTATTCTCCTTCTGCAACAGCTCTGTTGGAGCACACCGACCACCTGCTCAACTTCCAGAGGTATCACCCGCATCTGTAACACAGCTATGCCTTTACCTGAAAAAAATTGAAAATCTGCAATGGAGAATTTTTCAACGACCCTAACAAACAGCTGAATGTGTTTTATACTTGCCGTTTATATTTACCTTTCCACAGGAGAATAGATTTAGCATCTATTTCAAACCCACTTATTATCTCCTGCTCCTGCAATAATCCCTTTGAACAGCAAATATCACTATCCCTCACAATTAGGAATTCATTAGCCCTTGTTTCTCTTAAAATATTAGCAGCATACCGATTCGAAATTTTACCAGTTAAAGGCTTCCTCCTAATAGTTAAAATATTTAAACATCTCTACAACCTGCACCCCAGAACTCCTTTGGTTATGTTGTGAACACATTCCCATTTCTTTAACTATCACCGTTTTACCTGCACACAAACCTCTGTGTTTTCCTAAACCTGAACCTCTGGAGTACGTTCGCTTCCAGATATTTTCTGCACCAAAATAATCCCAACAGATGTTCCCTGTAATTACTAACACACTGACTGTGTGTACCAAAAGTTCTCAAAATGAAAACATGCCTATTTCCATCTGTCACTTCGATCCTCAGCACCTTCCATTTTAGTTAAAGAAATTAAACGGCCTTGGAACTTACACCTGCGCCTTCTTTTCCCTGATTACCCAAACTTCCATTCACCTTCCCAACTTCTGCCTATCTCTCATATAAAAGGGTGAGAAAAATGGGTGTAACGCTGTGTATTAGCTGATAATCATCAGTTATCTCTGGTGCTTGCCTTACTGTTTAAACCCTCTATTCTTCCACCTAAGTTCTCACTGCCGAAGGAGTTGAACTTTTCACTTCATCCAAAGGATTGACCATCTCTGAGGGATGTAAATTGTGTCTCTACCTTTAATTACTTTATCCACTGGTCATTTTTTTTTTACTACGATCTCTCTAACTCAGTACAGGTTTGACCAGGTTTTGTTCGTATGTTCTTAATTCCTGCCTGTATGCCTCAGGAACAAACTTGTATGCAATCAAAATATTATTTTAACACAGCATAGCGCACCAACATTTATTGTGACAATGAATCAGAACCATCAGCATTCCTCCCCACCAAACTAAATTGTAACAACGCATACAATTTTGCAGTTGCCATTTCACTGTTTAGCTACCATCACCAATAAAATAAAAAAATACATCAACATCTCTTTCATCAAAAATTGGTTTTATGATCTGGAAATGAGACCTGCCTAACATACTGGTGTAACTTTTGTTCAACTGCCAGCATTTCAATTTGAAATTCTCGTCTGCTTTCCTTACATATTTCCTGCATTTTTACCTATTGCCGTTGAAGTTAACTATTCCTCACATTTAATTTTCTGCTGCACACGGTTCAAACTTTTTTTTTTTGCTACCAATTGCTTTTGAGCCCATTCCAAACACTCCTTGGCGAACTCGGTCTCTCAGGTATTGCTTGCTGTTTCAAATGCTGCTTGATAACTTCAATCGGGTCGCATTGCCTTGCCCCTACAGACAATCCTAATTGTCATCTATTTGCCAATTCCATTAAATTAGCTTTGATTATCTTTATGAACCATCCTAAATTGAAACTTCAACGCCCAAGCAAATCTCAGCAACTGCCAAAGCCACATTCCGGTCTCACTACATAAAGAAAAAAGCTCACACCAACTCCAAATTAAAAGTGTTCCTTTTGCTCGTAAATTTAAGATTCACTAAATTCTATCGAATCAAATAACTTGAAATATATGCTCCAAACTGACCACAATTTTGTTATGGCAAGCCAGGACGGTAATGCGCAAATCCCAGGTGGAAACAGCTGATGCAACAGCTTTCGGTTGTATTTTATTTTGAGAATAATGATTTGAATTAAGTAATAACAAGCCACTGATACTTAGAGAATTTTGTACAAACATACGTTAACGATTGATAAATGCATTAACGTATTTTAAGAACACAATTATGTCTGCAAATTACAACCATAATCATTTCTAGATCCTCCAATTAATTTGACTCACAGTTAGACCTCTCTTAAGGCAACAGTAAAACCAAAACAACAACAACAACAACAACAAAAATCAACAGATAGAGGCAAAGCACTTATAGCCACCTGAATAGGTATTTTCTAAATGAGTTTTCAAAGCTTTGGTTCTTGGAGAAAGCAACATGATGCATTTTCGCTAGTGGATTTTTACACTTTTTTTTAGATATCATAAGCGTTCTTCCTCTTAAACATAACCTTCTCTCCTTTTATTCAGTATTTTCTTCTTTGAGTGCACATTCTATTGTTTCAATGTATCTACTAGTATTATCTTTCTGATGATAAAAATAAGTCGCAGCGCCAATTTTTATCAGGAATCTTTGGAAAAAAAATAATCACACTGTTTGGTTTTATTTCCTCTGACTAGTTGTTACATCTCACGCTATCTTTTCAAAAGCAAACTATTGCATTTTATCTAAAAACGCAAGCTACACTTACAACTTAATTTCTAAAATTTCTGCCATTGTTAATTATTTAGCATTATAAAACTTCATTTTTTACATCAATGCCTCCAGGCCAGTTGTTTATAACTCAATTAAGTCACTCTCTCTCTCTCTAACACACGCACAAACACATGGGCTGCCTAACCCCACTATTAAACAACTACTGTAAATTCCAGTAATATTATGAAAAATGTTATACTTTGATGAGACCTGAGAGCGATAAACATCAGATTGTGTACATGTATAAGCATGAAGAATAATCAGGTGGTTATTGATAAATATACACAAAACAATAAACCTGTGGCAAAAGTGAAATACTGCAAATGCTGCAAATCTGAATCAAAAGCTTAAAATGTTGGAATATGCTGCAGCTGTAACAGTATCTTGAGAGAGAAAATGAAAAGTAATGCAATATAAACTGGAAGAACTACACCTCAAAATTCCATTAGGCATTTTATAGACTTTTCAGCGCAACATTTGGTTCATTTACTTCAGACCAAAGGCTCTTTTCACCATCCTCAACCCATTGTTATCCCTTTTTCAATATTCAATTTCATTTTTTAAAATTTAGTTTTGTTAAGTTAACCATTATAAGTTTTTATTCACACTTTAAAAAAATATTTTCACATTTTTCATTTTTTATCACCACATTTTTTCCTAATTCCAATCCTTTTTCCCTATACCGTACCCTCCCACCATCCCACATCCATAAGAGTCATCTGGCACATGTCCAAATTGTTAATTCACGTGTGCGTAACTCTTCTCCTGCTATCATCACATTAACATTCTGAAGTGAATGCCCGCCTCAGCACCCCTTTTTGACGGGTACCACTATCATTGACATGCCTTTGTCCGTTTGTCCAGGAAATCTCAAGCAATCTCTCCATTTTCTCCAGTTTTTTTACCCAACTTCACACCCCTTAAACAACTTAACTTCAGTTAATTTTTTTCTTCTGGATTGGATACGAAGAAGTGTCATAAAGAATCAAAACATCACCTGTTGATTTAGTCCTTGCACAAGTGCTTTTAGACTTGCTGAGTTTTTCCAGCATTATCTGTTTTGCTTGTAATAAACATGTTTTGATTTAAATACATACACACGGACAGAAGAACATTGGCAACTTACACAAAAACAATAAATATGCGGTTATATACACACAAACTCTCTCTCTCTCATTCTCTAACTCTCTCTCTCATACACACACACACACACACACACACACACACACACACACAAAGTAAACACATCGTCATCTAAACACCTGCATAATAACAATATAAAAGCTTTGGTGTAAAAGCATAGACAAACACAGAGGGCAGGATTGGTTATGTGCACTCACACACCAACAATAAACAAGAGGTTACGAAGACACATACAACCAAAATGCAAGTATTATGTGCGCACATATAATCAAGTATGAAACAGATGCTTAAGTACTCACACGCAATTTCCATATTGTCTGTGTGCATGTTCATACGTTGCTATTTTAATTACTTGTCTTTATGTGTATATGTGTTTACATGACTGCTTGTTCATCATGTGTTTGTTTGCACACAAATGCACACAGACAATAACCAACTGCCTACTTGCCAACATATACACAATCAGGGAACAAATAGCTATGTACACACATACACACAAGAAATAAATATGTTATTATGTTCTCACATGCACACAATAAATCAACAAGTGGTTATATACACATATGCACACGACGAATATAACGGGCATTACGTGCACACATGCAGACACACAATAAATAAGTTGTTATGTACTCGGATGCACACAAAAAAATGAATGAAATCAGAAGGAACACCCGGCATCGAGCCAGTCAAAGGAAATGACAATAGCAATCTCAGCCCTGTCGATTCTGCAACATCTGCCCTACAAACATCTGGGGGCTAGTGCCGAAATTTGGAGAGCTGTCTCATAGATGCGTCAAGCAACAACCTGACCCAACCATTCTCACGGAAGCATACCAACAGATAATGTAACTGGCAACACCAAGACTATCCCTGGCTATGCCCTGTCCCAAAGGCAGAGTGGACTACATTCGACATGGAATTGTCAAGGGAATTCTCAACATCGTCTCCGGATCCAATGAAGTCTCATTGCATCACGCCAAATAGGGGTAACGAAACCTCCCACTGATTACCATGTACCGCCCTCCCTCAGCTAATGAAACAGTGTCACTCCATGTTGAACACTACTTGAAGGAATCTCTGAAGGTTGCAAGGGCACAGAATGGACTCTGGGTGGGAGACTTAAAAGCCCACCACGAGGATTGTTTCGACAGAACCATTAATGACTGAGCTGGCCGAATAATAAAGAACACAGATGCTGGCCTGATTCGGCGGCAGTTGTTGAGGGAGTTAACACGAGTGGAAAATATACTTTACCTCAGCATCACCACCTACCTTCCGCAGATGCATCTGTTGATCACAGTATCGGTATGATATACAACCACGCAGTCACTGTGGAGGCAGCGTCCTGGCATCACATTAACGAAGCCCAGCATCTTCTTGTGTGGTGCTACCACCAATCGAAATGGGAAAGGTATCGAACAGAACTATCAACTCAAGTCTGTGCATCAATGAGCTGCTGAGAGTCACCCACAGTAGCAGAATTGCATTTGAACATAATATGTAAACCCATGACCCAAAATATCTTTCACTCTTCCATTCCCAGCAAGCGAGGGGATAAATCTTATTACAATGAAGTGCAAGAGTGCATGCCAGAGGCAGCACCAGGCATACAAAAAACGATGTGTCCACCGGCTAAAGCTATAACACAGGTCTACTGGCCTGCCAAACAGCATAAACAACAAGTGATTGAGAGTTAAACGATTCCAAAACAAAGGATCAGAGTTAGGCTCTGCCTACCTGTCACATCCATGTCGTGAATGGTGCCGGAAAATGAAACTACTCACTGGAGCATTAGGCTCCACAAATTCCCTCATCCGCAATGATGGAGGATCTGAGCACACCATTGCAAAATATAAGGCTGAATCATTTGATGAAATCTTCAGCCAGACTTGCAGTTTTGGATGATTTATCTCGGCCTCCTCCAGAAGTCCCCAGCATCAATGATGACAATCTTCTGCCAATTCGATGCACAACACTTGCAATATGAAACGGCTAAGCACAAGGAATACTGGAAAGGCTATGGGCACTGGCAATATTCTCGCAATAGTATTGAAGACTTGTGCTGCTGAATATTTTGCGCCTATAGCCAACATGTTTCAGTACAGCTACTATAATGGCATCCAGCCAGCTATGTGAAAAATTGCCCAGGTATGCCAGTCAAATAAAATATCAACCTGGCAAATTACTGCCCTCTCCATCAATTGTAAAGTAATGGAACGGGTCATCTACAATGTAATCAAGCGGCATTTGATAATTAATAGTCTGCTCACTGACGTCCAGCGCTGGTGCCTTCAGGACCGCTAAACTCCTGACTTCATTACAGTGTCAGTTCACAACTGGACACAAGAGCTAGACTGCCAAAATGCACTTGAAAGCAATGCCACAATTGACCGTGTGGCACAACGAGCACTGGAGAAACTAAAACCAATGGGAATCACGGGGAAAAGATCTCAGCTCTTAGGAGTCATACCTAGGTCAAAGGAAGATGTTTGTGGCTGCTGCAGATCAGTCATCTATGTGCAGGACATCACAACATGAGCTCCCCATGTTCGCGTCTTTTGTCCAAACATCTTGAACTGACTTTTATTATTTTTGGTGAGTTATTCATCTTCCAGGCAGTGATGGTTTTATTTGCCTTTATATTCTTAAGAGTCGCTTATTCTGTTTGCCACTCAGTTTATAATAATCGGAAGGCGGGATGATGACTTCATGATATTATGCGGTTGCCCTTCTCCGGTGTTGGACAAAGAGATGTGGGACTGGGAAAGAGGTGACTGTTGGAGCCTAATGTCAGGATTATCCAGAAGATTTGGGTATGAGAAATTATATTTTGTCATTTTTTTACAGGAGCGGTCCGAATGCAGAGGCTTTTTTAATACCTTTAGAACAAATTTATCGTCCGGACGTAGGGGGCACTGAAACTGCTTCATGCGAAATTGGTGGGTCAAAATACTAAATTACTCTCCTGAATTAAGCATCTCATTTCAGTGAAATCTTGCATAGAGCCAGTGCGTTGTCTCGTCATGGTTTAAAATTATCACTGCAGGCCATGGAAGTGAAAGCACACAGGAAGGATGCAGCTCGATTTTTTTTTTTGCTGGAGAGAAAGTGATTCTGCTGTTACCAGCAAAGCGTGATTCGGTAAATGGTACGTTTAGTGTGAAGTAAGTTATTAAATAAATACTACAGACAGAAGGAATAAGCTGAGGTTTTGTCATGTAAATAGGTTCAAAATACACTTGGCAGGGAAGAACAACAACAGCTGGCTTTTGTGGCAGGAAACTTGACAAAGAGGTAAAAATGCAGGATTCTAAACTTGATTTCCCTCTAATCCCATGGGATAATGAATTGATTCTTCTAAATGTAAATGCAATATGTAGTTCCGTTCCTGTATAGTCAATTGTGAAATTGATTGTGAACAGTTATTGCATTTGCACAAAGCTATATGTGGGAAAATCCTGGAGAGGGCAGATTGAGCTATACCTGACATGCCTGCAGAAGCTTTTCTTCGGTAAGGCAACATCCTTATAAATTAAATCGGGAAAATATATCACAAGTGCAGAAAAACATTGATTTCATGCTTCAAAATGATTTCATTGAGATTAGGTGCCGTAGCTGGAGTTCTACTATTTCAATGGTACTTAAGCTGAATGGAACACAAAGATTACATGCTTTCTTAAAATGTGGAAGTCGCGGCAGAAGCAGATTCATATCATCTTACGACTGTTGGTAGATTGAATTGAGAAAGTTGGATAGTCAAAAGTCATCACAGAAAATTAACTTGCTAATAATAAATTGTCAAATACTGTTACTGGAGAAAGCAAAGCAGATATCGTCTTTTGTGACGCCAGATCGACTATATCTGTTTAAAGTCATGCTATTTGTATGAAGAATATAACTGCGATATTTCAGAGACTCGTAAACTAAGGATTTGCACGTCTAAGCAATTGTGTTCTTTATTTTGACGATTTTTCAGCTATCAATAAGACATGGGAGGAACATTTACTGCATCTGAAATAATTATTAATTACATTACAAGAAACTAATTTGGTAACTTAATTTGAAAAAAAAATGATCTTATAACTTTAAACGTTATATATCCAGACCATGACATTGAATACGGTAAGGTGGGTCCAAGCGAAGCCAATTTCTAGGCTATCATCTATGTCCAAGTGCCAACAACACATCAAGAAGTTTTGAGATTTCTGGCCATGAGTTGGTTTCTGCGGAATTTTGAAGCAAATTTTAAGGGTACACTTGATCCACTGAACAAATTATTAAAAAAAAAATGGAAGTTTCATTGGAGCCAGAAATGTCAGGAGGAAATTCACATTTTGAGAGTTGTATAAACTACGTTACCGGTTTTGGCTGTCCCAATTAACTGAAAGAATTAAATTTGGCCTTTGATGCAAACGATGTAGGCACGTGGGCCATGTTGTTAACAGAAGATGATAGTGGAATTGAAAAACCTATGGCGTATTTTTCACCAAAGTTGAATTTTTTTTTAAAACAAGAGAAGATATTGAAAGTTTGAAAAGGGAAATGTGTTTGGTGCTCGCTTTGCATTATCGTAAAATTTGTGTTGCAATCAATTCTTCAGAAACTGTTGTTTATACGCACACAATCATTTAAAATTACTGGACACATTTCAAGACAACGGTGCAAGGCCATTCAGATGAATTATGTGACTATTACAATTTGTCTGGTCGAGAAAATAAGATTGCAGATGCGTTATGAAGAGTTTAAAGCTTAACGGGAAAAATGAAAAGTTAAAAACTGCTTCAAAATATGTAGACTGAACAGGAATATTCTATATTTATGCCTGTGAGTTGTATCTATCGTTTCATTTTAATGCATGTGCATGGATAATTTTACGATATAGTTTATGTTGGTTAATATAAATGAAGCCACCTTTTAGAAAGATGACTGTTCATTTTTTTTTCAATAAGGATGGCGATGTAAAAAATTATAATAAACTAGATATAAACATAGACAAAAAACATAAAATGTGCAATATTGAGGCATAAGCGACGTCAAATCAGGTCCAACCAGCTTCTATAAAAATAAAAAAACTGCGGATGCTTCAAATCCAAAACAAAAACAGAATTACCTGGGAGAACTCAGTAGGCTCGACAGGTCAACTCTTTTCTTCTACGCTGATGGTGTCAGACCTGCTGAGTTTTTCCAGGTAATTCTGTTTTTGTTCCAACCAGCTTTTCTTCGTTTTAACAGATATATTGCATTCGAGGACCAGATCCTATATGCAGCCTGGAAAACCGTCCAAGAATGGAAATGCCATAGATCACTGTGAGGAATTTAAGAAACCTCTAAACGTGGGTACCCTTAGAAGGCCTGGAGGTATGAGCAGGTGTCATCAACAATTAAGGGAAATGTAGATTCATCTGTTTTATACACTCATGAAATGTTCACAAGACATGAAAATATATTGCAAATAATTACCCTTGCTTGGAAATGTTGGGAATTATATTTTCCAAGAAATTGGAGTGTTGTAATATGCCTTTCAGAGATCACAGAATTAAATCAGTCGATGAGATGTGGGTCAATCCATTCAGTTTTTTTTTAATTGAAGGATAAACCGCGAGCAGGGCACAGCACCCAACACTGCTGCTGCCATGTTTTTTAAGCTGTATGCCTCTGTATAAATATTCCATGTCCCTAGTCTCAATAAATGATCCCAAAACTGAATCTGTCATGAGTGTTGTATGTTCTCATATCAATTGTAAAATACTTCTTGATTAGCCATCGTCCATCACTTCCCTCAGATTACTCTCCTAAGCTAATGTCATATCCGCACTGTCACAGCCCCTTTAATTCATGGCGGTTAGATTCGATAACATCTTGATTAAATGACACCTCATAGTCCTGTGTTCATCTTCCTAACATCAATGCTCAGTGCTGCCGTCAACAAACTTGTTACTTCGAACCTATAACCAGCTACCTTGCCTGTAATGCAAGTGATTGGGAACATGGAGGCCTTTGTGTCATAAGCACACTGTACCACAATCAAGGCACCCAATCATATGTCTGCCCGGTAGCTGACGTGAAAACAAATTGTTTAAAACCACCGTTCGACTTCGGAACAGAGCTGACTCCTTACTCCATCTCCACTTTATCTCAAATCCTTTGTACAACCAATGGATCTCTCCAGCTGTAATTGTGAGTTCCAGAAAAAAAAAACATTACAATTCCCTCCAGACCACTCTCTCAGCACAATGCTGTCAAAACATAGACCACGCAAAGCTCTTCTTCCATATATGAACTCATTCCAGTTTCCTTTAACAGACATTTCTTGTGCTCACGAACAAAGATTGCTAGCAACTCTAGCAGTGTTTTTTTTTTTATATTCTCACCACTGTCATCAAATCCCTCCATGACATTATCCAGCAGTATGCTGCCCATTAATTTATTTAGCATGTGAAGGGGACCATCTATGTGCGTGATTTCAATAAATTGTTTTTTATTCATAAGGGAGATGCAGGATGAAAGTGTCATGGTTATTGCAAGATAGTAGGTTGCTTTGCTGGGCCTCCAGTTCAATGAGGAGAGGGGCAGAAACAGATAGAAAGCTCACTCAATTAAAGTACCGTTTTGGTGTGATCATGTTCAAGACATGAGGTTGATGAGTGCTCACTATCCTGACAGCAGTCAGAATTCTGAATCAGTCACCAATTCCCACCTTTTCCCAATCACCAATTCCCCATCAGACCTCCACAGACACGCAGAGGGTGGCTTCTCAAGCATTAATCCCAATTATTGGCTCACATTTAGCACCTACGCCCACTGCCATACAATTACACACATATAACACGGGGTGTGTGAGATCAATGGAACCCTCAGAAACATCATGGAACGGACAAAAGGTCTGATGAATCAATGCTTCCAAATCCTGAACTGCTCCCAGTGAACGTTTCGGTACACAAAAGAGGTGTTCAAGTTCATGGTGTTCTACTGCACCCTTCATTTCATTTGCATTGTGAGGAGACTGGGATAGGCACGAGTATTTCAGAACACCTCATCAGGAGTGGGAAGAAGCATGGAGGACATTTTCTCGATCCCTTCGACTGGAACAAGCTGTCAGATGGTGCCTACTAAGACTTTGTGTTCCCCTGGATATCTTCCCTTTACCAACATGAAACCCTCATTCTACACTCTTACATCCATCTAAGAAGCACGATCCCAGCTGCCCCTTGGCTAACTTCCCGTAATTAAAACCAGCAGCAAAAGCATTTTCATTCGCATCATTATCCAACAACACATCCAACTGTAAAAACAAAGTGTTTGTGTATTCCCGTGGTATCTCCCTAGCGGGCACGCTGAACATGCATCGAACATCTACACACTGTTTCCTCAATGACTGCAGCATGACTGGTGGAAGGCTGCTGACATCCATTGGGGAGACTGTGGATGGCCTTGCAGCACACCCCCCAGCAGCTCTGGAGCTTGACGGCTCTGATTGGGAAAGCACAACCTCGATATGAGCAACAGCCGTTGGGCTGCATTATGCGATAGAGCAAGGAAACTGCCTGAGTGGCTGTGAAGAGAGAACAAATGCTGGAGATCTGAGAGCGGACAGTTTCGTGTTCCATGGAGACACTGTCATTCCCAACGGCAGGAAACGCAGCAACCCTACTAATCTGGTTGAGCACAGATTACTGGACAGCTGAGAGAATTTGCATCTCCCTATGAGCACTGAGACCCACCGCCCTGATGACAGCAGTCTGAGGCTGCATGCCAGCTAGTGTGGACCTCAGGAGCACAGCCTGAGCTTCCAATGCGGCAATGAGAATTCGGATAGATTTGGCCTTTACTGCAGTGGTGCTGAGAAAATATCGAACAGGTACAGTATCACAGCTGGGTCCGCTTGTGCTGTCATAGAGTTGATTTGAGCACATGTATAACATCCTGTTTCATATTAGACCATCGGAGAGCCAGAAAACAAGTGATTATATCCTCACGGCCTGTCTGCAGCCAATGGTGCTTGGTGTTTCAGGACTTGCAGATTCTGACCGTGCATCAGTCCCCAATTTACAAACTAAGCAAATATTTGCGCTGGTGGCTGCGAGTGTCAGAGCAAATGCCATGACTTCATGAGCAGTGTTGTGCTAATTTTCTCCCCCTCTACATCTTCCCATTCCTCTCATCACGTCGCATTATCTTTCTCTCCCTTTGTATCCCCAGATCTCCCTCTCTCTGATTAACTCCCCCTGTCTGTCCCTCTCCTGCAGCTGTTGTGACTGGGATCCTTGCAGTTTATTGAGTGGTATAAAGTTAGCCGTGTGGTGTTTGTTGTTGCATTGGAAGTGTCGATGCGTCGGAAAAGGGATGGGATAAAATCAAGAATTCTGTGGTCCCAGCATATTTAGCTTGTTTATCTTCATAGTCAGTTGGATCACTGTGAACTGTGAGTCCAGGTGGGGCATAATGCAGAACAAGAAAATCATTCCGAATGCTGTCAGTTACATCGGATGCTGCAGGCTATGGTACAGCCACTCCCATGATGAAGGGAACATTCCCGTCGCTCAGCTGAAAGGGAGAAGGCTCTCCTGTTGAACGCTGGTTCTCAACCATTCCCTGTGGTTATGGAGCAACTTGTCCTGCAACACAGAAAGGACAGGATGTAATTAATCTAATTCTTGCCCTCCTTCGCTACAGGAAAGTGCTCATGAATTGGAAGGACTTTTCGTGAAAATCCACAGTCACTCGCCGGCGTGCATGCTCCTAAATGACGTGGACTCTTTATGACCACCATCTACACGCCCTCGCCTGACCTATAACAAATATCACATTAGGCTGATAGAGTGTCTAATCTCAACTTTTCTTCTTTTTTGTTCAATGCAAGCAGAACCGGGTGCCAGCTGGGTAGCATGAGAGCTTTAACTGTCCAGGAAGTTGTTGGTTAACGGGAAAGGTCATCATGTGGGACGGTGGGGGCTGTGCACACCAGAATCTTAACCCTCATGCCAATTACCACTTTAAGACCTTGCCTCGGCCACCATTCCCAGGTGCTTCTTCAGTTTTCTGGTTCTGACAGCAGGGCATTGTCATTTCCCAGGATTCGTCAGCAATCCGGTTTTCCTTATCTACTTTTCTTTGGTGCCCGGCTGCTGTCAGTTACTCACTCCAAGATCGAAAAGGAAACATTTAACACTGGGAAATGAGAATACTGATCCAAACAATTTTTATACCCTTTTGGGCTTGTGTGGGGATGTGTTAGCGTTGGGCAAATGTCTCTCTATAAGTAACCCACAGGACCAAGATAATATTCTGGAGATAGGGGTTGAAATCCCGTAACTTTAAAAAAAAACGAATCCTGTACAGAAATTCCCTTTAGTGAAGGAAATCTGCCGTCCTGATCTGATTGGGCCAACATGTGATGCTAGATCCACAACAATGCGGTTTATTCTGAAATCGCCTGGCCAGACTCTCAGTTTTATCAAACTGCTTTAGACATTAAAATGAATGAAAATTGTTCGGCCACTGGCCATTGACAAAGGCACTGGAAACCCCTAAAACAATCCCCTCACTGCGAGTCCTATAAAGTCTTCCTTCCCAACATCTGAGGAGGGGGTGGGGGGTCGTGGTGGGCAGCGTATACTAAAGTTGGGACAGCTGTCTGACAGATGTGATAACTGGTGATATAGTCCCTCCCTTCGATCAAACACAGATCATGTGGTATGGTAAGGACGCTTTGAACAGTGAGCTCTTAGTGCGGGCAATCCCAAAGGCAAAAGTTTTATTTTTGGGGTTTAGTTCGGCATGGAATCAAATATTCATGAATTCTGTCTACTCGTCAGACTAGTCAAGCATTAATATGTCATAGTCACACTCCTAGAAATGTACCTTACAGATCATGTCGCAGTCACCACCACCATGATTCTTTGTGTGCTCTGCCTCACTAGCAGGACATGACCAGCAGAATTGATGGCACCATGGCATACAGTCAGCAGCGTGTATTTCCTGGAATTCCTTAACATCACCTCTTGACCCAATGAATCCTCTAGGCATTAGATCAATTACGTGCAAGGAAGCATGCTGATTACCATGTCCCACCCCACCCCCCCGCAACCTTCCCAGCAACACCCACTTTAACAAGCCAACACCACACCCCATTTCGTCCCATTGTGTAAACGAGTTCAACGAAAACTGCAAGAGGACATGACAGGAACAACACTAGGAATGCATAAAATGAAATGGAACCCTGCTCTAACCTGCGTATCATTCAGCATGAGCATCATGCCGTTGAATGGGCCGAGCGATCCCAAAAACAATGGATCTGTTCCAAGCTCTCCAGTCCTACAACAACCAGCCATGAATAGTGGTGGAGATTTAAAGATAGCCTTGAAGGTGAAGTCTCCAAAAATATCCCAAGCATCATTGGTGGGGAAACCAGACCATCTGTGCAAGAGAGAAACCTAAGGAATTTGCCACCATATTCAGCCAGAGGTGCCGAGTGGAGGCCACCAGCACCACAGATGCCAATCTTCAGCCAATTGATTTCACTCCACGTGATGTCAAGAAATGGCTACAGACACTGGATATTGCAAAGTCTCTAGGGCCTGACAAGATTCTGCAAAAGAACTGAAAACTTGTACTCCAGAACTAGCCGTGCACAAGCCATGCACGGTGCAGGTGGTGCAAAGATAATTTTGCTGGATTAGTCTCCGAGGTAGCAGTACAGGTGGAGAGAGCATTTAATAAAGCATATGGTATCCTGCTCTTTGTTAATGGGTGTATGGAGTACAACAGCCGGGAGGTTTTACTAAATTTGTAAGGGACACTGGTTGGACTTCGGCTGGAGTGTTGTGCACAGTTCTCGGTGCCATGTTGCAGGAGGGATGTGACCACATTGGAGAGTGTGCAGTAAGGGTTTAGAGGAATGGTTCAGTGATGAGAAACTTCAGCTATGAAGATAGATTGGAGAAGTTGGGACTTTTCTCCCTGGAGGGAAATGGCTTCGAGGAGATTTGAAGGAGGTGTTCAGGATCGTGAGGTGGCTAGACAGAGTGGATAGGGAGAAGTTGTTCCCACTCGTAAAATGATGAAGAACGAGAGGGCACAGATTTAAAATGATTTGCAAAAGAAGCAACTGAGACGTGAGAAAGAAAAAAAACTTTTTTGCACAACGAAAGGTTTGGGTCTAGAGTGCGCTGCCTCGAAGTGTGGGGGAGGCAGGTTCAATCGAAGCATTTAAGAGGGCATTGGATGATTATTTGAACAGAAACAATATGCAAGGGTACAGGGAAAATGTAGGGCAATGTCACTGATTCATAATGCTCATTTGGAGAGCTGGTGCAGACATGATGGGCTGAAAAGCCTCCGTCTGTGCCTTTAAGACTCTGTGATTCTGTGACATCTTTGAAACATTCAAAAGCTGGTGTCATTTTTCAATGTCCAGAAGTGAGTTAATCGCAGAGAGATGAGGGGGTGAGGACCCGGACGATGAAATGTTTCGAATTCATCTTAGGATCCACCAAGTCACCAGCCGCTCCCTGTTAATCATTGCTTCTCCCATCGCGCTTTATCCTTCAGTTACCCCCTCGTTTCCAAGTCACGTTTGGGTCACCTCATTACGTCTGACTCCATCGACATTCCTCCTTAACTCGACTTTGATCGTATTTAACCTCTGATTCTTTCCAGTGAATCATACACCTCCTCGTAATTTAGTTCAGGTCCTTTGACGACCGTACATCACAATATGCACTTTATCATTTGAAGCTATCAGCAACTCTTTACTCGAACACTTAACGTAAGTCCCAGCCTGAACTGTAGTTTTGTTTTTCCCTTTTCCTGCAGCGACCTTAATCACAATAGTAATCCTAGAGGTCAGTAGTGATCGTCTGAACAAATTTGTTTGTTGTTGCCAGGCCGACATGGCAGTGGATGATCAACTGGTTGTTCTCCTGTCCCTGATATTGAGAAGCATTCCTATTGTTTCTCGGAAACAGTTTCCTTTCCGGTATTGCATCCCACTGTTTATTGTCCAGGCAGTCCTGCATTATGCAGCCACTGACTGCTCTGTCTGTTTCAACGTCAATTTCACCTTTGATCGATTTGTGGCCATTTGTTGCCCGAAGCTGAAAGTTAAATATTTGCAACATTGACTGTGCTGAGCTGTTTGAAGATCATGTTCTGATATTTGAATTTCACAGATCGGTATTTGCTGAAGGTAGCACCCTGGGTTTGAGCGGTCACAGTCGATGTTCGGGTCTCTCGGTTCTGGGTAACAATCAAATTCATCCATCACCTTCTAACACCATATGAAACATATGTGCTGATTCTGCTAATCACTTTCTCACCGTCAGAGATATTTACATGAGCACCAGAACCTGCAGGAGGCTCTGGGCTCACATCATTGGGGAGAGTCCCAGGGATCCAGAGATGGAAAGTTGAAGGAAATCCATCATTTTACTGTTTCTGATCTCGGCCAACTTCATCATGTTATGGCCAATAATAATGTTTTTTTTTATATAGAGAGGCTGCGGTGGAAAATGTCGATTGGTCCTGCTGATTTTGATTATTTGCTAAAGAAAGTGAGCTTCTTGCTGCAGCTCCTGGGCTGCTGCTTGAACACTGTGTTTTACAAACGTGAAATAGACTGCTTTGAGACAGCAGTGGAATAATGTGCTGATAAAACTCTTGACTAAAATTCTTCAATTCATGAAGAGCTCAATCAGAGATTTTCCATTGCCACGCTGTCCGTACTTCATCGAAACTTTTCACTGATGAGGCAGAGAATCCCATGTCCTAACATCACATCCTTCTGATTTCCTGAGCACCTGTCTATCAGGCAGACATCTCACAGTTTGGCCTTAAAGAAGTCAACCATCAACATTTCTCTTCATTCAATTAGCAGCGATGCTGATCCATCAATAATTACACTAACTGACAGGACTAAGAAAAACTAAAAACATTTATATCTCTGCCCCCGCTATTTACTGGAATTCAAATCTGAAATGGCTACCCCGCACTGGTTGCAAAGAAAAAAAGTCGTCCAAACATCTGCACCATGTTAATGTTCATCATTGATAGAGAGAGAGTTAGAGATGGGGGTGGGGGTGGTGGGGGGTGGGGCGTGGTGAGAAAGTGAGAGAGAGAGAGAAAGAGAGAAAGTTCGAGAGAGAGATACAAGCACACAGACAGCAAAGAGAGAGTGAGAGAAAGAGAGCGAGGGTGAGGCAGAGGAAAACAGAAATACCGAAATGAATATGCGAGTCAGAGGCAGAGGGACATAAAGCCGACAAAGACTGAGAGATAGAGAGCGCAGCAAAAATAAGACAGCGAGGGTGAAGGAGAGAGGGAGAAAGGAATTTACCATTGCTGAATCTTCATATTCCACGACCACTACCATCTTGAAGGACAACAGCATCAGGTATATGGGCAATCAGAACCTGGTAGCTCTCCTCAAAGCCGTTGACCAAGCTGAGTTGGAAGTACCCTTCCATCACTGTCACTTTGTCAAAATCCTAACTCTAACCCTAACCCTAAACCTAATCCTAACCCAAATCCTAACCCTTGCTATCAGCACTGTGGGGGTACCTGCAATTCATGGACGTAGCTGTCAAGAAGTGATCTTTCCACCCCTTTTCAAAGCAACTAGAGCGTGACAGAGAGTGAAATATAGGATATAGAAAGAAAGAGAGCAACAGAAGGAATGAAAGGAACAGGGTCAGGCAGCAGCGCGAGAGTGTTAGTGAGAGAGACAGAGACGGAGAGATAGGAAAAGAATGCAGAAAGAAAGACAGTGAGCGAGGGAGACAGAGATAGATAGATAAATATAGCCCAGCACAGACGGGCACCCAGAGAGGGAGAACAATATAAAAAGAGATGGAGAAAGGAAGAGAAAGGCAGGGACAGAGTGAGAGAGCGACAGTGAGAGACAGACAAGAGAGGGAGAGAGCGACAAAGAGAGCGACAGAGAGAGAGAGAGAGAGAGACGGAGAGAGAGAGAGAGAGAGTCAGGGAGAAAGAAGGAGAGAAAAAGAGATGGATAGCGAGGCAAAAAGGCGGAGATAGAGAGGGCCAAATAGAAATGTAGAAAGGAACATAGAGGCTGGTATATAACTGGTGATAGAAAGAGTTAGAGGAAGAGAAATAATGAAAGAAAGAGAGAGAGAGAGAGAGAGAGAGAGAGAGATCCTGAGAGTGAGGGACAATGATAAGCGAGAGAGAGAGTGATAGAAACAGAGAGAGAGAAAGAGATGTAGAGAGAGAGAGACAGAGAGTGAGAGAGAAAGAGAGAGGGAGAGAGGGAGGGGATGGAGACAGTGACAGAGGACAGAAAGACAAAGAGAGACGCAGTGAGGGAGACAGAAAGGGAGAGAGAGACAGAGGGACAGAAAGAGAGAAGTAGATGGAGAGAGTGAGGGTGTGAGATAAAGACAGAGAAGACAGATGAGCAGAGAGAGACAGACAGAATGGCGGGCAGACAGACACTGTGGGTGACAGCGACAGAGAGTGATGGAGAGACAGAAGCAGATAGAGAGACAGAGGGACTGTGAGGTCGACAGAGAGCGATACACAGAAAGATACAGAGAGAAATACTGAGAGTGTTGGAAATCGAGAGTGAGAGAGAAAGACAGACAGATCAGCACACTAACTTACACAAGCAAACTCACCTGCAGACCAACAGAGAGACTCTGGCAATGCGAGAGTGAGAGAGAGAGAGAGAGCGAGTGAGAGAGACAGAGACAGAGAGAACAAGAGAGAGACTGAATGGGAGGGAGAGAGGCAGACAGGTTTCGAGCGTAACAGAGAGACGAGGAGTAGGAAAGTTGGATAGCGGGAAAGGGAGACAGAGAGTTGTTGGGAGAGGCAGGAAGATGGAGAGGCAGGTAGACTAACAGTCACAGTCACCCAGCGGCTGAGGCAGGCGCAGAGAGATTTAATCTGACTTGTTGCATGAGGAGCAGTAATTAGGCCCCCCAGCCCACTGAATCTGCTCTGCCATTCAACAATGTCTGACTAGTTTCTCCACCCCTTTCTCCCTCCTCATCCTCGTAACCATTGATCCCCTAATCAATCAAGAACCGATCTATCTTGGTCTTAAGTTCACACAAACCTTCTGTGGCAATGAATTATATAGATTCACCACTCTGACTAAATAAGGTTTTCCTCATCCCTGTCCTAAAATGTCTTCCATTTACTCTGAGGCAATGCCCTCGGGTCCTAGTCTCTCCTACAAATGGAAACATCTTCCCCACGTCCACTCTATCCAAGCCTTTCAGTATTCTCTAAGTTTCAAACAGATACCCTCTCATCCTTCTAAACTTCATCGGGTATAGAGCCAGAAACCTCAAACGTTCCTCATATGTTATGCCTTTCATTCTTGAGATCGTTCTGGTGAATCTCCTCTCGTGCATCGCCAGGGCCAGATCATTCTTCCTGAGATGCAGGGCCCAAAATTACTCACAATATTCTAAATGTGGTCTGACCAGAGCCTTATAAAGCATCAACAGCACATGGCTTCTTTTACATTCTAGTCCTCTCGAAATAAATGCCAACATTGCATTTGACTTGCTAACTACCAACTCAACATGCAAGTTAACCTTAGGAGAATCCTGGTCTACGACTGCCAAGTCCCTTTGCACTCAGGATTTCTGAATTCTCTCCTCATTTCGAAAATAGTCCATGCCTCTATTCTTCCTAACAAAGCGCATGACCTCAGATTTCCCCACGTTTTATACCATCTGCCACTTTGTTCTCCATTCTCCTAACCTGTCCAAAACCGTCTGCAGCCTCCCCACCTCCCCAATGCCAGCTGTCCCACCATCAATCTTTGTATCATCTGCAAACTTAGCCCGGATGCCCTCAGCTCCTCTGGAGATGCTCTCATGCGATTAAGTCCTTCCTTGGGCTGCTGCAATGTTCCAGTGAAGTTTAACGCAAACTGGAGGAACAGGACCTCATCCTCTTACTGGGCAATTTCATGCCTTCCGGACTGAATATTGATTCAACAACTTTAGATCATGAACTCTATCCTCCATCCCCACCCCCTTTCCGATTTTCGCCCTCCTTTTTGTTTCCTTTTTCCAATAATTTATAAAGATTTTTCTTTTACCACCTACTTCCATTACTTTTAAGTGCATTTCCATCCATTGATTTATCTCTACATTTTAGCCTATTTCGATTCCTTCCCCCCACTCCATCCCCACTAGGGCTATCTGTACCTTGCCCGCCCTGCTTTCTACCCTTAATTAACACATTCCTTCAGATAATATCACAACCTTCAACACCTATTTGTCCTCTTGGCTGTGATATGGAGTACAATAAAACCATTTACGTGTTTAATTTTGATCTCATAGGATATTTTTGAACATACAGAAGTATTTCTTGCTCGGCACATAGGCCTAAATAACCTGGATGGACGGATGGTTGCTTATTTCCTGATGAGAAAAACATCCACAGGAAATTGTGTTGCAAGGTCCGCATAAATATGTCATGAAGACAAATAAATGCGTTATGTAAACTGTTAAATACCTGGCAAAATGAATACATTGTTGTGAAACTTGAAATTTTACATTTTGCCAGGATGAATTAATGAGAAACATATTACCTAAATGCCGAGAGACCGAAGAGCTCTGAGATGCAGAGGGACCCGTTGTGCATGCATCACGAAATTCGAGTATGCATGAACAGCAATTAATAGCAAAGGTAACAGAATGCCATATTTTATTGTGAGTGGAACTTCATACAACAGTTGGGAGATTATGCACTGTGTACAACATTGGTCACCTTATTAAAAGAAACATGGAAATGTGTTCGAAGAAGTTCAGGAAAGTAGTACCTGACTAATACCTGGAATGGGCGGGTTCCTTATGAAGAAATGTGGGAGAGTATATGTTTTTATCTGCTGGACTGGAGAACAGTAAGAGGCGTTTTGATTAAAGCATATTTCAGATCTTGAGGTGGTTGACAGGGTGTAGCTGGAGAGGATGTTTCCACTTGTGCGAGAATCTTGAACTAGGCGCCAATTTTTAAACATTAGGGGTCATCCATTTTGAACGGAAATGACGCGATTTTGCTTTAATTTGTCAGAGGATCGAGAATCTTTGGAACGCTCTTACTGAGAATGAAGGGGAACATATAATTTGATTGTTTTTAAGGTTGAGGTAGACAGCTGCTGCAACACAGCCTTTTGTAAAGGCTGAGTTAGTTTATTTCACATAGGGGAAATTTAAACACATTTCATAACTGCAAGTTTCAATTGGTGTGTATTGCGGTGGAGCTTTAAATTCAGGAATAAGAACATTACTTCTCGAGAGGTATTTAAATCAATCTAAATTTTACATTTATTAACTCACAACAAGTTAAGCACATATGCACGGCCCAAATTATTATAATCATGACTGTTCCCATATTCTCAAAGGAATCGCCACTAAGGCATCCTTAAGCAAAAGAGTTATCTAAACGCCAGGCCAACACTTTTTCATCTTTCAAATTCAAAAAGAGGTTCATTTACAATTGATTTATTTGCTGACAGGTGTAGGCTTAGATCTTACATTGCGTCTTACCTGCACACACTCTCCATCCTGTTATACCAATCACTTCTCCTTGAATGTACACTCTCATTTTATCACCAGGACATGGGAACTCATTTCATAATACAAATTGCATTAGTAATATAAATGTTGCTTGATGTGCCCTAGCTAGTTACAAGATTTCATTCCTACTCTTGAATGTTCTATTTAAAACTGCAAATGGACGCTATACCTACTGTACACATCTCAAAACCTCCACATATCAACACATACGGACTATCTAAATTTAATCCAATTAACACACAAAGAGACTAAATTTCTATTTTGAAAAAAATAACAATTTCCAATGACACTATATCAATCAACATATCTTCCCAATTGCAAGCAAATTGGTGTGCGGTTATGGGAGGAAGACAGGATGAATAATTGATGTTACCAAAAGCTCAACCATGATCTTATTAATTGGTGCGGCAGGCTCGAGGGGCCGAATGGCCTACAGCTGTCCCCCGTTCGTATGTTTTTATGCTCGGATTCAACTGATGAACTACTAAAACGTCAGAAATTATTCAAATCCTAGGGCGGGTTTCATTATTAATTCCCCAGCCACAGAACGTATCACAACATGATCATTCTTTAATGGACTCGATTCCGTTCAGGATCTTATCATTTTCATGCTTTAACTAATAATGTTTTTTCTGTGACTTCTTCTCGCAACTCGACTAAATCTTCCAGTAGTGGTTGGATATCATAGGTATATCCTTGCACATGTTCCCGCAGCTTCCCATTATTTGTGCCCCTACTTGAATTTCAATGCTATTATGACTACAATTCTTCATCAATTCCCTCTCTACAACACTGCTGGTTCTTTCAGGATTAAAGTAAAACGTTGGTGAGTTAACTGAGCTTTTCAAATTCAACCCATGTTTTTACAATGTCTTGTTCGTTAAACACAATGGCCTTCGTCCTCTACATAGACTAGATGAGCAATTTTAAACATAGCCCTCGCAATCTCCATTGTCCAAATCACTTGTGTAAAATGAAACCGATGGTTTAAAGGATCCTCCTCTTCCATTCTATGGGGACTCAGCGGTTTAACCCTTCGAATGTTACAACCCCAGCTTCATCCACCCCCCCCCACCCACCCCACACCACCCCCTCAACCACCAACCACCACCCCACCCCCCCGCCTCCTAAGACCCCCCCCCTCCCCCCCCCCCCCCCCCCCACCCCCAACCCACCCCACCTCCCACACCCGGCCACCACTACACAGTTTCCGAGTATGTAATTCCCGAAATTCTCTGCAAATTGTGCAACATCAAGATACGGTACATGGTTATCCCCCTCTCTAATCACCTTATTCTACACCCCACAGAGCAGACTTGTTGCCAACACATGCCGTATTACTGGAAATGAATATTCAAATCCCACCAACATAACACATCCCTTTTTACAAATGATCTGTGCAGGATATGTGTTGGTCCAAGCCTCTGGCTGACACACAGTAATGCCTTTTTTGTATTTAGTCAATGTTTGCACGTAGCCATTAGTGACCCACCAGGGCTCGTCCCATTCACAACGTTGTTTCATATTCTCACGGGGCCACACAAAACACACACACCTGTCCGTTTGGGTTCTTCAGAGGCATTCCGTTCTTCCCCAATGAGTTAATAAAAAGTAGGAGCATGATTTTCCGTTCTTTCACAGCCTTTTTCAGGACATCTGTCAAAATTTGAACCTCGTTTAGCTCAGAGGTCTGGCAGGTGTGTTATCTCATCAAAATCTACTTACTTTGCCCCTTGAACATTTTACTCGCTACCACCAGAGAGGCTAAATCCAAACAGTTTAATCACGAGGTTACCTTAATGAACATTGTGGCTGAATCATTGGTTAAAACACTTCTTATCGATGTATTCCCTTTTTGTATATTTGTAGTACTGTTTCCAACTCAGCGCCCCTCAACCCGGGCTTAGGGCTTGACCCACATGTGTTCCAGATGTCCATCATTGTGGAACAAATGTGTACACATCCTGCTCTTCCTCCGTTTGAGTTCAGCAGATGATAACTTTCTCACTGTCGCCATACTGCACCAAAACAGACTGCCATCGAGTTGCCCCACTCATGTTCCCAATCTAAACTATTTTGTTGGACTTGCGCCGAGTACACACAATGCAGAACCACGCCGCACTTGCAACTTCTACAGCTGCAACATCCATGGATATCATTAACATTCACTGTTTCAAAATCATGCGGCTCAATTTCAAGCCAGCAGCAGGACTAATGCTCACTTTTTCCCACTTTGGTTTTCCTTCGATTCCACGACATGCCAATGTCATTTCAGGATTCCTCTCCGGCTGCGGTTTCTGCATTCCCTGTTTATCGTTGGTTTGTGAACGTTAGCACCTTCACATAATGGACGGAACCGCACCCCCCCCCCCATCCGACCCCCAACCCCACAACCACCCCCCCCCAACCAGCCCGGCCTTCCACCCTTTATGGAACTTAAACCAATACGGGCCTGTTTCAAATGTCATGTGGTGTCAAAGCATTGCATTCCTTTGGCCACTATTACCACCAAGGTACAATGTCATTTAGAACAAATCACATTGCAACACCACAGTTCTTTAAGCCATTCTGCAGCAATCCATGACCTCAATATCCCAGCAGGAGGTGGATCTGAACATGATTTACAGTTGTTGAATGAGACGACCTCCACATTTTGTTCCAATTATCCATTCCAGGCTAACGAGGAAGATACCGCACATCATCTAAAAAGGAAGAATACACACAATATGAATCTGTTAGCAATCCTGTTCGCAAACACAGGATTATTCGATATTTGGTAAACATGAATGCTTTTTGGCCGGAATTGTCCTGCTCCTTCTCCTCCTAAGCTATGGATGAGGTGGTCCAGACCATATTTCTCATGACTGTCTCCCTTATTGTGATTGCCACACCCCCACATGGTTCTTATGTTTCCGCACCTATGTTGCCCTTGGTTGGCTTCTGGTTCTTCACTATTTGCCCCTTCACTGTGAGCACCATCGCCCTCACCCTCCTGTTGTGGAAATTATAGGCGTATTTCAAAATCACACACTATTGAAATTCTGTGACCCCCCCACTCCCTAGCAGGCACATCAGTTTCTTGTCGATGATCTGTCTTGTTTTGGAATGTGGCTAGCTTCATCTAGTTGAGATGGAAGTACTTTCTCTGTTTGGGCAATTGCAAAGGAGATACCATGGAACATTCCCTGTCCAAAATGTTGTAGGATCATTCGTAGAGGGATTCAAAGGCGCACATCGTTACACAGTTTCCCACCATCAGCTTATACCCAATTCTCTATTCCTGCCATTGCCTTGGAGCCAATTGCATTCAATCCCATTGATGGGTTTTGCAAGTATTGTTGGCTGCCTGCAGGTTCAACTTTTCCAGGACTTCCCAAATATCCTTTGCAAACTGATCAAGGGAAATTCCTGTATTTGCCATTCGGAAATGACACAAAACAGTAGATGTGAAATTGGGCACGTGGGTCGCCCAGTTACTGCTTCGTGAGGTTAATTTCCTATTCTATTTGATATTGTTCTCCTTATTCCCATCAGGTACAAAGGGTAAACCTCATCTCATTTCCTTTCCTGTTCATTAACCTCTTTTCGAAGTGTCATATTTAATGTGTGATTCATCCTTTTCACTACCCTCGAAGTTTGGGGGCTGTGTGACACATGTAAATTCATATCTATTCCAAACAATTGCAGACTGGTCTGCATCAGCTTCCCTGTAAAGTCACTGCACTGATTGGAATCTAAAACCATGTGCAGTCCCGTTCTGCACTTCTCAAACCAGAGTGTTGCTGCCCACTGTGAGGTAGCTGAATAGCATAAAAATGCATCGGCAAAATGTTGAAATGATATGCCAAAAACAGGGAGGATTTTCCCCCCTTCATAGAGGTGGATATTGGCCTTATAAAATCGATCTGAATGCATGCCTAGACTATTGACTGATGGAGTGTGTACAACAGGCCTTCTTTGCGGGCCTGGGTTATTTGCAGCACAGACTGAGCAACATACTCCAACCCACCATACTCCCAGCATATGGCCACCCCATCCTAATGTGGTCTCAGAAGCCTTATATCCTGCTCCGGGACTGCCGTGTGCAAAACCCATCACTTTCAGTCTGCATCCTTGAGGCAGTATTCATCTGTGCCCTTCAGGTGGTGATGTTAACATTTTGATTCTGCCCTTGTCCTCCTAGATAGGAGAGGTCGAATGTTTGGAAGAAGCTGTCCAATAAGCCTTGGTGAATTCATGCAGTGCATTTTGTAAATGTTAAACGCTTCTGCTACTGTGCTTCACTGTTGCAAGAAGTGAATGTTTGTGCAGGTGGTGCCAATCAAGAGGCTGGTTAATTCCTTAGGGTTACTGTACTTTGTGTGGTTTTCATTAAGTGTGGTTCGCAATTTACCCTCCATTTCCATAACACTATCTTGGTCATAGTTAGCAAACCCTGTCCTTGCTTCCCCTTTCTCCACAATTTTGAAGCCATCCACATGCTTGTCTCTTCTGCCTGGGTGTGCCCCAGATTTATATCCAACACAATTTCCCACACCATTTTTTCAGTTCATGTGTGAGGCTCTCCCTCATACTGGAGGTGAACAGCTAACAGAATCTCAGGCAATGCTTTCACCTTCAAACCCATGTTCCTTCGTAACATGGCCCAGCATGTTCTTCACTGGCAGAGCATAGTCCCTCCTTTATCCATCCCTCCAGTGATAACCTGATCGGAGTGAGCTGGGCACGTAGAGTCCCTGCGCGGGTTTCTGGGTACATGGTGGAGTGATTCCCTGCCCTAGGGGATGCTAAAGGATACAGTTCACAGAACGATTGCCAATTCCCTAACATTGTTAATATCTTTGAGCGATGATCTACCTGTTCAGGCTGCCCATTGACCTTTTGCATGAGAACTGAGGTGTAGTAATATTCTGTGGCTTCTATATCTGGAATGAAATCCTTTTGCGGTTTAATTCCAGCCATATCTGGAATTGTGTGAAAGTCCCGTCTCAATAGTAAAAAATATTCTGACATGCTTAATCCCAATCTCGCTACGCTCCTTTCGGTGGGAGGCTCAACAGGGCTCCATCTGGAGATGCATCCATTCAGCAAATTCCCTGCAGGAGCTGCTTAGTCCTGACGATGAACTGAGAGTTGGTACTGAGCCAATCCCAGCTACAGAGTCACTTTAGCTTTTGCAATGCTTCAAACCTCCGTTCATCTTTGCCCCCCACTCTCCCCAATGCCTGAATGCCAGGTTCAAGAATTTTACTCCACCGCTTGAAACACAGACCACTTGAGCATTTGTGTGGGTGGATTTTAAGTTCTGCCTTCTCCTCCAGTCCTAACAGTTCCGCGGAGACGTTCACTCCTTAGTGAGAATTACAGCAGTTCATACTCAGACTGGATTATCTGACAGTCTCCCTGCCATATACATGGTGAAATATCGATTGACTACTGTGAGACCCAAGTGGCAGGCACACCCAGGTGGACTTGCTGCCTTTAAAATATTAGAATAGACTTGTCCTAGGCTTCTGCTCGGACGGTCACAGAGCAGACTCCCTGAGAGTTGTCCAATACCATCAGCAGCCGTGCTTAGTTCCAGATTGAATCCTCCTGATCTGCTCCTGCTTCTACACGCAGAACACAGGATGGCCTATTCTTATTTCAAGCCTCAGAATGCACTCTCATTCTCCATGATCAATCTGCTCCATTTAAAAGCCCAGATAGGAGAAGGGACGTGTGGTATCATGGCTATTTGAAATGTGTGCTGTGCCATGGTTTGCACCACTGTCTGCACGTCACTCTCCGATTCCTTTGGGAATGTCAATTGTCACAGCGGCATGAGCAAGGAATCACCATCGACCTCTAAGTCCCTCGAATACAATAGGGGTCCCGTTGTAGCAACGGGCTGATAGAGGGAATGAGCAAAACCCCACAGCACCGGACCATCCCGTATCCATGCGATTTCCCCCCTCCGTCACTTCTATCTCAATGTTGACACATGGTCGCCCCATTCCCCCAGTTCCTGGCCCCTGAGTGAACACATATAATCAGGCTGGGTGAAATCACCCTGAAATGAGTAATCAGAAGAACCCACGCTCCCTCGCTTCATGGATTCAGCACAATCACCACCAACCACCACCAATGCTGCAAGCATTCATCAACTATTATCCACTTTGTCAGATCCTCTACCTCTTTCAGGATTTCAGGACAGTGGGATTCGATGGTGCCTGTCCAGTGCTTCTATTTTCACTGTAAGTATTTTCAACCTCTCCTTTAATGTGTGCCTTTTCTCCACAAAGAATACACATCACAGCACACAACCCATTGCGCATTTTTCCTAAAACAATGCCTTAGGGGCTTTCTCATTTATGGCACACACTTTCCCCTTTGGAATTATTCCATGTCCCGAATGCAGCCTTGTCTGTCTGCCTACAATCGTAGTGGAGCCTAATCTTTCTCAGGACACACGCTTCAGGATTGTTTGCTGCCTATGGGTCAAGTCCCACAGGGGCAGGTTTACAATCTGCTAACGAGTGTGCTATTAGTGCACAGAGCGAGTGGGTTAAAGCTGATTCCTACAGTGGTGTTCGAATCCGTGCCCTAGCATGGTCAACCCATTATTGGCTGAGCACAATCTTCCAGCACAGAAACAAAGCCTTTCTGTTCCTCCTTGTTTCACTGTCACCAACTGGTTCAAAGGCCCTGCTCTCTTTCAGCCCAGAGCTTCTCACTCTCCCTTTCACTGTTTTCTGGGCCTTCTGCTGATGTTTCCCAGGGCTAGAAGCACTGCAAGGATGTTAGATTCCAAACTAAACATAAACAGTCCATATATTAGCTTTCCTCTTATAAACCATGCAATCATGCCGCCAGATATATTTCCAAGAATTGACCGTTTGGATATTCCGCTATTCCGAAGTTTGACTTATCCGCTGACATTTTCGGCATGCATTTTCTTCAGCTGGATATGGGATTACAAATTCACTGTCCAGTTCCCTCCGACCTGCTCATCTTCAACTGGTGAGAAAAACATATTGTTGGACCATAAGACAACATGGACCATATTCAGTTTAGTACGGATGGGGTACACGATTCAGTTTACAACATTGCAAGGCTAAGAATACCTCCAGCAAGACAGAGGTCAAGCATAAATCCTCCAATATCATGAACATGCTAATTTTCATTGACCTGATTCTGAACAAGACCAGCTATACAAATACTGTTACTACAATTACACGTCAGATGCTGGTAATCGTTGGATGGATAACTCACCTCCTGACACTTCAAAGACCGTTCACCATCAACAAGTCACAAGTTAAGAGTCTGAAGGAATATTATGCACTATCCTGGAGGAGTGCATGTCCGGCAAAATTCAAGAAACTCCACACCATCCAGGAGAATGCACCAGCTTCCTTAGAACATAATTGACAAAGATAAATTACCTCCAACATCGATGAACTTTAGCAGCAATGTGTACCTTCTATAAGCTAAATTGAAGAAACGTTTCAAGAGTCGTTCGACAGCACTGTCCAAAACAATGACCACTGCCATTGAGATGACAAAGACAGCAGAGAGATGGGAATTCAGCCACATGAATTTTCCCTTCCATGCCATTGACCTGACTTAGAAATATTTTGCTGTTCCTTCATTGTCACTGTGTCAAAACCTTGCTACTCTCTCTCTCTATAAGCTCGGGGGTGTAGCTACCCGAAAAGGGCAGCAATGGTTCAAGATGGCAGCTCAACAGGACCACGTTCTCTGGCGATTCTGGCCTAGACAGTGATGCTCACAGCCCACGGAAGAATAAAATAAATCCAAGCATACAAAACAATTGGAGAAGGGAACTATAATGCTTCTGACTTTATCAATCTACGCGAGATCGGTATTTTGGAAAAGGATCCCTGAAGTGTAACGTTGTGGCGATCTGAAAACTCATGATCTAGTCCCAATATTTTGTAAACAGAGGAGAACTTGGCTATTGGAGTAAACACAAATTATGTGGTATTTTCATAGTAAATACATCATGTGTATGATTTTATGCATGTTGATTTTCAATGCTGACGACAATGTGTTGCTTGGCAGACTGCATTGTGAGGTCAGTGACAGTCAGAACACACTATAGCCTGATGGCACAAACCAGCAAGAGTTGTTAATGGATGATACGCTTCAGGGCTGACAATGGGAGAAGGATGAAATCTACACCTGGTAACAGGAACAAGGAAGAAGTGTGTGGGGGCGATGAAGCGGTGATGAATTTTCCTGCAAAGAGGAATCATAAGTAAAACATTACGTAGGGTTTTGACTGCATTGAACTGGACAAAATATTGTGTGAGAAAATTCCAGGATGTTTGCCGCCAGTGGGGCTTGAGACAAATGCATTGCTAAACAAATTAAGTAATACACTGGAAAGAAGCAAGCAGAGAAAGTGGATTAGAATGCTTTTTGTGGCTTGTGGTTCCAATCACAATTAAGCATCACGAGTTGTGAAACAGGCGGCGTCCATTTGATGTAATATGAGGCGGGGAATTCTTCTCTCAGAGGGTATAAAATCTGTGGTATTATTTACCACTGAGGGCTGCAGAGGTGGGGTCTATAAATACATTCAAGAGTGAGATAGACAGATATTTAAGCAGTTAGGAAGTAAAGGTTTATGGGGAAAATACAGGAACATGGATTTGAGGTTTATCAGATCAGCCATGATGTCATTAAATTGCGAATCAGCCGCGAGGGTGCTGAATGACCAACATGTGCTCCTATAACATATGGCCTTATGGTCCCAAGGTGGTATAGAAATGTTGGCATTCAAACACCCAAACTTGATTTGTCCAAATTTGCCCTGAGCTGATGAGTTACACTTGGACTCGGTGTCCCTGAGAATAGCAATATTTAGGCTGGATCCCCACCTTTAATCGTGATTCAATGTATTCCTCTCAGGTGCACTGCTGTGGGCCTTGGTTAAGGATGAGATGAATATTACTTTGTGAAGTGTCCCAAAGTCACGCAGACTGTTGACAATGTCTCTCTGAGATCAGACATGAAGAACGTTTTGGAGTAGCTACCAGAATCCATACAACCATCATACCTTTGAGAAGTTAACAAGAAGTGGAGGGGTGTAAGCAAAAACAATTATCGTATCAAATGATTGAAATAGAATTTTGATATGTATATATCTATATATTATAGTGCATGGTGGGACATGATTACGAGATATGGATTTTAACCCATAAGTGCCCAGTCAGCAATAATCTCTCCCTTGGCAGTGGCTTAAATCTCTGTAACTACAGACTAGGTTTCTCCTCAGAGTGACAGTAAAGATTAGTGTTAGTATATGCGCTGAAGTCTTGAGACCATTATGGTGGCAAGGTAGAATCTGAAACGAAGATGGAGATCAGAGGTTCGGTGCGCAAATCGTCATCAGCAAGTGGAACAGAATTCAAGACAGTGCAAAGAAGGGGCAATACCGTTTGTCAGTGCTTAAGAAACAGTTGGGGGTTGTGGGAGTGAGTGGTGCAGTTATTTGTTGACCATTGAGTTGAATACATCAGATGGAATCCCTTAGATCATCGAGGTTTCTAATCAATAAGATTGAATTGTGACAACTATGGAGATAGTTTATTAATTTGCTTTGCACGAGTGTAGTGCCTCCATGGACATATTCACCCTGGATCAAAAGCTTTCTCTGCATGGAATTCGAAACGGCCTGAATTTGCTTATAGTTGAGGTTTATATTAAGGGGAGTGTGCAGCTGGACTTCGAGCAAATTTTTCCTTCATTTCCCCAGCATACACCTCTTAATGTGTGAATATGCAGGCTTACGTTAGAGAGCTCTCTGAAAGGTACGGGCCTTAACAATGTCATTGGACCTTAACATCAGTAAGAAAATAAGTCTTTCTGAGTGTTGACATCTGCTGATTTATAAAGGCTGAGGTCTAAATTCAGGACAACAACCGTCTACGTTATTTGAGCCTGGAGCAGGAATAGCGGCAAGCAGAATTTCCAACACTACTGCAGGGCTATGGCCATGGGCCACACAGACCAAAAAAAAAAAAACTCCTCCCATGCACACCCAGTCCCAAGGTCACATTAAGTAGGGCACTGAGTTTAGCGGAGCAGCTTGTGAAATTTCAACACCATCTTGTCAAACTTCTACACATGCTCCCACTCTCTCCTTGTAAAATTCAACGTTCTTTTGCACAATGATGTTGTTAAATCCATGTCAATAATGCTAACACTGACGATCCAATTTTAAAGACCATGTGTTCCAAACCTTGAAGTTTCACTTTGCAGTTCCCCTGCATTTACACAGCACGCTTAATCAGTTCTAAACGAATTATAGTTTGTACTGTCACTTCTGTATAATTTCAGTGGTAATGCAGTATCCATCTTTGGAAGGTTTGACAAAGCTCATCGGAATAATTACAGTACGGTCAGGTCAATATCTCTGCTGGTGCAGTGAGAACGTTCAAGACTGTGATAGGTGGAATTTTGGATAATGATGAAAGCAATGGAAATGAGGATTGGATTGGAAATGAGTTGATGTAGAAGGCTAACCATATTACTTTTAACTGGCGGTTTGAGCACCCAGGAAATCTACACCTGATCCTGTCTCTTATTTTTGTGGAAACGGTTAGAATTTTCAGGATGAAGTTTAAGTGAAGAAATAATTACAAGCAGCAACAGTTGCTGCATAAAGAAATATTATTGTGAAGTCCACAATAGTGGCTTTCACGTGTTCGTAGATAATGGTGACATGGGCTTTCAGGGCACCATGGAAAGTGACTCCTGGAAACAATTTTGAAGTTGAAAGAGTTTAGTATTGAAGGAAGTGTGGCCAAGAGTTTAAGCGGTCCCCCAGCAAGCTCTGTGCTAGAGCTGATACTCTTCACTGTCCGAAATATGAATTTGGACAGTGAGCGAGAGAGCAGTGTGTTTGAATTGATAGGCGATAATAAAGTAAGAATTAAAGCACATAATAGTGTCAGCCAAAGAAAAGACATAAGCAGGTATTAACCAGATAACAGTAGAGCAATTTGCCGTGCACACTAAAGCCCAGTCAGTCAATCTCAGTGCCCACCAGACTCTGACTAGGTTATTATGAGAGGGACGGAAAAAGTAGGGGACTGTGTGCATCACGTGTATAGCAAGGTGGCCTTCTTTTTAGCAGAGGACATGTTTTTTAAGATGAGGGCATTGACTGAAACTCGGTCAGCTCCTCACCTCCAGGATGAATGAAAGGCTTTCACTTGCACGTTCGATGAGGTGCGGGATATTCATCTTGAATTTCAAGCAGGGGCACACACAGAGAGGAGAGACATCTCCGTGGATGGCTCGAGCTTTGCAGAGAGAAGCGCATGGAGTCCATGACGGAGAAAGAGGTGTAGAAGTGGCCAACAAAATGCCTGCCGCTCTCAGCACACTGCAGGCCAAACTAGCAACTGTCACATATGTTGTAACCCATCCTAAAGAGTTCGTCACACCCTGCATTATCTTTTCAGATTCTCTGTTCACATGGAACACCTGTTAATAACTTCTAGGCCTTTAGAAATGGCGGAGCCTCACTGAAGCAGATGTTTGACAACCTCATACAGCACCCATGCTGTGGGTTATAGTACAGACTATAGCGGAGGCTCAGAGGAATTGTATTATCCAAAAGACAAAAACACATTCTAAAACAAAACCAAGGTGCAGAGGTACCAAGAAGGATAATGATTTTTTTCAGTAAAGGTGCAGAACAGAGCACACTCTAACTGATCAAGATTGGTGGTGGCATTTACCCCAGGAATGACAGGGATAAGAACATACCTTTTCTATAGAGCTGCAAGAGGTACAGCATAAGGGTTTGTTGTTAAAGGCGGCTTTGCAGGTAAAACAAGCAGGAATCCCGTTCGCATGTCTGCTCGGAGGACGTCATATAGATGTGTAGGAAGTGGTGTTTCCTAAAGGGGACAGGAGGGTGGTGTCAAAATGATAAGGACTGGAAGTGATGTAGATTGCACATAGAGTCCCCAGGGATGGAGAACCAGCTCCAGGGACCTGCAGAGGAATGTATGAATACGGCAGGGTGTTGTCCCCATATGCGGGGAGATGTGTGGGTTTACAGTGAATGTTGTTTACTTTGTTCTGCAAGCAATCCAGAGCCATACAGAATTAACATTAACATTCGACATACCAGACCAGTTAATTGGACTTGGCAGTGCGTGCACTTCACTCTCAACTCTAAGAAAGTGAATACGTTGTACCTGGTAGTGGCAGATAACTTTACTAAGTGCGTAGAAACATGTCCATGCATTTCAACTATCGCACTCTGGAGAGCAAAAGCTTTAACGAGAGAAGAGTTCCGTGGATGGGGATTGTCCAAGGTTGTAGAATAGGATCAGGCGAGTCAATACACAAAGCAGCTGATGCCGACCACTCTGATGTTGTTGGGAATTGAGAGGAAATGGAACGTGACGCCAAGCCCCCAATCTTCAGGGAACTAGATGGGAGGTATAGCACAATTAAAATGACCTTTCGCTGAGCTTTAAATGAACAGTAAAGGGAATGTGATGAGCTGGTCCCTTCATTCCTGATGGGAACAAGAAGCATGATATTAAAAGGAACGGGTATTTATCTCACGATTCAGAAACAGGCAGAAACACAAATGCACATAAAATCTGCTGCTCACCAAACTTTCGGAACAGGAAATTCAGGGGCTTCCCAAGATCAGCATGAAAAATGTCGTTGGGAGAACAATATCAAAGGGAATGGAATGGCCACCTGATGAACTGCAAACTGCTGACCCATTGGAATCTGCTCATCCCTACCATTCCCAGATGTCAGTTTGTGAAGTACGTTTGTGAAGCACTGGGAGAGCTGAGCGTGCAGGTGTCCAACAATGCTGGCAAATCCCAGCAATAAAAAACGCTGCGGTTGTTTCCAATAAAGTGGCAGGAATGGATAATTGGTGATGGTGTGGAACTATGCAAATGTTCATGTGTTTGTATCACTATACAGCTCAGCCGACAGCATGGTGGACAAGTCTAGATCCTTGGTACCTGCAGTGCAATTGCCCAAGCGGAAAAAACACTTCCACATTAAACGGGTGAAGCTAGCATTAGAGCGAGGGCAGTTCATTCTGAAAAGAGCGAGAAGAGTACACTTCAGTAAAGAGCACAGAGATGGGGGCAGATCATTTTAAAAACAGCACAGAAAGCAAGGGGAGTTCATTTTGCAAGCGTGCGAAAGCGAGGGCAGTTTATTTTAAAAAGAGCACAGGGAGCGAGGAGAATTCATGTTAAAAGAAGCAAAGAGAGCAGAGATCATTTTTAAAAAAGAGTGTGGAGAGTGAAACGAGTACATATTGAGAAGAGGTCAGTGAGCGTGGGGATTTTATGTTCTAAAAAGTGAGGGCATTTCATTTTAAAAAAGCACAGAGTGCGGAGAGATTTATTTATCAAAATAGAACAGAGTGAGCGGATTACATTTTTAAGAAGAGCGAGGTGAGTTACTTTAAAAAGAGCACAGAAGCGATGGGAGTTAAAATTTTAAAAGAGCGCGGAGAAAGAGGGGAGTTCATTTAAAAAGAGCAGGGAGAGCGAGGGCCGTTCATTTAAAAAGTGCATGGAGAGCGAGGGCAGTTAATTTAAGAATAACACGGAGAGCGAGGGGAGCTCATTTGTAAAGAGCATGGAGAGCGAGGTGAATTCATTTAAAATGAGTGTAGAGAGCGAGGGCAGTTAATTTAAAAAGAGCACAGAGAGCGAGGGGAGTTCATTTGAAAAGAACGCAGAGAGTGAGGGGAATTCATTTAAAATGAGCAGGGAGAGCCAGGACAGTTAATTTAAAAAGAGCATGGAAAGCGAGGGGAATTTATTTAAAAAGAGCATGGAGAGCGAGGAGAGTTAATTTAAAAAGAACGTGGAGAGCAAGGGGATTTAATTTAAAAAGAGCGTGGAGAGTGAGGGGAGTTAATTTATAAAGAGTGCAGAGATCGATGGGAGATCATTTACAAAACACAGAGCACAGAGAGCGAGGGGTGTTCATTTTAAAAAACAGCACAGAGCGAGGTGAGATCATTTAAAAAGAGCATGGAGAGTGAGGGGAGTATATTTAAAAAGAGCACGGAAAGCGAGGGGAGTTTATTTAAAAAGAGCGCGGAGAGCGAGCGGTGTTAATTTAAAAAGAGCGCAGAGAGTGAGGGGAGTAAATTTAAACAGAACACAGAGAGTGATTGGAGTTCATTTGAAAAGAGCACAGAGAGCGAGGGGTGTTCATTTAAAAGGAGCACGGAGAGCGAGGGGAGTTTATTTAAAAAGAGTGCGGAGAGTAAGGTGAGTTAACTTAATTAGAGCGCAGAGAGTGAGTGGAGTTCATTTGAAAAGAGTGCAGAGAGTGAAGGGAGTTCATTTAAAAAGAGCATGGAGAGCGAGGGGAGTTCATTTAAAAAGAGCACAGAGAGTGAGGGGATTTAATTTAAAATGAGCGCGGAGCGTGAGGGGAGTTAATTTATTAAGAGCACAGAGAGTGAGGGGAGTTAATTGAAAAGAAGTGCGGAGTGCGAGGGGAGTTCATTTAAAAAGAGCACGGAGAGCGAGGGGTGTTAATTTGTTAAAAAATAAAACATTGAGCGTGGACATTTGTTTTTAAAAGAGCACAGATAGAGCGGAGTTAATTTTAAAAAGAGTGCAGATAGGGTGAGGAGTTCCTTTTTTTAAAAGCTCGTAGAGCAAGTGGACTTCCTTTTAAGAAGAGCACCGAATGCGAGGGGAGTTCATTTTTCAAAAGCGCACAGATATCGAGGGGAGTTCATTTTTAAAAGAACTGAGAGCGACTGGAGTCTATTTAAGAAGAGAACATTGAGCGAGGGGAGTTCATTTTCAAAAGAACACAGAGAGCGAGGGGTGTTCATTTTTAAAAACAGCTCAGAGAGCGAGGGGACTTCATTTACAAAACAAAGAGCACAGTGAGCGAGGGAGTTCATTAAAAAAAACAGCACTGGGAGCGAGGGGAGTTCATTTTAAAAAGGGAAAAGGAACTAAGGGGTGTTCACTTTTTAAAAGAGCACAAGGGATAATTTGAAAGTTGGGGACTAATTTAAAAAGCAGAACCACAAGCTTATAAGAGGATAAGACATAGGATCAGAAATTAGGCCATTCGGTCCAAAGAGTCTGTTATTCCATTAAATCATGGCTGACATGTTTCTCCACCCAATTCTTTCTCCCTCTCCCCGTAACTTACTAATTTACCAATCAACAACCACTCTATTACTGTCTTAAATACATTAAATGACCTGGCCTCCAGAGTTTCTGTGGCAATGAATTCCATAGATTCACCAGTCTCTTGCTAAACAAGTTTCTCCTCATCTCTTTTCCACAATGTCTTCCCTTTACTCTGAGGCTGTGTTGTCGGGCCCTAGTCTCTCCTAATAATGTAGACAACTTCCACACGTCCATACTATCAAGGCCTTTCAATATTCTGTAAATTTCAATCAGATCCCCCCTCATCCTTTTAAACTGTATCGAGAATAGGCCCAGAGTCCTCAAACGTTCCTCAAATGTTAAGCCTTTCATTCCTGGGATCTTTCTCGTGAACATTCTCTGGAACCTCTCCAGAGTCAGCACCTCCTTCCAGAGAAACGGGTCCCAAAATTGCTCACAATATTCTAAATGTGGTCTGACCAGAGCTGTGTAACACCTCAGCAGCACATCCCTGTTTTTTTATATTCAAGTCCTCTCCAAATAAATGCCAACATTGCATTTGCCTTCCGAACTACTGACTCAACCTGCAAGATAACCTTATGAGAATACTGTACTAGGAGTGCCAAGTCCCTTTGCACTCCAGATTTATGAATTATCTCTCCATTCAGAAAATAGTCTATGCCTCTATTCTTCCTACCAAAATGCATGACCACACAATCACCCCTGTTTTATTCGATCTGCCGTTTCTTTGTCCATTGTCTCAACCTGTGGAAATCCTTCTATAGCCTCCCCACCTCCTCATTAATATCTGTCCCTCCACCTATCTTCTGCAAACTCAGCCAGAATGTCCTCAATTCTTTCATCTAGGTCATTAATGTATAAGGTGAAAAGTTATGGTCACAAAACTTACCCTTGCAGAACTGTTCTAGTCACCAGCCGCCATTCTGAGAAGGACACCATTATCCCTACTCTGTGCCCCCTGCCAGGCAGCCAATCCTCTGTTCATGCTAGTTCCTTTCCTGCAACTCCATGGGCTCGTATCTTACTGAGCAGCCTCCTGTGCAATACCTTGTCAAAGGCATCCTGGAAGTCAAAGTAGATAACCTCCATTGGTTCTCCTTTGCTGCTCCTTGTCTACTCGAAAGGTTCTAACAGATGTGCCAGGCATGACCTCCCATTGATGAAACCATGCTGACTTTGCTCTATTTTACTAAGCACTTCCTAGTATTCTGAAATTTCATCCATCATAATAGCCTCTGAAATCTTACTAATGACCGAGGTCAGGTTAATTGGCATGTAATTCCCATTCCTTTGCCTCAATCCCTTCTTAAACAGAGGGATAACATTCGCGATTTCCAGTCCTCTCGGACCCTCCTTGAGTGCAGTGATACCTGAAAGATCACCGATAACGCCTCCAGTATCTCTTCAGCTATCTCCTTCAGAACTCTGAGGGGTAATCCATCTGGTTCAGGTCATTAAGCCCCTTGAAACCTCACAGTTTCCTAACACATGCTGCTTGGTAATGGCCACCATAGTCAACTCTGACCCAGACCTCCTTGAATTTTGGGGATATTACTCGTGTCTTCCATTGTGAAGAATGACGTCATTTCTTTGTTCCTCATTATTACTTCCCCAACGTCATTTGCCAGCAGCCCAATATCCACATTTACCTCTCTCCTTTCCTTTATATACCTAAAAAAAAAAAATATTGCAAACTTATTTTATATTACTGGCTGGTTTACCCTCATATTTAATCTTCTCACTCCTTATTTCATTTTTAGTTGTCCTCTGTTGGCCTTTGTAGGCTTCCCGATCCCCTGGCTTCCAACTACTCTTCGCTGCATTGTATGGTTTGCCTTTAGCTTTTAATATCTCATTTAATACCCGAGCCACTGCTAAACAGGTATAGGGTAAATTACATTTAAGGAAATAAATGCGTGTATCAGAGATTGGTGTGGCAAGAATGAGATTGCTAACATGAGGCAAAAGCACCACTACTAGAGTGAAAGGGAGCTTTTCCAGTGGGAAGGTCTTCATTTGAAAATTGTTGGGAACTGTGTCCTGGTGAACTTGTAATTAGCGGAGTAGACAGGGCTTGAGTCTGTATACAAGGCGGGTAGAGTTAGAGGGTTCTGGAGAGCGGATATATAAATGCTTTAAAATTGAAAGCATGTTGTTGCTTTGCTGGGCTTTTACAGGAAATGACATATTGCGGAAACATAAGTAAAACAAAAGCAAACATGGTCAAAGTGGAAAAATGTTAAAAAAGGCAAAATTAATGTACCATTTCTTAAATGCATGCAATACTCAGAAAACAAATAATTAATTAATGACACAAATTAGGTTAATGAGCCAAATCATATAGCCATTCTGGAGGCGTCGTTACAAAAGGATCAAAGCTGGGAAATAGATATTCAGGGGTAGTTGAGCTTTCGACAGGACAGGCAGGAAGTAAAGGGCGGTGCATTAGTGTGGTCAGTATGGAAGGGAATGGTATGAGAGCAAGAAATGATCTTGAGTTTGAGGATCTAGAATCCATGTGGGTGCATTTAAGAAATAACAAAAGGAGGAAGACACGAGAGGCAGTAGTCTATAGGCACCCTAAAAGGAGCACGACTGTTGGACAGCTAATAAATCATAAGTTAATGATGGCAATTGTAAACGGAAACGCATTGATCCTGCGTTTTATTCATCTTCATGTTGATTCAGAAAAAAACTAGTTGGCAAAGGAAGCCACGCGCAACAGTTCTTCGAATGCATTTTGGATAGTTTCCTAGAACAATATTTGTTCATCCAACCAAGGAAAAGGCTTTTTTGAATCCGGTGATGTGTAATGAGGCAGGTTTAACAAATGACCTCTGAGCAAAGAGTGACAATTACATACAGAGATAAAAACAAAAAAACTGCGGATGCTGGAAATCCAAAACAAAAACAGAATTACCTGGAAAAACTCAGCAGGTCTGGCAGCATCGGCGGAGAAGAAAAGAGTTGACGTTTCGAGTCCCCATGACCCTTCGACAGAACTTGATTTCGAGTCCAAGAAAGAGTTGAAATATAAGCTGGTTTAAGGTGTGTGTGTGGGGGCCGGAGAGATATAGAGAGAGGGGGGGGTGGGTGTGGTTGTGTGGACAAACAAGCAGTGATAGAAGCAGATCATCAAAAGATGTCAGCGACAATGGTACAATAGAACACATAGGTGTTAAAGTTAAAGATGGTGATATTATCTAAACGAATGTGCTAATTAAGAATGGATGGTAGGGCACTCAAGGTACAGCTCTAGTTGGGGTGGAGGGAGCATAAAAGATTTTAAAATATTTAAAAATAATGGAAATAGGTGGGAAAAGAAAAATCTATATAATTTATTGGGAAAAAAAGAGGGAAACAGAAAGGGGGTGGGGATGGGGGAGGGAGCTCACGACCTAAAGTTGTTGAATTCAATATTCAGTCCGGAAGGCTGTAAGGTGCCTAGTCGGAAGATGAGGTGTTGTTCATCCAGTTTGCGTTGGGCTTCACTGGAACAATGCAGCAAGCCAAGGAGAGACATGTGGTCAAGAGAGCAGGGTGGAGTGTTAAAATGGCAAGCGACAGAAAGGTTTGGGTCATTCTTGTGGACAGACCGCAATTGAATTATTGAATTAGGTCATGAGCTCCCTCCCCCATCCCCACCTCCTTTCTGTTTCCCCCCTTTTTTTCCCCAATAAATTATATAGATTTTTCTTTTCCCACCTATTTCCATTATTTTTAAATATTTTAAAATCTTTTATGCTCCCCCCACCCCCACTAGAGCTGTACCTTAAGTGCCCTACCATCCATTCTTAATTAGCACATTCGTTTAGATAATATCACCAACTTTAACTTTAACACCTATGTGTTCTATTGTACCATTGTCGCTGACATCTTTTGATGATCTGCTTCTATCACTGCTTGTTTGACCACACAACCACACCCCCGCTCTCTCTCTATCTCTCCGCCCCCCCCCCCCCCACCGCCCCCCCCCCCCCTCCCCCACACACACACACACACCTTAAACCAGCTTATATTTCAACTCTTTCTTGGACTCGAAATCAAGTTCTGTCGAAGTGTCATGAGGACTCGAAACGTCAACTCTTTTCTTCTCCGCCGATGCTGCCAGACCTGCTGAGTTTTTCCAGGTAATTCTGTTTTTGTTTAGTGACAATTACATGTTTGGATTTAGCCTTCAGTGTGGGATGGTGAAGCAAGGGTCACAAACAACTGTTCTGAAGTTTAATAAGGGTAAGCGCAACAAAATCATGGCAGAGTTGGCTACATTGGACTGGGAAAGGAGTTTAGCAGAAAAGCAGGTTGTTGAAGAATGGAAGGCGTTTAATAAAACACTTCATCACAAACAGGAAAGATATATCCTAAAAAGGAAGAAAGATACGAGGAAGGGGATAAACCAACTATGGCTAAACAAGGAAGTTAAGCATAGAATCAAATCACGGGAAAGAAAGTTACAATGTGCATCCAGCTTTAAAATCAGGAATCAGACCATCAGTTCTGGATAGTTATTGTAATAAACTAAACGAAACATTTTGTTAATATACACAAGTTAAAACGTAAAAATGACAAAAAATTAACAGTATCATAAATTTTAAGACATTCCCAAACTCATCTCCATTAAGCCAAAAGTACCCATAGACTTTACCAGGCAACAGGGAATACATTTTCACCTTACTCTTTCAAGATGAGGTTCCCTTAACTTTGGCTCCTGTGGAGACACTTGCAGGCTTCAAGCTACATTGATTTTACCTTGGCTCTAACCTGCACACATGAAGTTATTCCGAGCACAACGCATTGAATGTAAATTCTCATTGTATATCCAGACTCTTGGGACCGATCTCTTCTAACAATACAACCTCTTTCATCGTACCAATTTTATTTTAATCATAAACATATTGCTGTTTCTCTGCTCACTAGGTGTGAAATTCCAAACAAATTTTTAATCCGCATTTTAGAAATTATAAATGTACTATACCTTTCCTATATTTCAAAACGAGTACACATCAAATCACGGATATTGGCTGTCTCTAATCCAATTAAGACTCATCCACAGTCGAAACCTATTATTAAAATTAAAATAGTTTCCAATGATATTATATAGCTTCAATATGTGCATGTAGGCAACGCGGTCGTAGAGGTTGATGGATATTCCCGGCCCAAGCAACAGTGACAATAGACATTTACAATGGAAGCAGAGGGGGACATCCGTTCAGCTGTCGAGTCCCTGCAGAGCAGATAGCTCTGAAACCCATTATAGCTCACATGAATTGTCCGATCTGGCCCGTTAAGAAAGCAAATGAATTCTGCTGAATAACAGCAGATTGCCGAGTCTTGCATCAAATCATATCATTGTGTACACCAACGGCAGTGGCAATTGCAGATCTAATAGTTGCCCCACCAGGTTAAACGCAAGTGCTCACAATACTGGATATACCCAAAGGGCTTGTTCCTCTGTCCGACCATACGGGAGAATAGTGCACGTTCGCTTTCACTTGTGTAGTGGCAGCAGACCACCTGAAACTGCAGCCCCAGGGTTCTCACCTTAACCAATTAGGATTTCAAACATTGTATGGCAGGCTCGAGTCATAGAATCATAGTGGTGTACAGCAGAGTAAATGTCCTTTGAGACTATCTAGTCTGCGCCAGTCAAAAAAGTATCTAACTATTCTACAATCATTTTCCAGCTCTAGGGCCATAGCCCTGTCTGTTGTGGCTTAGCAAGTGCACATCGAAATACTTCATAAATGTTGAAAAATATCTGTGTCTACCACCCTTTAAATCATTGAGTTCCAGATCGACATCACCATCCTGGTTAAGAAAAATCTTCCTCACACACCCTCTAAGGTCCCTGCCCCATATCCTTATGATATCCCCCTCCCCCCACCCCCAACCCCGTTATAGATCCCTCCACCATGGGGAAAAGTTCCTTCCTACCGACCATATCTCTGCCCCTCATGACAGCCCGACGAGGATTTCCAGAATATGGATGACTCACTCCTGTTATTCAGCAAAAACAGGGGAGAACGTTGATAATTATTAGCCGAACTGTTAGGAATGCTGGGAAAGGAAGCATTGAAAGAAAACCATGAAAAAAAAGCTAAGCAGCGCCAGAGGATGTGCAGTGTGCATGATAAAATTCGGCATGGACAGAGATCCATAGAGGAATGGAAGCATCAGGCAGTGCAAGATTTCAACCTCCCGGGGTCAACGATAGCCCGCACATCATTCGTGTGACTGACGGGATTCTGCAGGGAACATATTGAAGGAGGTGTAGCTACTCATGGACCCTTGTTGAGACCCCAACAAATCGGTGTTAATTCGAATTGTAACAAGACATGTGAGAGGAGAGTGTGTTTGTACAATTAAAGCAGTATGTGCAGGCAGCTCCTAAATGGGAGAAATTAATCCCGAGAAGGATTTCACTCCAAAGGGAGCAGAAACAGAATCAAGTCTAAATGCAGCGCTCATGCCGGAACTGAATGGGCACTTTAGAGCTGAAGACTTGAGCTCGAGGGTGTTCACAGGTGCATGAATGATATATTCAGTATGTGAAAGACTAATTTTAGCCCCCGTTTGTGCAGTGAATCATTTTGGTGTTTGTCAAAGAACCCATTCAGTGACTCCAATTGAGCCCCCTCCATACTCCAAGAAGTTATTATTGGAGGGTCGGATAAAGGACTGAACGCTGCCCTGCCCGTGTGTAGAAAGATGTTCATTGTCATTAAGGGGCATGTGCTTGTAGGTGAATGAATTACCTGAGACTCTGTTAGCTGTTCACATCCAGGAAGAGGGAAAACCTCCCATTGCACATCAGAATGGGGTTGGGGAAATCGTGGCAGATTAAAAACGGGATTACACCCAGACGGGAAAGTGATCTACGTGGGTGGTTGCAGAATTCGGGAGAAAGGGGAAGGGAAGACATGGTTTGCTATTAATGACCCTAAAAGCCGTGGAGAGTTGGCCAGTAAACTGTCAGTCACACCCAGCACACAACGGGGCCGAATTAGCAGGTGTGACACATGTAGCAACCCATCCACGGACGTTTCCAAATAATTACTCTATCTGTTTAGATCCTAGGTTCAAATGTAACTCCTGCACGTAACCTCCCGGCACTAGAGATCTGTGGGCCTTCAGTTCAGCAGATTGTTGACCGTTCGTTACGGCCCCCATGCTTAGGACCATAAAACAGGCTGTAGGTGAAGCAAAGGGATGTTGCTATTCTTACAAGTTAAAGGTTCTGATTAAAACAGAACCAAGGTGCTGAGGCACTTAGAAGGAGGATGAGAAATCCCGGAAAGGGGCAATACGCTATGCGCTTTTGTAACCAAACCAGTCAGGATTGGAGATGGGAATTTCACCAGGAATAATAATGATAACAACATACCCTTATTTCCCGAGTTGAAGGGGGTAGAAAAGAACAATATGGTCTTCAAAACAGCTTTGCATGTAAGACAAGCAGGAACCCTGATCGAAGGTCCACGCAGAGCGCTTGATACAAAAGTGATGAACGGAATGCTTTCTAAACGGGCCAGGAGGATTGTGCCTGAATGATACAGGCTGGCAATGATGGAGTTAGCGCACGGAGACTCCGGGGAAGGAGATCCTGCTCCTCAGACCAAAGTGGAACGGATTAATATGGTAGGTTGGTGGTTGCATATGTGGGGAGACATGGAGAATTTTAGTGAAGGTTGTTTAGTCTGTGCTGCAAACAACCCAGAGCCCCACAGGAGCAAAGTGTCCATTGGACAAACTCGGCAGCTTGATGGGCCTTTGCAGTTTATTCATGCAAATTTTATAGGGCCACACCAGAGCTCTAAGATGTACGTTAAGTTCTGGTGTTGGTAGACAATTTTACCAAGTGGGCCGATGCATTTCCATGCAAGTCAGCTACCTCACTGTGGACAGCAAAGAGTTTAGTGAATGAAGTGATCTTTAGATGGAGAGATCCCAATGTTTCAAAATCGGTCCAAGGCAGTCACTTCACTGGGCAGCTGATGCAGGCCACTGTGAATATGTAGAGTATAGATGGGAAGTGACATGTGGCACACGGCCAACAATCTTCAAGGGAAGTGGAAAGGGTGAATAACACATTTAAGATAGCCCCTCAAAAAAAGCTAAATGAAAATGAGTGGAAATTTGATGAAGTTCTCCCTTTGGTCCTGATTTGAATAAGGAGAACACTATCAAATGGGAGAGGTTTATTGACCTTACATGTTGGTAACTGGGCGACCCGTGTGTCCACCAATGCATCTGCTGTTGCACACGATTTCCGAACTACCCCACCAGAAGATTTCCATGGATCAATTTGTGATAGATATTTCAAAAATTCTGGAAGAATTGAACATTCATGAGGCCAGCATTGTAGGCGAATCCTGTCAAAGAAAGAGGCTGCAATGGCGATTCGGTGATCAGGTGATCGTGCGAATTTATGCAAGGCTGGGTGTGCTTGAACCTCTATGCAGAGGGACCTACAGCATAGTGGACAAGGATTCTCTGTAATTACCCAACTCTCCTTGCAATTAATAATAATTTTATTACCTCTTTCCAAATTACTTCTTGTACCTGCGTAGTAGCCTTTTGCGATTCATGCACTAAGGGACAAAGATCAGTCTGCATCTCAGACATCTGTAATCTCTCGTTACTTAAATACGTTTTTTAAAATTTTATTTTCCCAACCAAAATTCAGAATTTTACAGTTTCCCACCTTCTACCCCGTTTACCAATATTTGTCCACTCACTTATGATATTAATATTTTTATAGATCATTATATCTTTTTCATAACTTACTTTCCTACTTATGTAACTGTAATTAGCAAACTTAGCGAACATTCCGTCCATCCCTTCATCAATATCATCTATATAAATTGCCAAAAGTGGATAAGCCATTACTAATTCCAGCGGCATACTAGTCCTTACATTTTGCAAACCTGAAACGATCTATTTACAAATACTCTCTGCTTGTATGATTTCTGTCACAGATAACTGGAGCAATGGGTTAATGTCAAGCAAGAAACTTTTTTGGAATTTTAGTTGTATTCTCATATATCGAAATTATTGACTAATTACAAGGATGTTGTAGTTCAGTACATTATTTACATCGCATTGTTATAATAGTTTTTGTTAATGTAACTGTGCTTTTACTTCCCAAATATTTATGAACGTAAGTCGATTGTGGTGGAGTGCTGTGGTTAGATTTTGTCTCAAGGAGTTAAGAAGATGGAGATACATAGCAGGGTTTATGCCTGAAGGCTTCGCTGAACGTCAAACTTAACTTTTCAAATTAAAGATCGTTTCAACTAAAAGCGCGCGCACGCACACACACACACACACACACACACACTCACAGACACACACAACACACGTGCACACACACACATACATCAGGGCAGGTCCCTGAGGGTGTGGTTTTCCACAGGAACTTGGTCTACCGAATCAGGACGACAGAATGGCCAGTCGGGAATGTTTCAAAGATCTTCTTTCAGCCCGAAAATATTGTGGTGGAACCTATTATTGGCATGCAGCTGGAGATGTAATAAAGGTGTTTCACATGTATTGAAACGGTTTCGAAATTATTGTGAGACATCGACATACAAGCTGAGACAAGGGCCTTTAGAAAATAGAGAAGCAAGTCTTTTAGCAGTAAAAGGAAAGGTACATAGGTCATTTTATATTAGTCTTAGGCAGGGTGGTGAGTTTTATGTTCTTGGGAGTATTTGAGCTTAAGCTCCAATTTTGTTCATTTAAGACTTTTACCATACATGCAGCACGAAACAGTTTTGTGAAGTATTCAAGAAACTTTTAAAAAAGGTAAAAATAATACATATCACAGCGGGGCAGAAACTTTATTGATTAACAACGGCTCTTGCCCCCCGGTTCAGTTTTGAGCGCACTCACTCTCTGTTCTCTTTCCGGCAATTGCGGGGTCCTCTGCGTCTTTGTGAATGCAGGCTCTGAAAACATCAGTTTCTAACCTGTTACGAACATTGGGCACTAATAACTGTTGCTTCTTAACATTTTCCAAGCCTCACCTGCAGCATGATCAATGACGTTGTTGCATTCTGATTGATCGACATCAGCCGACGTTACAGTTTTACTCCATTAAGGGGAGTGTGATCAACTTGTGATTCGTTCCAAAGCGTAATGATTATCAGATGCCGTCTTCTCCCAGTGCCCGATGATTGTTTCCTTAAATGCTAGTGATATATATGACCTTCCTGTTCAATTTTTTTTCTGTTATTTACCGTGTTTACCATGACTTAAATCCCCATGATCCAGATCTCGATTTTTTTGACCATCAAATGAACTGAAATTGCCATATTAATACTACGGGTACAAGCGCTAGTCAGAGGCTAACAATCGTGCGACGTGGGGCCAACCTCCCAAAAGCATGTCCATCTTTCGCAAGGCACAAATACGTGGTGTGATGCAATTACCCCCTCATCCATGTATGACTGCAGCTTCAGCAAAATTCAAGAAGCTTGACAACATCCAGGACAAAGCAAGCCCGCCTTATTGTCACTACGTCCACCTCCATTCATTGAACCGACTTCTAACGCATGGCAGCAGCAGCAGTGTGTACCACCTACAAGATGAAATGCAATAATTCAAGAAGGCTCCTTCGACCACACCATCCAGGACATTTATCATTTAGAAGTTTAAGGACAGCAAGTAGATGGCAACGCCACTACCTGGAAGTTCCCATCAATATCACTCGCCACACTGTGTTGGAAACATGTTCCTTCGTTGTGGCTGGGTCAACATTTTGGAACTCTGTCCCTAACAGCTGTGCGAGTGTACCAAAACGACATGCCTTGCAGCAGTTTCAGAAGACAACTCAGCAACAAACTTAGCAACAGGGATTAGCGATGGGCAAAACAAGGTGACCCAGCTGGCGAAGCCCACATCCCACTCACGAATGAATGAAAACCATGACTTCGAGCGAGGATAAAATAATATTTTATAATACCTTTCTTGACCATTTGTTCGGAATAGGAGGACCATTCAATCATGTCCTTATGATTGAAACATTGAGCTCATTGTTTCAACATTTGCTGAATGGAGGATACTCATTACTTCAAACGTTTGTCAGTGACTGTTTTCTAGTCCATTTGCAAGGTGATGTTTTTCACCGTGTGCATGTTGCTACTTGGGATAAGTTACAATTATAACAAAGGATGGAGTGGCAGGTTGCTTATAACATTGAATCTATGTAGGGATAATGGACAATTTTGCAAACAGGAGAAAAATACTACAAAATATGTACCGAGGAGTTATACAGAATTAGAATAAAATATAAGTCCTTAGCCTTAATCAGTATTTAAAAATAAGGAGGTGACTCTTCTTTTACATTGAGTTAATATATGGGTCTTGAGAGATGAAACATCGAAAAGGATTACACTGTTAATGAAAAGGAGGTTCAAACTATTACAAAATGTAACTCCATTGAAAAGAACACAATGAGCCTAATTTAATAGTTTTTTTTTCCCGAAATCACTACTAATTGAACATAACATTTTGCAGGACGCAGATGGGCTTATTATTTCCTTCTTATCCATTCAATATATCCATTCTAACTCTCCATTGCTGATAAAACTTTGTTTCGATAAAGTTTATGACGTGAGCCAATGGAAGCTTTCCCCTTCAACTTTCAAGGTAGACTTCACAACGTGACTCTACGATTTGGACTGAGCACAAAAGGGACAAGTCCAAAACTGGTTCTGCAATTATATCATTAAAATTTTACTTTGGTGCTGTCCAAAATGCCGTAGTGCCTTTCTCTATCAAATGAAGCCAAACTGAGTCATTGTGATAGTGAACGCTGAAGTGATGTATCTGTTACTATTTAAAAAAGCTTATATATTGTTAAGTTAAAGGAATAATACACGTTGCTTTTTATAACGTAAGCCAAAGCTGATCATAAAAACAAACATTTACCTACAGAATTTAGAGCTTGAATTTTAAGTTTCAGTCACCCTTTTAATACTGCCCGCCAGACTATTACCACTACGTTAAACTGTGAAAAACAGAGGGAGGGGCGACAAAGAGCGCATAAGAGAGAGAGAGAGAGAGAAGGAGAGAGGAGGGAGAGAAAAGCACCGAAAAAGCAATAGGAAGACGGATAAAGGGAGAGAGGGAAATGACAAAGTAAAAGGAAATGAGAGGGAGAGAAAGAGAGAGAGAGCGCCTGAGAGGGCTCGGATGTGAGAGAAGTAGACGGATAAAGAGAAAAGTGACAGCGGGACAGAGAAGATAAAGGAGTCAGTGAGAGAGTGAAAGGTACGTAGAGAGACAGATGGATAGAGGGAGATTGAGAACGAGGGAAAAGGAGAGAAATATAAAAAGAGAGATAGAGGAGAGGAGAAAATCGATACAAAAACAGAAACTAGGAAACGTGCATTTCCAAAAGGACACCTTTCTTGAGAACTTGTTTCTGCACACATGCCTTAAAAATTCATTGGGCAAATATTTGTCTTTCAAGGTAAAATAGAATAGAAAGTGACCACTTGAATCACATTTCCTTCGTTTCTGATTATAGTTTTCTATATCTCTCTGCTCCTCTTTCTTTTCATCCGTTGACGCATGTGTGTGTATGAAAGAGAGAGAGAGATGAGCGTGAGAGGAATGAGAGCAGTCATGGAGAGAGAGAGAGATCGATAAATAGAGAACGAGAGAGAAAATAGAAGATTGAGGGGAACAGAGGGCGTAAGAAAGTAAGGTGAGTGATTAGAGAGTGGAACTGGGAGAGAGGGAAAGCAGAGTCAGTATCCGGGGCGTGGAGAGTGTGGCGAAAGAAAGGAAGATTGAAGGGAAACAGAGAGAGAGAAAACGGGGAGGAAAAGAGGTGGTGACAGGGAGAGATAAAAACGGGAAATGATAAGTGAGACAGGAAGATTGAATAACAAGGTGACAGGTAGGGAAAACAGAATGAGAAAGGAAGAGAGAGACCAATGAAGGGACAAAGGGAAAAGGGTGTGATGATAACCTGGGCGAGAGGGAAATTAACTGTTTTGTCAATGTGTGCGGGTGTGGTGTTGAAGAGGGAGAGGAAATCTGGAGGCTCCAATGTCTGGTTTTGGCCCAGCTTCAGTCACAACCTTTCGGAAATAGTGACTTGAGAAAATAACTGTCGTTTTGGTGATTTTAAAATGTTTCAAAAGTTTTTAGTTTTTTCCTGACATTTTAAAGACGGGGTTAACCCTTTTTGGGGCAATCAAGGCTCTGGGGGGTTGGGGTGTGGAGAGCTTGACCCTAAACACTGAGCACCGGTTGGGGGAATTAGGGTTTGCAGCAGGCGTGTGCTGAGGAAAATACATTCTTCCTGAGCCCTTCAGAATTGCAATTTTTGTGATCTGTTGTTCACACGCATTTCATATATCCGTCTCTAATGCTTTAATATTCTCTCTCCATTTCTTGCTTTCAGTTACTTATTCATATATCTCATTTAATCAAAAACCTTAAAGGAAGAAAAATATAATATACAAGTATTATAATTGATAGAATGATGGGAGGGTGCGGAAGGAATGGGCCCGATCTGCCACAAAACTCTTCCAGTCCTGTATGCGAGGGTGGATCGAGGGTATTATCCTGTTTTACTGGCTCCAGTTCTTCTCCCTGAGGTTTTAGTGCAGGTTCTGTTACTGGGGCTCAATGAGTTATAAGGAGACAAACAGATTTGATGCATGATGCTCCAGACTAGATATAAACATTTGGTCATCATCACTGACCCAGCATCGTCTTTCTATGTGCACAAAAAGCCTACAGCCTTCCCGACAGAAACTGGAGATGGGGGAGAACATGTGGAGAGAGCCAAAAAAAGGAGTGGAGTGGGCGGAGGGAGGTGATCGACAGCTGGGGAGTGTAATGACGGACAAGGTTCTGGCGGTCATGGAGCAAGTAGTCAATGCATAGCTCCCATTCTCAGGAATAAAGTACATCACCCACATTCTTCCAGAAGGGTGAAGCAGGTAAATAAAAACTAGTGGGACATTCAGAGACAGAGAGATAGAGAAGGGGAAAGAGGAGAGATTGATGGAAACAGTGAGTGAGAGCGAGCAACTGATGGAGTAAGTGCTGGATGGAGACTGCAAAAGGGCACTGCGTATGGGGAGGAGAGCATCCTGCATTGTGGAAATGTCTCGGGTGGCATTTCCTATCTTTTGCTGCTGTGCACACTTTTCTGCACTGCTACTTTACAACTAAATTAATTCAGCTGCTTTGAGATATTTCTGTCGGCCTAGAATTAAATATGGAAATGTGAAGTAGGTTCTTGGAGGTTAATGTCATTCTTGAATAATTCCTGGGCTTTCGGTCCAATGTCACACTGGGCATGTCAGCTCTGTTTTTCGGGCGGAGTATGTTGAGGCACTTTTTTGAAGCCTTCAGCAATATCATCTGCCACCCTAGCTTTAGAGGGGAAATTGGACATTTCTGATGATCCATAGATAAAGGGGTCAGGGCATCTGGCTAATGGAACATTGCTGCTGGTGGAAAATTGCTGTGCACACTTTCCCTGAAGCCTCTTCTGATCTTCAACTTTGTTGACACGGCCCCTAGTGAGTTTTACTGAAGGCCTGATTGTGGATTGTTTCCACTCCAAAATGCTGCACTGTCTCCAATGTGCTCCCATCATTCCTCTCATGTGGCGCTCGCAACATTGCACACTATTCCAGCTGATGTAGACAGATTGTCTTCTATAAAATTAAGATAAGCTCCCTGCTCTTGTTATACATGCCACTGTTAACAATGCCGAGTATACAATAGGCCTTATTAAACGTTCTCTTCTGTTGTCCAACCACCTTCAATGTTCTGCACCATATTCAAAATTTCACCTCAGGCCGGCCAACGGGTATGGGGATATGTTAGCCGGTAGGTTCTTTTTTGCAATCGCCAAGGGATATCGATGTTTGTCAGGCAGCCCAGAAAATGGGAGGGAAGATATTGTTGGTGGTTTTTTTTTTTATTCTGTCCAAAATTGAGGGGTATCATTGATTGACAGGCAAATGAGAACACTAAGTGATCAAATATGTCTCTTCATTGTGTGAGTTGAAGAATTGGATAAAAGATGTATTTGAGCACATTCCTCAACTGCTGTCTAAACGGGGTCTGTGTCACACCGTAAATTGCAGTGTTAATGAAGCAGCTCAGGAGCTGCAGCATGAAGGCCAATTCCACAACAAATCGATGTAACAATATAAAATTAAACCCAGAATCATATATTCAGTTCCTTTTGAGATAAACCATTAACCTAAGCAAGAACAGGATGCAATTGGCCAAAATCAGAAACAGTAGATTGTTGGTTTCCCTTCGACTCTCCATCTCAGTGTCACTGGGTCACTCCCCACTGCTGTGAGCCAGGACTCTTCAGCCAGCTCTGCTGCTCATTAAAATAAGTCTGACGGAGACAACATTGAGCAGCAGAAACAAGACAAGCGGTACACATGGCGTTAGAATGTAAGGGAGGAACTCGATCGTTGTCCAGACCAGAGATAGCAGAACTTGCAATGGGACATCGCAAAACTAACACAGGTTGATCGGTTCATACTACTCTGTAAAAATAAAATACCAGAAAAAAATATTTAAACAGCTCAACACAATTGGGCAACAAATGTCCACAAATCGATCGAAGGTGAAAGTGAAGGTGAACCAGACAGAACATTCAGTGGCAGCATTAAGCAGGACAGCGTGGATATTACACACGGGGATGGACATCATGAGGGAATTAAAGGATTCAAAAACACTATAGTAATGTGTCTGCATATCAGGCACAGAATAACGACCAGTAAATCCGCCACTGCCATGGCCACCAGGTAGCAAGTTACACATTTGGTAAGACCACTCAGGATCACAATTGTGAAAGGTTCACAGCAAGGAAGGCAAAAATGAAGTTACACCTCATGCTGGAAAATAATTACCAGCTTGATGCAAGAGTTGTTGATAGCTTCAAATGATTTCATGCATCCTGTGATTTATTGAAATAAATGAAGTTCAGTGAATATACGAGCAGGTTTGTGATAGAGTAGAAGGAAGAATAGATAAAATTATTTTTAAAATCTCAATATAAAGAGGGATGAGAGGCGGTGGTGACGGTGGTTTCAGATGTAAGTTGAGGACCCAACGGTGAATGGGAGCCAGGGATAACTCGATGAAATACGGGCGATGGGAGAAGCCATTTATGATGGGGAGACTAGGGTGACTGGGAGGAGACAGATGTGACTAGTGTCGAACAGGCGGGGTGAGTTGTGGGATAATTTCTCCCTTTAGCAAATTCTCTCATGACTGAAGCGAGATGTATTTCAGCTTAAATCTGCCAGTTATGTAATAATTAAAACGGTCGTAATGCAGGTATTAATTTAAAATTAAAAACTAATGAAGGCAGTAATGGTTATTCATTACAAAACCAGACATGCAAAATGTAACTAAGACTTATTCCACAAGCACATGTAAGATGGCTTCTGGAATTTTGGCATATGCTTAGATTATTGGAAGCATAGATCAGTAGCAGGCCACTTCTCTACAGCCTTTCAGTTGGTAGTTGTACACGTGGCAGGACTGAAGAATTAGCTCCACGTTTCTTGAAGAGAAATGCAGGGCAGAAATTTCTGGCTTTTAGATTAAATTGTGGCTGAACCTCTGTACAGATAAAATAAAATAATGGATAACTTTATTAACCTCTTTAGCATCCTCAATTGACTTCTAAACAGGATATTTCTATCTGAAGGACGGGAATAACCTCCCAATGCTTCTTTATCTTTTCTTCAATTAAATGACTGCCGAACATTCATATATAATGTGAGATATAGAATGCTGCAAAACATTTAAAATGTTAGTCATCAAAAGTTTTATTTTCATCGCAAGCTATATTTTGTGCTGTAAACACGGTCTCAGGTTTCTTTTGTCCACACGCTAACATTAATATTTCGAAAAATATCCGAATCTCTCCTCCATCCTCCTCACAAGATGTACGTGAATGTGACGTGACAGTAATAGGAATGACAGGGAGGGAATTATGGATTAATTGGGGGGGGGGGTGGTGGAATGGCAGGAGTGATGGGGGTAGCTTGGGTGACACTGCATCCTGAAATATACCTAGCAATAACCCGACAAACTCACTACAGCACAAAGCATGACTCTCGTCCCAGAGAGACAAGAAAGTGAACGACAAGCACACATACAAACACAGACACGCCAAAATACAAACCAATTCACAGAGGCACGCAAACACAAATGGAACTAAAGGAATGGAGAGATACACAAACTGGTGCAAAGTCATGGACATACATAAACAATAACACAGTAACATATGTGCAGTGACCCACAGGCAAGCTCAAAGAAAGACAAACACATACATATAAACACGCACCTAAAGAAGCACACAGGCAAAATAACGCTTGCATACACACAGAGAACACACACGAGCATGCACAGACACACAGAAAAGCAGAAACAAACACAGGCACAAACACAAGTACACAAATGGAAACATACAAGCTCATGCAACCTCGAACACCCACGCACACTTAACACACAGCAGTATTCAACCTGGTGCAAAATTATGCACACACATACACATGAACACACACAAATGTACACAGAAACAAAAAATAACAAAGAAGCAGAAAGTCATACATGTAAACACGCACACAAATGAAAACAAAGACAGAGATGCACACAGACACAAAGACACTCACCAAACACACACACAGACACACAGATTCACACATGCCCAAGTACACACACAGGCACATACAGACACACTCTCTTTCAAAAACACATGCATAGTCAGATATGCTCAAAAACAAACACACAGAGCGAAGAACACCAAGATAAATAACTTTGCACAAGCTCAGATACAAATATGCATCCATAGGTGGAGAGAAAACCCACGCACACACCCACAAGCACTGACGCACACACATGCACATGCATAAAGACATAATCATGCACATAACAGACGGACAAATTAAAAACTCAGAAACATGCAGACGCAACCACACAAATTGAAAGGCACACTGAAAGACACACGTACGTGCATGCACATGCACACACACAATTGCATGCACTCAAGAATAAGCACAAATAAATCCACAGGCTGTTGTGCATTCTGACAAACTCACACATACTCTCAGAGGCACACATGCGTGCATTGTCACACACAATAAACTCACACATAATCATACAAACCTGCACACTGCCTTCCACTGACACATGCACAGACAGACATAGATACACAGAGAGCAAGATAATAGGCACACACAGAGGCGCACTCAAATACTCTTGCACAAATACACGTAAATTCAAACAGACATGCACACAATTTCTGTCACACATACACACTCATTTTCATGCGCCTGCACAAACAAACAAACACACACTCACATGCACACAGTGCTAGATATACAGAGAAAATACAAACACAGACACATAGGCAAATTCATACACAGCCTCTGAAACAGAAACACGACCCTCCCTCTCACAAACACACACACACACACACAGACATACATGCACAAACTCACATGTATGCAGACATGCGCTGTCAATAGCAGAAACACACACAGACACACACCGAAAATCATGTGTGCACACAAGCAAACACACACATGCATCAGATCAAACATACGCACTCATGTTCACAAGCACACACAAACACACACACACATCTAGGCACGTGCACACGCTATGTCTCTCTCTCTCTCTCTCTTTCTCACACATGCACAATCTCTCTAACCCTCTCTCGTACACATACACACACAAGCACACACACATAGAAATCACATGCACACAGTAATACGGTCACACTCCAAAGCTCATGGACACGCTAAAAATCATGCATAAACATGCTGATACCAACAGACAAAATGCAAAAGAACACACTCACTCAGACGTACACACAGAGGAGCACATATTGATTCACTCCCTCTCTTACACATACCCACACATGCACACACAGACTTGGCGCACAAACAAACACATTTTGGCACAAACGCACAAATTCATATATGCACAGTCAAGCACAGTGATACACATAAAGTCTCCGAGAAACCAAATAACACATATAAATCAACACCAAGAAAAATGCATACACTCAGATAAACACTCATGCACACACACGCACAGACAGCAACCCACAGAGTCACAGCAATCCAGAAAGACGCAATAACACATAAGCAAAAACAGGCACTCTCTGAACACCCAGACGCCCATATGCACACAATAAAGGGCACACTCACAAACATGCACACAAACACGCACGTGTGCATGCACACACACACACACGCACACAACCACAAAATCGTTCACACATTCAAACACACACAAGTTCAATCAGAAACAGACTCAGAACGTAAGCATATAAACAAACACGGATCCGGACAATGACAGACATACAAACACACTCTCTGTCTCGTACAAAACTGAACGGAACCCTGCTCCCATTGAATTGCACACACAGAGATACACACATGCATACCTTCACGAAATATGTCTCTCTCTCCCTCTTCACCTCTCCCCCTTATTACACAAGCACATACACACACACACATAACACACAGACAGACACACACACAAAGGCACTCTCCCACACACTCTCGCCCATACAAAAATGCACCAAGGCACCGTCTCACTGAAACACACTCAAAGAAAAACGCACATGTGCCAACAGTGACATAACATCTATCTCTCCTTCTCTCCCTCTCCCCCGTCTCTCACAAGCAAACATGCAAAAAACATCGACACTCAGGCAGCCTCGGACACACTGACAGACAAACACACTCTCTCATTCTGGTCCAATATTGCATACAGCCACGCCCACACTGAAAATCACACACAGACAAAAGCAGAAATGCATACATTCACAAACTCTATCTCTCTTTTAAACAGAGCTGCACACAAACACACACACAAACATAAATACATACACACACACACACACACACACACATATACATACATAAAGACACACACACACATGTAAATTAAGAAGTACAAAGAAAAGCAGCGAGACACACCAGGAAAAACACAAACGAACACTCCAAAAATCAATGACAGTGATGCACACACACTCATACAAACAGAATCGTGCACGCACCAGCAAACACACTGACACACACACGTACATTGCAAATACAAACGAGCACACAATCATACACTCTCTCTCTCTCTCTCTCTCTCCATCCATCTAACTCTCACACACACAGCCAGAAATGCACTGACTTCGACATGATCACTGAAGCGGACACTCCCACATTTGGAAACCTTGTCAAACACTTACACAGACACCCTCTCCACAAAGACATGCACGTTCAAGCAGGCACAGATGCATACGTTCTCACAGTCAAGCACTCACACTAACAAACTCCTAGAAGCACCTCGAAAGGTGTATCAAATACACTTACACACATGCACAAACATTCACATGCACATAGAAGAAACACATGCACACTCAGGCACAATTTCACACCCTCTCAAACACAATCTACCACATACAAACTCACACACAGGCAAATAGACACATGGAAACATTGTTCCACACAAATAAACACACACACACACACACACACACATGCACACATACACAGCCTCTGAGAAACGTACCCACTCTCTCATATTAACACTAATAAATGCAAGCTCACACATTGAGAGAAACATGCCTACCTCGCAAACCCTGACACTCACCCTCACACATTCTCACACACACACAAACAGACGCCAAGCACTTTCACACACAGTCACACAAATGTACACTGACATTCAGACAACCAATTTAATACCAAGCATGCACATGCGCACTCTGACACAGTTGCACATGCTCAAATTGAACACACACATAAACATACACGCACACATATACACGCACAGGTAGGCACACACATACACTGACACATATCGTATGACCAAGCACTTGTTAAAGCTGAGATATTTATAAATTCCAAGGTAAAATTTTAAGCAACTGCCATAACATATAAACGCAATTGCTATGTTTCAATTGCAACATGAAGTTCCGTGATAAATGAACCCGTTCCTGAGGATTTTCATTAATCCAAATGAAAATTAAAGTTGAGGGGTAGGAGGTTTATGGGGGATATGAGGAAAAGCTTTTCATACCCACAGGAAGGTGACGGTCTAGAATGCGTTGCTTTGGAGGGTGGTGGAGGCGGGTTTCCTCTCACCCTTTAAAAAGTACTTGTTTGAGCACTTGCTACATCATAATTTTCAAGGCTATTGGCCAGGAGCTGGTAGAAGACATTAGGTACGTAGTTCAGTGTGTTTATCATGTTTTGGTGCAGTCCCGATGGGCTCTTCTGCATTCTGTGATTCTGTGATTTACTTTAAATTAAATGACACGTTTTATTGTGTAGCATGGGTTGTGACATACATAAACAAGGCTACAAATTATCATTAAGTTAATCTCCATGAAGACAACAACAACCCAGAGGCGTAACAAGCCAGCAGGAAAAACATTTTCAGATTATAATTTCAAAATAAGATTTTTTTTCCCTTTGGTTGCTGCAGAGACAGTCAAAGCCTCATAGCTGCTTTTTGTCTTACATTGCCTCTGTCCTGCATAGGCTAAACTGCAGAGGTTTTACGTATAACCACTCAATGAACTTAAAATCTCAATGTATCACCAGCCTCTTTGAACTCTAACTTTTAACATGAAAACCTCTTTCAGAATACGGATTTTAACAGTAATATAATCGCCTTGCATGGCATCTGCTAGCTGAGAGGTAATTTTCACCCCACTTAGTGAATGTTCTATTCAATGAATTCACACTATCTCTCCTACATATCAGCAAATGTATATATTAAGCATACAGAACAGCTGTCTTTACTACAATTAAACACACCCACAGTGCAAATTTAAAATTTATATGAACATTATTTTCCGATAATATTATATACACCATTAGCTTCAGACATGTATCATACACATATGCAAACAATTACACACGCCGCTACACACTCAAACATAAACACTGAAATGCTTTCACAATAATGCAAACAAAGAGGCTCACACAAACACACACGAAGAGAAACATACACACACACACAGACACTTGCAGGCACAAGGAACAACATAATGACACCCAAGCACTAATACGAACAGAAAGTCAGAAACACAAGAAAACACAAGGACAAACGTGGGAACAGTCTCTCTCATACACACAAAGACAAACCCACAGATACAAACAAAGATACACAAATGCACACGCACACACATATACAGACAGAATGTACAAATACGCACACACACGCACACTCATACATTCTCAAACACAAGTGCTCACGCGCACTAGGAATCACGTACAAACACAATGGCATAGTCAGGAACATGCACACTCACACACATCGGCACACAGATAGGACAACATGCAGAAAAACACACGAACACACACAGATAAGCGGAGAAGGCATCACATAAACACATCTGCACATGCACACAAAGTAGACAGACACAATGCACACACAATCACAAACACATAATCATATTGACACACATAATTACTAACATGCACGCACATACATGCACCAGCACACAATTACTGACACAAAAGTAAGCCTCTCTCTCATGCACACACACACCTGCAGACATGTACGCACACATTGAGTCTACGTAAGAGACAAAAACATGCGCTCATATACACATTTATAAAGAACAACTATCAAAATGTGATAATTTCACCATTTTCAGCACAATTCGTATTGCTCCAGAACTGAAGCTGTACATGTGCAAAAGCAGGGCGACCTGGACTAATCCAGGATTAAGCTGAAAAGTGGCAACAAGCACTCGCCCCAGACGTTTTAAAAAGCAATGACCGCTTGCAAGAATAATGAAACCATCGCTGCTTGACTTTTAAAGTCATTAACATTACTAAATCCCCCTGTGTCATCTTTTTGGTGTTATCATTGACCAGGCACAGATATGCACTCGCCAAATGCGCACTTTGGTTTAAAGAGCCATTCAGAGGTTGTCCACATCAGGAAACTCACCTAATGACTCCCCAAAATCATATAATTGTCCACAAGGCACCAGTCAGGAGTGTGATGGAATACTCCCACATACTTGAATGAGCAAAACTCCCACAACACTCATGAAGCTTTACGCCATCACAGACAATGCAACACGCTGTATTTGCAACACAGCCAGAAACAATCACTCCTACCACCAGTGACGCACAAGAGCAGCAGTGTATAACATCTACAACATATATTGCTACAATTCTCCAAGTTTCCTGCGACATCACCTTTTAAACCCATGACAACTACCACATTGATGGTCAAGAGCTCAAGATATCCAGGAAGGCCACCATCTGGAAGTTCCCCTCCATCTCTCACTCACTATCCTTGCTTGGATATCTATTGTGGTTCCTTTACTTTCGCTGGGTCAAAGTCCTGTAACTCGATTCGTAACTGCACTGCGGGTGGACGACACTGAATGGACTGCACTGGTTCAAGAAGGCAGCTGGATACCATCTTCTCAAGTGCAACAAGCTATGGGCAAGACATCCTACCCCCGCAAGTGATGGCCACATCCCAATAATTAATTAAATTTTATATTTATACGACTGTCCTTGTTTCTTTTCAAATCAATGTTAACACCAGGATGTTGATCGTGATATGACTGTCAATTCCATTAAATGCCATCACCAGTTGCTAGTTTTTCCCTTGTTAAAGGTAGTGATTAACATCTACTGGTCATCCAAAGTTTTAATATTGTTCACATAGTGCTGCATTTGGACACCGGCTGCTTCATTATCTGAGGACGCGTGAATGGTGTTGGAAATTGTGAAATCATCACACACTCCTGACCGGATGTTGGAAGGAAGCACTGATGAAGCACATTATGATGGTTGGGCCTAGGACATTGTGTTGAGTAACACTTACAGTCATGTATTGGAGCTGAGATGACTGACCCCCTATATTAAAACCACCTTCCTTTATGAAACGTGTAAATCCAAACAGCTGAGAGCTTCCCCGTTGATTCCAATTGCCTCCAGTTTTGCAAAGGGTCCTTGATGCCATACTCAGTCAAATCTGGCGTGGATGTCGAGGACTGCCAACCTTACCTCACCTCGGGTGTTCACCTCTTTTGCCCAAGTTTGAATCAAGGCTGTAAGGAGATCAGGAGCTCAGTGCCTCTGGCGGAACCCAAACCCTGCGTTGGTGAGCATATGATTGCTAAGCAAGTGTAGATGGATAAAAATGTTGATGGTCCCTCCGATCATTTTATTGATGATGGGGCTGTAACCTATGCGGTTTGAAAAGTCCTTCTTTCTGTTTGGATACAGCATAGCTAGATAATTGTGCAGATTTATTGGTAAATGAAAATTTTGCACCTGTACTGGAACCCCATTTTTTTCTGCATTACTGCGGTTTCACTAGGTGTTTAATTCCCATCTAAAACAGCTTTTTCCAGCCAAATGCAAATGCTATACAGCCGATACCAGGAATTTAGAAGTACAAAATCAAGAGAGTTCGTGAACCAGGTGGCTGTTGATTAAAAGGGATGATCTTTTCATGTTCGCCATTATGTAGACTAGCATTCAATTCTATATCTACTTATTCCGTAATGAAATGCAGGCACAGAAGCATGGATCTGACCCCAACTGCCCTGAAAATTACGATGGGTCTCAGGATTACTAGCCCTTCGATTTGTTTTCTACAATACTGTACGTACCTAGCTTGACACAGTTGTGGTAAAATCTGGAGAACGGGGCTTCAGCTATTTCCAGAAAATTGTTAGGGTGCATGACATTTATACTATCCATTTACTTTATCCATCTTTTGAAATCACGTAGTCCATCTACGCAGCGAATCGTGTTGCCATCATTTATAAACCACTAATCTGTGCCCTTGTTACGCTCAGTGTTTCCTACAGTTGTGTTCAAAATGGAGGAGTATTGCTTCATAAACTGAGTTGGAGGGCGTATGCGAGCTTGGTGGAGAGGGTGGAACCACATGTGGTGATCAGCAGGAGGTTAACTTGCCTTTGTTTGAGCTGATAGATTGAGGCTTCATGAGGGTTAAAGTCGATGTTGAGTACTCCCAGTGCAACTCACTTCCCACTGTACCACTTAGCCGCCATCTCGGCTTGGACTGCCCTGCCGATGGGTAGGTAAAAATCGGGAGATGTAGTACTGGTTTCTGACACGTTATTTCTAAGGTGTCATTCCGTGAGGATGATGGTGTGAGGCTGTTGCTTGTCTAGCCTCTGAGGCCGAAACCCTCCACAAAGCCCAGAATCATGGGTTATCATGAGATAGAGAGTGAAACATATTTAGTTTATAAAGGGAAGTGTAGAAAACATAAAGAGTAACAATTTGCAGTAATATGAGAAACTAATAGTCGAATTGTTATTAATCACAGGCGTGTGACCTTGGAAGATTCAAATAGAAGAATGTGGATATTTAAACTGAGGTGTTACCAGACCAGAAAACAATTGAATGCAGAGTTTACCGGTGTGACGTCTGAAAGGGATTCGATGTAATTTAGGATATGGTGAAGCGATTTTAGCATGAGCTGCGGTACTTTATGACCCAGTTAATGTTTTTTTTTTCAACGGCTAGGCTGAATCTCTGGTGACGATGTGTTATATTATGGAGATTGAATTGGACATGGTCGGGAAAGGAGAGATTGCGAGGTCAGAAGAATGCTCAGGGTCGAAGGATCAAAAAGGAATGAAAATTCTCGTTCCACCTCAAACATTAGATAGGGATGCTCATGGAATCAGTTGGCTCAGAGCAGAAATTCTGACGACAACTGAAGAAAATAGATCCCATCTTCCCAAAGATCGAATGACAAGAAGAGTAATGAAGATAAATGTTTTTATAAAACAAACAACTGGACAGAGAGCCTTAAACATGTATGCTAACAATAGCCAGGAAAGAATAACAACCTACTTTTATCAGGAAAAGCGTGTAATTGATGCAAGTAGCTAAAGACAACTGATCATAATATGTAGGATTATATAATGGGAATTGGACAAATTTATCTCCATTGTTGTAACACTCCAGTCTGAAGTTCAACAATTCTGTTCCATTATTGTAACGTCCAAGTCCAGTGTTCTCAGTTTCTGATCCGTTGTTGTAACATTTCAAAGCAATGGTCTCTTTTTTTTATCCATTGTTGGAACATTCGAATCTATTGTTTTGCGATTCTGATTCATTTCAGTAATGTTACAATACGTTGTTCTCAAATTCTGAACCATTGCTGTAACATTCCAATTTTTGATCTCAGATTCTGATCTAACTTCTCCCTTTTTGTGGAGATGTTGATCCTTGTCAGTGTCAGTTTTGGTGTACGTCAGTGGCATTCACTTAACAACAGGTTGAGCAAACCTTTACAATCCAATAATTTTTACAACATATTAGTGCTAACAGAGATGAGAAGAGCATCAAAACAATTGAGGTGCAGCGAGTGCTCGAGGGAAGATTGGTTTGAAAAACATCACGAGAAGTGGCGAGATTTCAAGACCAAATGAACTATAATAACAGCATATAAAACGGATTGAGTTTCATAGTCGATGATTTGTAAAAATGTCACGAAAAGCAGAGAGAGTTCATGAGCCGGGGGTTTGCATAACAATAAGTAGTCATATAAACACTGTGGTTACAAGAGCAGGCCAGAGGGAGGATTTGTACGACGAGTATCTCACATCCTGACTCACCAAAGCCTGTCACACATCCATAAGGCAAAAGCCAGGGGGTGAAATGAAAAACGCCCCACTGGTCTGGATGAGTGCAGCTCCCAGAATGCTCAAGAATTTTGACACAGTGCAGGACAAAACAGCCGATGAATTGGCACCACATTCACAAACGTTCACTGCCGGCACCACCGAAATACAATAGCAGCGGTGTATGGCATCTGCAAGGTGCATTGCAGGAATTCGCCAAGGATCCTGCAACAGCATTTCCCAGACTGACAACGCCCATCTGGATAAAGGCAGCGGACATATGGGCAAAGGCAGCGACAGATGTGAAATCCACCACCTGTGGTTTCCCTCACTATCATTTATTATCATGTCTTGGGAATATATCACCTTTTTTTGACTGTCGTTGGGTCAAAATCCATTGCCTCCCTTCATAACAACACTGTTGTTGCACCTACACCACATGGACAGCGGCGGTTGAAGATGGCAACTGACTACCAGAATGCACAGGAAACATAGGAATGTGCAATGAATGAAGGCCCGACCAGAGAAGCCCGTGTCTCATGAGAAAAGGAATGGAACGTGAGTTCGAGAACAGAAGGGTTATAAGATCAGCGTGAGGATCAGCCAGATAACAAGAGCAGGGGACTCATAAAGTTGCGGGAGAAGGGAGAAAGCTCGAAAGCAGCGGAGTTATAAAAACAGTGTCAGATGTAGCCAGATTTTGAGAAGAGATGAGCTATGACAACAGCCTGAGAAGTAGTTAGGTTTCGAATTCAAAGGATTTATAAAAAACAGCGAGAGCAGCAGCGCAATTTCGTGAGCAGAAAGGCTAGAGAATTGCCAACACAGGCATCAGGATTTGGCGAAAACAGTGGTTAAAAATAGCTACATGAGAATCTTCGAGAGTCCGAAAGCAGAGGGGTTTTAAAAACAGAGGGTGATGCAGCAAATGGTTCGCTCCATATTCAGCACTACTTGGAGGAAGCGGTTATGGCGGCAAGGCCAGAGAATTAACTCTGGCTGGGGGAGCTTCAACGTGTATCAACAAGAGTGGCTTCTTAGCAGCACTACTTGTCTAATGGGCCAAATCCTAAAAGATGCAGCTGCTAGACAGCGTTTATGGCGGGTGTTAAGGTTGCAAACCAGATAGATAAAGCCACTGACTGGTCACAGCAAACTACTGGTGCAAGCTGTCCTCCCAAATCCTTCTGTTAATCTTCACGTGGTTAATACATTTCAACAATCTGTCCATGTCTCCCAAATCCTGTTTTCATCCTCAACCTTTACTTCATTTCACCAATCCCTCCATGTCCAACAACACATGTTTTGGTCCATTCTGTTTACTAGATTTTACCGAATCTATCTGTGTCTCGCAAATCCTGTTTTCAACCTCACAATTTACTGCTTAACACCAATGTTCCAGTGCCCTACCAAACCATATAGTTACCTGCACTGCTTACAACCTTTCACCAATCTCTCCATGTCTCACAAATCCTGTTTACATCCTCACTCTTTACGACATTTCACCAATCTGTCCATGACTACCAAATCCCGCTTTCATATTCACTATTTTAAATTTTTCACTAATATTTCAGTGCCCCAGCAAACCTTGCTGTTAACCACACAGAATAATACCTTGCACCAATCTGTCCTTGTCTCCAAAATACTGTTTACATCCTCACCGTTTGCTACATGTCACCAATCTTTCTGTGTCTCCCAAATGCTGTTTACATCCTAACTGTTTACTACATTTCACCAAACTGCCTGTGTTCCCAAATCCTGTGTTCATCCTCACTGTTGATTTCAACACCTATCTGTCCGTGTCTGCTAAATTCTATTTTCATCTTCAATGATTACAATTCAACAATCTCCCTGTGCCTTCCCAAAGCCTGACTTCAGCCTGAATACTTACTACTTTTAAACCATCCGCCAGTGCCCTTTGAAACCCCACTGTTAACCTCACTGTTTATTGCATTTCACCAATATGTCCGTCTGTCCCAAATCCAGTGTTCATCCAGACTTGCTTAGACATTCAAACAAAATATTCGGATCTAACGTTTTTTTTCATCCTCACTGTTTATTATATTTCACCAATCTGTTTGTGTCCTCCCAAACCATCCTTCCATCCTCACTATTTACTACATTTCAAAAGTCTGTCAGTGCCCTCCGAAACCCTGCTGCTACCCTCATCTTTTCTACAATTCACCAAACGGCCTGTGCGCTCAGGATTCCTGCTTTCGTCCTCACCACTAACTAAATTTCAGCAATTTGTCTATGGCCTCACAAATCCTGCTTTCATCCTCCTCACTGTTTCATGTATTTCACCGAACTCTCCATATCCTCCCTAAACCTACTGCCACCCTCTTTACCTGGTCTATTCTACAATGTGCATCCAGACCCACAACAGGATTGTTGACATTGAAATGTTCTTCGAAATAGCCTAGCAAATACATTCAGTTGTATCGAGACACTACAAATTCACAGAGCAATCATTGAAATACGACGGGTCACCCGGAATCAAACCTGACCACAGCAAACTCAGCCCCGTCGTCCGTGGAAATTCAGCCTTATGAACAATTACGGCTATTGCCAAAATTGGGAGACATGCTTCAGAGATAATTGAAGCTTCAGCCCTACATAATCAACCACAAGGAATCATATCTTAACGGTAGTTTTGCAGACACCCTCACTTCTGCTGTTCACACAGTTGGGAGTAGTTGCCCCACGACTCCTCAACATCGATTTCAGCCTCCCTGATGTCTCATGGCGTCAAGACAAACACGGGCAAGGAATCCGCATGTGAATAGTTCGTAATGCCCCGCCATCAGCTGATGAAGAAGAGACACACCATGTGGTAAAGCCTCTTGGAGGACGTATTGTGGCTGGAAAGAGCATAGAATCTGTCCTTCATGGGGGACAGCATGAGTGGCTCGGTAGCGTCACTACTAATCGAGCTGGCCTGGTCCTGAATATATTGCGACTAGAGTGAATCTGAGGCAGGCGCTGAGGGACCAACATTGCGGGAAAACTTACATGAACTCATCCTCATTAACCGGCCCGCCACACAGGCATCTGCCCATGGCTGTATCAGTAGGAGTGAGTGTAGCACAGTCTTTGTGGGAATAAGCCCCAATTAACATTGAAGCTACAATTCATTTTTGTGCGTGGAACTAACACTGTGGTAAATGGAAAAGGTTTTGAAAAGAACTAGATTAAAACAAGAGGCAACATTCATGAGGCACTTTGCAACACCAGCAGCTGTGTTACTGAATTCAAACACAATATGCAAATGCATGGCCTGGCATAGCCACCACCCTACAATTACCATTAAAACAGGGACACAACGCAGGATAAAGGGAGAGAGCAGGATGGTATGTCAGGAGCAACATCAGGCATATCTATGAAAAATATGTGTTAACCATGTGAAGCGATAGCACATGACGATTTGTGTGCCAAGCAGCAAAAGCAAAAAGACTTGGAGAGACCTAAGTGACCTCACTTCCAACGGATCAGATCTAAAACATTTAGCATTGCCAAATCCATTAATGGGTTTTGGCTAATACGTAAGCAACACACTGCAGGAGGAGGCAGCACAAACATTCCCGTCACCAAAGAGGTGCCCAGCACATCAGTGCAATATATCAGGCTGTAGCATTTGCTGCAATCTTCAGCCAGAAGTGCTGAGTTGATGATCCATCTCGACCTCTTCAAGAGTGCCACAGCATCACAGACGCCAGTCTTCAGACAATTCTATTCACTCCACGTGATATCAAAAATTGGCTGGAGTCACATGGACTTTGATTAATATATTGACGCTAGCAATATTCCGGAAGTGGACCTCTAGAATTGAGCTGCATTCATGCCACACACCTCGTGAAGCTTTTCCAGTACAGTTACAAAACTGGCATCTACCCACATACTTGCAACATTGCCTTTTTATGTCCTGTCCACAAAACGCAAGGCAAATCCAACAAAGCCAATTGCAGCCCCATCAGTCCAACCTCCAACAGGAACAGTGCTATCAATTGGCCCTCTCTTAGCAATAACCTGTTCACTGAAGCCCAGTTTGGGTTCCACCAGTCCACTCAGCTCCTGACCCCATTATCGCCTTTCTTTACACCTGGGAAAAATCGCTTTACTCAGGAGGTGAGGTGAAAGTGACTCCTTTTGACATCATCAACGCCTCACTTGAAAGAGTGCAGCATCAAGTATATCTCGCAAAACTGGAGTCAATGGAACCCAAAGCGAAAATTATTTGCTCTTTGGATTCATACCTAGCACAGATGAAGGGGTTTGTTGTTGTGGCAGGGCAGCTATCTCTATTCCAGTGCATCACTGAAATAATTCCTCAGGGCAGTGTCCTCAGCCCAACAATCTCCAGCTCCTTCATCAATGACTTTCCTTGCATCATTTGGTCAGAAGTATGGATGATCGCTGTTGATTGCAGTATGTTCAGCACCATTGAAGAACCTTGGATCAATAAGTAGCTCGGTTCCAAATGCAGCAAACCTGGACAATATTCAGATTTGGGTTTGCACATCGCTAGCAAGCTTCAGGCCACACACGTGCCAGGCAATGACTATATGCAACAGGATGTTCAAAGCCATTTCGATAACTGAAACCCCGATTAACAACAAACAGGATAAAACAACAGTCTAGGATATTTATTTGACCAGAATCTGAAGTATGCTCGCAATATAAATAATTTAGCTAAAAGATCATGTAAGAGGCTACGAATCATTTGAACAGGAACTCCTGAATCTCCAATGCCTATCCACCATCTGTAAGGAACAGCTCAGAAGTGTAATAAAAATCTCTGCACTTGCCAGGATTTGTGCAGATCCAACAAAACTCAAGAAGCTTGACACTATTCAAAATAATGCAACCGAGTTTATGCCACCACAAACATCTACCCCTTCCACATTAACAACAGTCTTACCATCTACAAGATGCACTGCAGGAATTCGACAAGGTCCCTTCCACAGTGCCTTCCAAACCAAGGCCATTACGTTTAAGAAGGAGGAAGAGAGCAGGTAGAAGGGAACGACATCACCTGGAAGTTCCTCTTCATGTCAAACACCACTCTGACATGGAAATATAGGCATGATGACGGCTGAACTCGATTTTGATGAAACCCAGGGGAGTTGCGTCCCGGCTGTGTCACTTTAACTTGTGGTGCTCCCTGTGAGATTTTCTGTCAGAAATGTTACCTTTTTTACAGCATTTCCATAAGATATATTTTTCATGGTCTCTCGGGCAAAATCCTGGAACTCCCTTCTAAACAGCACTGTGGGTGTACCAGCAACAGTACCACAGGGACAGCAGCGGTTCAATAAGGCAGATTACCATCAAAATCATAAGCACAACTAGGCATTGGCAATAAATGCTGGCCTAGCCAGCGATCCCCACTTCCTGTTTATGAATAATAATTCTGCCAGCCATACATTGATACACTGTACTCATACATCGATAGCCCTTTTGGGTGTTGATTCCTGCATGGTGCTTCTCTTTTCACTCATCGACTGGTTTGAAACATCGGACGATAAAAATTTACAAAGTTGAAAAGTAAGTCGCTGAGAGTGAACAGGATACAGCTACTAGGAGGTAAAAGCATGTCAAATTAGTGGGAGGCATTCAAAGGCGATTTCCCACGAGCAAAATATACACATGTCCCCACCGAGAAAAAGTGTGTAATTTCCCAATCCTGACCACCACCCACCTCCCCACCCAAAATTCGCCCAGTAATTCAGAAGCGTTCTGGCAAGATAATCCCGAAAAAAGGGAGCTCATTGACAATCAGAAAATACCTAATACTGTGGACAAAATCTAGAGCAGTATGGAAATTGCAGGAATGCAGTAAAAATGCTAATTCCGAACATAAATATTGCACACAAAAATATTGGAAGGAAAAATAAAGGATTATTATAACGTGCTTTACAAGTTCTTTAGGTGCAATGGAATAATTCAGGAAAAGTTGAGAGCAGAGAAGAGACATACGTTGTAATTTGTGGGTTGATGAATAGGATATGGGCCGTAACCTCAATGATTACTTTGTCTCTGCCTGCAAAAGGAGATTTATAGTGCAGCTGCTCCAGTAAAAAAAGAGCGTATATTTTCTGATCCTATTAATATAGTCAGTGAGGAAGAGATGGGGGGCGGGGGGCGGGGTTGGTGCTGGGCTGCGATCTTGGAAGAATAATAAATAACCAGGGCCAGGTGGATTGCAACATCAGCTGTGGAAGGATGAGGGAGGGGAAGTAATGTATGCTCTGTGAATCTTTGTAATACTCACTGTATAGATGCGATATCCCAGAGGATTGGAGGTCTGTGAATATTGATTCATTATTTGAAAATTAGCGAAGCGTAGGCCAGGAAATTCTCGGCCATTTCATCTGACGTCAGTGGTGGGAAAATATTGTAATCCCTTCTGTGAGACAGGGCGAACTGTGATTTAAAAAAAAACATATCTTGATCAGGGATCGTCAGCATGATTTGTTGGGGTATCACTGTGCTGTACTGACCAAATATTTTTTTTTGAGGAGCTAGTAAGGAGGGTTGATGCCGATACTGCAGTGGATGTTAACTACATGGATTGTAGTTAGGCATTGGGAATGCCCACATGGCAGACAGGTCAGGAAAGTGAAATCTCATGGTATACAGGAAGATCTGGCAGTTTGGATGCAAAATTGGCTCAGTGATAGTATAGAAAGGGTAATGTTCTATGCCCGTTTATGCAAATGTCAAACGATGTTTAGTTAGAAATTTGCAGATGACACAGAAATTGGACTGCAATGGAAGGTGAATGGTCTAGATTTTGATACCACATTGAGAAAATTGATTTGCCTGAATGTTATGAGAATTGCTAAATTTAATTGATTCCATAAGAGTGCGAGGAAATGCATTCAGGGAAGGCAATCAAAGCCAGTAATAATCAATGAGTGGAAATTTATTCAGAGGTGCTAAAGAACGAGAGAACTGGGATTGCATGTCCACAGGTCATTAAAGGTGCTGGCACAGGTGGACTAGTTGGTCAAGAAAGGATCTAGAATGCGTTCCTTTATTGTGTGATGTACAAATTAAAAATTGTACACTATATTCATTAGACTACAGCTGCAATTGCCTGTACAGTTCTGGTCAGCACTTGACAGGATGGATGTGATTGCTTTGGAGTGCAGAGGACGTTTACAAGAATGTTACCCGGGCTTGCAAATTACAGCAACCAGAAGAATTTGGAAAGGCTATGTGTCGCTTTCCTTGGATCAGATGACGCTAAGGGGTGACCTAATTGAGCTGTGAACAATTATTTGGGTCCTTGATAGGAGAGCCAGGGAAGACTTGTTTCCATCCACTGACGAGCCAATTACATGCGGGTAAAGATTTAAAGTTATTTGTAGAATTATTGGAGGAACTTGTGGAAACGTTTTTTCATCCAGATGGTGGTCGCCGCCTGGATTTCATTGTCTAAGTTGATGGTTGAGACTGAACCGATAATTCATTGTAATCTTACCTCGACCTGCGTCTGAGGTTTAGTAACCAGCAAGGTTGGAGGCCAGGTCCTGGAAAGAGTATTTAAAATAAGCCCCTAGTTTATCATTTCCCTCTTTTGTTGGTGAAGAAAGGATGAGATGAAATGACTCTTTGTACACCATAATTTTCTAACATGATGGTTACGATCTCCCAGCCCTCTTTTCACCTGCTCTTTGAAGTGCTCATTACTGCCTTCTGGCCCTCTTCTTTTATGCGGCTAGTTTGAAATCCATAATTCTCCAATGCAGAGAGAAGAAGAGCTTTCTGCACACTGTGATGTGATATCTTCGGGCTACGCCTTCATGTGCAAATATTCCATTATTGGCAGAGCTCATGTTTGGCAGATGAGTGCGCTCCAATTTACCGACTCTGACCTATTCTACTCTAACAGAAACTAGAGGACAACCTTAATAATTAAAAGTGAATGTGACCAACGTGCACAATGAAAATGCCGATTAAAATAGTGAATTTTACAGTTGGGACCACAGGAGACATCCAGGATCAAAGGCAAAGCACGTAGCAAACAGATGGCAGGACAGGATTTTTTTCAGAAGCAAGTTCCTATGAAGCGGTGAGGCATTACTGAGGACAAATCAGAGTTATTCCAGCTCATAGAAACTGCACAGTTATATTGCATCAAGGAATATGTCCCAAAAGCAACCATAACAACGGAACCCTTGAAAGATCTGAGTATACGAGAACATTACAACAAAAATAAGAAAGACATAGATCCATCCGTTCACTAAACTCATCCAGTGGTGAATAAAAAAGAAAATACATTCTAATAATTATTCGGTTGTGAAACTGGTGTCTGTTATTTTAAAGAAAATGAGTAGAAGATGTTGTAAAATGCTTTTGCGAGATTGAACAACTATATCAGTGGAAAGGATACGTATCATACCATGCCATTGTAGTTTCACTTTTGGCTGTGTGCACACCACATCACTAACCTCTGCTGCTGACGTGTCTTCAAATTGTATACCTCTATTTAAAAATTCCCCTCTGTCTAGTCAAAATAAAAAAGCCCACATTCCAAACGGTCATGCGTGATCAGTGCCTTTATATCTCTCCAAACACACGACATGAAGAGCCATCATTCGTTGCTTTCCTTTGTTTTCTGTCTCACAGCCAATGTCACAGCCACAGTGCCACTTGAATCCATGGAATTCAATTTTCATAACAATTGCATGCAGTTACACTTAATCACACTTTGTTCATCTTTATAACATCAAGCTCAGTTCTCTCATCAATCCCCACGTTATTGAGACAGAGAACTTCATTTAGTTGATCATATGCCATTTTCCATTAATGTATTTTGATTATGGTCAATTGTGAACCCCATCTTTCTCACAAACAAGAAGTATCTTGCCCTTGATTATGGCCTCAATTAACTTGCTCCCAAAATGGATAAGATTCCCCTGTGTTTCGCCAACATTAACCTGAAGGTTCAAGTTTCCAAGATTTCTACCGCCCGCCTTCAATACACAGGGTAAAACAATTACAACACCAGTCTTCTGACACTACTCCCATGACGAAGAACGATTGAAACACTATGGTCAATGCCTCTGCTTTTTCCACCATTTCTACTCTAAGTGACCATCAAGCATCCCAGTCAGGGCGGTTAAATGTTCTACTTTATTGTGATTTTAAAAGCGTTGAAATGAAAGATGTTAAGTGAAACTGTTTGCTCAATGCCTTCAATTAATGTCAGTCTCCATGGATCCGAAATGTGCCACTGGAGTCTTTCCCCCTTCTATTAATAAGGAACTCCGTGCAATGTGTTACTTCATTGTATCAGCGAGAGCATCACTTCTGACAGTAAAAACATCAACGGCTACAGGGAGATGGAGAGAAGAGATCAGGACCTCAGGGTAATGGATTTGAAAGTTCCACTAATCGATGAGATTCTGAGAACAATAGATTGGAATATTCCAATAATGGACAGGAGTTTATCCAATTTCATTTCGTGGGTTTCTTGAGACTTTGGGTGGTTGATATTATCTGACAAGGTCCAATATATTATTTTCATTTTTCAACACATTTACTGTCCCATCCTTGCCATTGTTCGTGTCCCTGATCAGTCTCTCTATTCAGTTACTAATTCTACAAACGATGTATAATTCTAGTCAAATACTCTGCCCTGATACGCTGTCGTTGGTGTTTTTGTGGAGCCTCCTTAACCAATAATTAACTCGGCAAGACCCTGCTTACTGTTCTCTGTTAACTATTTTTCACATTCTCGCCTTTGTTCCTGCTGAGGTTCCTGGTTGCCCCTCTATCCAACTACGGGGACTGTAATCTATGTGATTCGGAACGTGGGGGCAGCTGTGTCCATTTCCACTGTGTTCCCTCGTCACTGACTCCATGCCTACATCTGACAAATATCTGAGACGAAAAGAGTTTGTCTGAAACCTCGTCTCCCTCTTTGAACCTGAGTTGATGACTGACCCCATCAACCCTCTATGCCCAGTTTTGTGTGCAATCACTTCCAGATTACAACCCTGTGCATCACTGCAGCTGTCATTGTGAATTGCAGTTCTCTGCTGGCCACACCCCCAGGCTCAAAGTTGCCCAAACAATTCCCACTCAATTTTCTGCTGTCCATGTCTGAAACTGCAAAAATCCCATGCAGACGCCATCTTTGCACTCGCAAACCTCTATTGTTGGCCGATGTGAAAATGCCTTAATTTTTATTATTTTCATTCTGTTGATCCAATCCTTCATTACAGTGCCGCTCTGATAACTTAAATCTATACATTTAACACAATCCTGCACTGTCACATTTATACTGATCCCCCCACACCAGTCTGATGATTTGACATGCCTTTCTTACTTCTCCAGCATCCAATTTTCTGGTGCTCTGCAAATATGTATACTCAGCTGGTGTGAATCGCATTGTTCGCTGTATCCAGTGTGAACTGCACATTTCAAGACGATGGACAGAATTTTTTTCTCGGTTGCACCCTCCTTTTTCTGCTGCTGTGAAGCACAGCCACTTCAACCAATGTAGCAATTCCTCAATTTTAATACTCCCATTCCTGTGTTTGGATGCATCATGTGTCCCTGGCTCTACAATGAGTGATATTGCTTTTTTCTGTGTCTCTGTAACTTGTAATTCTTTAATAATTTATCATATTCGCAGATTGAAGTGGATTTCTAAGCATCCCTATCTAGACGCTTGTTTATATATATATATATATATATATATATATATATATATATAAACATACAATTGGTTCCTCGTGGGTCAGTAAATATTTTCAGCTGAGAATGATTATCGCATGCTTTTCGTCTGGACCTCATAGAGTCACTGGAGCTGCTGTGATCGATTTCTGGAACGAGAAAATCGTTTGCCATCCATTGCTGAAATCTTCCAACTGCTGCCTCATGTCTGCAAGATGGTATAAACAGCTTTGACAGTTGACTTTGCATCTTGGCCTGTGTCTGTCAATAGAAAGTGTGTTTTACTCACTCTCAGCTAAAAAGATATTCTTCACCAAGAGGAAACACCTCCACTCTATTAAAAAAAAACAAGCACCCGAATTGCAGCTGAGGGGCTTTTACTGACTTGTGTGTTTGGTAATTTCGTAGATGTGTTGTGGAGGGTTTTATGGGGGTTGTGTTGTGAGCTGCTGCTTACATTCAGGGAGGGCGGAAGAAGCGGCCACTCAACTCTGGATGAGATCAGGGGTCTGGATTTACGCTGCACAGGTTTCTGTATCATGACAACAGATGGAACAGAGGCTGCAGGGAGTGGAAACTCTTCAAATGTGGACGGGGGCAGGGGCGGCTTGGGTAGAAGTTGATTCATCCTTACCCACCACGGGTTTTTCAAGGACATTTTCCTAACTGTACTTCAAACAGGTGCCGAGTATGAGCCAACGCAGGTTAAACAATTAGGTAGTCTCTGAGCTTTGTCCCCTCCTGCAAAACGAACTGTAGACTCATACCAGTCTACAGACGGTGCTGTCTATGTCCGTGAAGTTCAGAGTTTAATTGAACAACACTGGATCCGGAAGTTTCCAGGAATGGGCATGTAACATATCCAACATCTCCTGATAAGCTTCCCATCAGTGCGTCCTCTAAGTGACAAGGACCATCTATGCCTAGTGACGTGCATACAGCATTTTTCACCTCGGCAGGGAGAAGCAGGATGAGAGTTCCGATGGTTGTCCCACAATAGGGGGATTCCCAGTGTTGTACGTGTTAATGCCGGGCCCTCATGTTAATGGGTAGAGGTTCACGAACTGTAATAACTCTCACTCCAGAAATGTGTTTATTTTCTTTACATATATATGTATATATATATATATATATATATATATATTCCTTCACGAATGTGGGCATGATTGGCTATTTGAGCTTCCACAATGCACCGTTGTGTGTGACAATGAACAATACATAATGCTGGTGAAGGTCAACTTTCTGGACAGCAGCCAGGATATTTTAATTCTGAAGTGGACAGTTATTCTCAACTTTTTTTCAGGTTTCCACATATAAAAAGAGGGTGGCTTCCAGAATATGAAGTTTGCGCTCTCGATACATGGCCCAAAACACCCAGACTCTCACACATCCCCATCGTCAACCAACCACGTGAAAATGACGCGTGTGTACCTAGAACAATAGAGTCAGGGATAAAACCAAGGAGCAGACATTCGGTGTAATGAAGCAGCGTTTCTGATTCCAAAACCTCTCGGGCCTAACCAACGAGTAAACGCTGGGAAAGACGTTCAATTTCATGCTATTTTGTTGCACCCCTCATATTGTCACCATCAAGTGACAGGCATTGACCCCAGGAATCCGGAGGGCACCTCAGGAGGAGGAGGAAGACAAGGAGGCAGTGATCGTATTCCCTGGATTGCCTCGAGTCGTACCAGCTGTCGAACAGTGAGTGATATGTCTTTGGTTCCCAGTGGACAACTTCCCTTTCCATCGTGGATCCCTCATTATCCACTGTTACTTCCACCTGAAAAGTCCCAGCACAGCTTTCGCTTAGGCACCACCCTGTAATAAATACAAAAGCAAAAAAAAAAATGTCATTAACATATTTTCAAACAAAATATCCAATTGTACAATACAACTGAACTATTCAGTCTTGTGTATTCCCCTGGCGCCTGCCTTATGGGGTCCTGTGAATCACCTCTTGCTCCTACGCTGTGTCTCCCCACTGGCGGTAGCATGGCTGGTGGGAAGCTGCTGTATTTCATTGGGGGAAATTGACGGAGGACTGGAAGGACCCCGTCGAGCAGCACTGGGCCCTGAGGGTGCACATTGGCACCACCTCGACATGGGCAGCAGATTTCTGTGCTGTCCAATGGGTAAGTGCCAGGACACTGGAGGAATAGAAACGAAGGTGGATTGAATGTTGATATCCTGAGAAAGTGTATGTAAGGATAACACATTTTGTGTCAGATACAGTGGATTTCAGCAGAGTCTTTTACCAGGTCCAAATGGGAGAGATATAAAGAAGGAAATGTACATGGAATGCAATATAATTTGATAAGGTAGAATCATAACTGGCTTAGTGGCAGGAGACAGAGAGTGATGACAGAATTATGCTTTAGTGGCTGGACATCAGTGCTCAATGGCATACCACAGTGATCTGTCTTCGCTCCCCAACTATTTGTAATTTATATAAATGACATAGAGGATGATAAAGGGGTAGGATTAGTAATTTGCTGATGACACAAATTTGGCTGGGTGCTTAATTGTGAGCTTGAATGTCTTGGGATACATGAAGTTATACACTGGATGGTCAAATAGGCATATACGTGTCAGATGGAATTTATCACTGAAAAGTGTGAATGATAGAATTTTGAAGGAGTAATTTTACAAAACATTATTCAATGTAACATATGACATAGTATGTTCTGAGGGAAAAAAGGACTTGGCGTGTGTGTCCATAGATATCTGCAGTTGGAGGGGTTTGTTAGTGGGGTGGTAAAAAAGGGAAATGGGACCCTTGCCTTTATCTATCGAGGTGTAGGTTACATAAGTAGGGAGTTCATGTTGGAGTTGTGTAGACCCTTGGTGAGGCCACAGCTGAAGTGCTCTGTTGCAGTACTGCGTGCCATAATAAAGTGAGGATGCCATTGAACTGGAGGAGGTGTAGAGGAGATTCACCAGGATATTGGCTGGGGTAGAACTTTTAAGTTATGAAAACAGTACGGATAGAATCGGGTTGGTTTAGTTAGAACAGAGAAGACTGAGGGCCGACCAGATCGAGGTGTACAGGATTCTGAGGGTCATGGACAGGGTTGAGAGGGAGCAGCTTTTCCCTTTATTTGAAGTGCCTGTCACAAGGGGACCTAAGTTCAATTTGACTGGCAGGAGGTTTAGGGTGGTTGTGAGAAAAAAAAAACTTTTTTTTTTCCGCAGAAGGAAGTGACGGTCTGGAATGCAATTGTTGGGATTGTGGTGGAGGTGGGCTGCCTCATTTAGCATAAAAAAATACATGGATGAGCACGTGGCACATCATAACATTCAAGAATAAGGGCCAAGGGCTGGTATATGGAATTAGCTCTCTATGACACATGTTTCTCATGTGTCGGAGAAGGCTGGGTTGACCGAATGGCCTCTTCTGAACTGTGTGATTCTGTGATTATGTGACAGCAGGTTCGTACTCCATGGAGACACTTTCAATCCCGGGGAGTTGAACCGCAGTAATCCTCACCAGTTGCTCGAGCACTGATTGCTGCACTACCGAGATAGTCTGCATTTCCACTTTGAGAAGTGAGATCCATTCTCCTGAAGACAGCAGACTGTGCCAGCAGGGCATCAAGTATGGATCTCATGAGCGCAGTCTGAGCTTTCACTGCGGCACTGAGATATTTGATGGTTTCTGCCTTTCATGCAGTGGAAGCTGCGACAAGGTCCACCACACAGTGTATCACAGCTTGGTACACAAGCACTCTGATGGAGTTAGTGACCAGAACCATAGCAAAGCTTTCGTCTCAATCCCGTGCATCATAACTCGTCTGCGATCTCATCCTCTAGAGATCTGGCCCGTAATCAAGACTTTCCCTCTGGCCTGTCTGTAGCATACAGTTGTTGCAGTGGATTACCATCTACAGATTCCGAGTGAGTACCAGTCTCTCATTTATGCAAAGCGCAAATGTTTGATCTTTTGTCTGTAAGGGTCAATCCAAGTAAACGCGATTCATCATCAGTGTTATGTCATTTCTCGCCCTCTCTCCAAGTTCCCCTTCCTCTCGCATCATGCCTCCCAATTTTTCACTCTCCCTTCGTTGCTCCAGATATCACCCTCTTCCATCATCTCCCTCTCTCTCCCTCCACTGGGGCTGCTTTGCGATGGTACAAGAGCTTTATTGGTTAGTATAAAGTCAGATATCTGGGGCTGTGGGTTGTATGAGGAGTGCTGATGAGTGGAATGCAGTGTAAGGTTGGGGGTGGGGCGCAGTGGTGGAAATCAGGATGTCCTTGGTCCCATCATATTCACCTTAATGTCATCTGGACAGCACGGGGTGGGTGAGCTTGGATATCAGGAGCACATCAGGAAGGAATAACACGTCATCACAAAAACACTTGCACTGATATTGGATGTTTCAGGCTATGTCACAGCCAGACCATTATACAGAGAGATCTCTCCTCTGCCATGAGCAAGGGATAAAGGATTTCCTTATATCCACTGTTCCTCTACCCCTCCCTGTGATATTGAAGCCACCTTGAACTGCAAAAGAGGGAGGTTATAATGTCAATGTTCTAATTTCCCGGCTCCTGGAGACAGGAATGGTGTCATGAGGACGCAGAACGTAGATTGAAAGTTGTAATATCTTGCTCTCCAGTGTGTATATGCATTTGTCAATGACGTAGACTGTTTCTGCCTGCCAAACACATTCGCCCCTTCACTTAAACACGTATCACCTTGGGCCTATAGAGTACCACATCTCAACTCTGTGGCCTTTATACCCAGGGCAACAGAAGGCTCAGGCCAGCTGGTTGGCCTGGTAGATTATAATGTGCAGAAAGGTGCTGGTTAACTGGACAGGCCATCATTTGGGGCGGCGGGGGTCATGCTCATCAGAGACAACACCCTCAACGGCTTATACACTCTCAAACCTGCACTCAAAACTCCATATGACTGCATATTCCCTGAACTTTTTTTTTTCATTTCCTCGTGGTATGTGTTTGTCACTGGCGAGGCCAACATTTTATTCCTGTCCTTAATTGCTTTTGGGAAGGTGGTGTCTTTCTGGGCCATTTCAGAATCAACCACATTGCTGTGGATCTGGAGTCACGTGTAGTCCAGACCAGGTAACAGATGTAGGTTTACTTCTTTAAAGTAAAAGAGTGACCTGATGGCTTTAAAAGCAAGGCTTTGATGGACAGTATTAGGCTTTCATTTCCAAATATTTTATTGAATCAAATTTCCAACATTTGCGCTGGTGGAACTGAGTCTGAGTCCACAAGGCATTAAGAGTCCAGTGAAAATAAGACTGCGCCACAAAACCATCTTTCTTCGTATGACCAGCAGTTCGGTTTTCCTTAGCTGATGTCCTTTGGGAATAGCTCTTGTCAGTTATTCGCTCCCACAAAGCAAAAGAAAAACACAGTTAGCAATGGGGAATATTAAATCTCGTCTGAAGTGGTGTTATATAACTTAATATAGGGCATCTGTAAAAACTGTGAAATAAAAAAAATGACACAAACTCTTCTGCCCACCTTTTGGCTGCCTCGGTGAGGCCGTGGTTTTGTGCTAATGCCACGGCACCAGTATTCCAGAAGCACAGGCTCATGTTCTGGGGACACAGTGTTCAAGTTGCTTGAACCCATTTTGAAGTTTCAGAAAAATAAAACTCACGAATGTCCTTCAGGACAGAAAATATGACATACATGACTGGTCTTAACTTCATTGGACTCCAGACCAACAGCAATGTGGCATAATATGAACTGACCTAGCAAGTCCCGCAGTTGTCTCAAATCGCTTTAGATGGTAAATGCAATGGAACTGGATGGACCACTGGGCTTTGACTAGAACACCGGAAATGACAATTTCAATCCCAGCACTGTCGAGCCTGAAAAGTCCTCCTCCCCTTGGAACGTGTACGCAAGTTGAGAGAACTGCCTGAGCGGCGTGGCAGGTAGGGAAATCCTTTGTCGCTTTGATCAATCAGAGATCCTGTGATGCACAGCAGGTCTCTGACAGACATTCCCTTACCGTGCGTAATCCCCAATCTTTATGGACTGGACTCCAGACCGTATGTGCAAGGCACTGCAATTCTCTCTCTGCAATATAGCTAAATGTTTCTATCAAAAAACCTGTCTGCTCCTTCCAGCCATCACAACAGACAAGAAAAGCGGCAACATGTCACCGTCACACCAAGAGAATCATTGCTGACAGATTATGTCACAGGCACTACTATCACCATCGCTGGGCGTGTCCAATCCCACCTGCAGGATAGGGCCAGCAGAGGTACTGCACAGTCAGGAACATGCATCGTTGGATGCCATCAATATCGATTCCGCACTCAATACATCTCATGGCACCATGACCAGCATGGTCAAGGAAGCATTCAGTTGATGTACAGGTATCACCAACACCCCATCAACACCGCGCAGTCAGCTGATGAACCAGTAGCTCCCCATGTTCAGACAACAGTTGGAGCGCGCACTGGGAATGGCAAGGGTGTAAACTCTTCTCTGGATGCGGGACTGAAATGTCCAACATCAGCAGTGGCTCAGTAGCACCACCACTGGCCGAGCTAGCTGAATCCTAAATGCCATAATCGTAAGACTGGGCATGCAGCAGATGGTGAGGCAGTCAACAAGGGCAAAAAACGTGCTTGATTTCATCCTCACAACCCTGCCTGCCGCACATGCATCTGTCCATGACGATATTTGCAAGGACAATTTCGAGGCAGACTTTGGGGATACGAAGTCCCATCTTCACCTTAAAGTTGGCCTCGTTCATGTTGTTTGTCACTAGCAATAAGCTAAGTTGGGTTCAGTTTCAAGTGAAATCTAGCAGATCAAATAAGGACAGCGGACCATCATCATGAGCGGAATAATGTACAGAAATAACGTGGAACCTTACAATCCAGTAGCACGTGCAATCTAGCATTAGTATCAAGCTGGGAGTTCAAACAGTTCAGAGATGAGTGCAGGAGGCCAAGTCAGTATCGGCATCAGGCATACCTAAATATGCCTTGTCAATCTCGTTAAGATACAGCACAGTACTACGTGCATTCCAAACAGCTTAAGTTCAAGTTATAGGCAGAAGGAAGCAATCCAAAACCTCTGACTCAAATCCATGCTCTGCAGCCCTGCAGAGTCCGGTCGTAAAATGTGGTGGAAAGTTTAACAATTCTCTGTTTGAAGAAGTTGCAGAAACATCAGCAACCTTAATGATGGGGGAGCTCAGCAGTTAAGTTCAAAATGTAAAGCTGAAATACTTGCAACCATCTTCAAGGAGACATGCCGAGTGGTTGATCCATCTTGGCCTCCTCCTGAGGTGCACAGCATCTTATGATGGCAGTCTACAGTCAACTCGATTCATTCCACGTGACATCACTAAATTTTGGAAGACCCTGGATACTGCAAACGCTATGGACAATGAGAAAGTTGTGCAAAGCAACGGAAGACTTGGACTTCCTAAACAACTGCGTATGACCCAAGCTAGGTGGAGGTGATTTAGTGATGCTATTGCTGGACTCGTCATCCAGGGGGCATATGGGGGACGTGTGCTAAAATCTCGCCACAACACTTTTTTTTGAAATGTGAATTATGTTAATAATTCCGGGATGGAAAGCTCGCCTCAGCAATGGCGAAGATGGAATTATCATCAATTGTATTCAAAAGACATCTGATTCAGGACTGCCTTGAGACAAGGACACCTGACATCCTGGTCAGGCCTGAATGTGACTCGCCGACCACGTCAATATGATTAAGTCTTTAGTGCCCTCAGACCTGGCCTGAATTCATGCCAAGAAACAGCCAGGCATCCTCCATCTCCAACAGCAGAGTACCTCCCTTGACTGCCAATAGCATTAGCATCGCTGAATCCCACAATGTCAATATCGCCGGGGCAAAAGTTGAACAAAAACTAATCTGGACATGGCATATAAATACATCAGAACACGGGAGTCATTCCAAAAGGAAACAATGAGAGTGTGGATCCAACATGTTCGCAAAAGGAGAAAGTGTGGTCCAAAATGTCCGAGGACACTGCATGCTGAGTAATGTGTATGATTCGAAAAGGAAAACCAGGAATCCTTACTGCAGATACCGTGGTGGCCTCATGAAAGCAGAAGGCCTAGAGGAGTATGGAAATTGCCCCGGGTTACTTGAAAAACAATGAGGAGAGTGAAGAGCGGGCATGGTATAGACAACGTCTGGTCAAATGACGCAATTTCCCAGAGTGTTTTATAAGTATGTTTGGGGCAAGAGTATAACCAGGGGAACAGTAAAGCCCATTAAGGAACACTGTGAGCGAGTAGACCAAACACGTTGGTGAGCTTTATAAACTGTACTTTGCCCCCATACTCACTATAGAGAAGGACGATGAGGGTATAAAAATGATGACTTATCATGGTGATTTACTTGAACAAGTTAGCATTGAAAGTTAGGACGTATTACCGTTTTAGTGAGCTTCAAAGTGGATAGATTTTCAGGCCCAGGCTGCTGTGGGAGGCAAGACAGGAGATTGCACCGGCACTGACACTTATTTTCAAATCGTTTCTGTCAACATAATAGTTACCTGAAGAATGGAGGCAGCAAACGATGTTCTATTATGTAAGAAAGATGGTAGGGATGAACCAGAGATCTATAGGCCAGTGAGTCTTTCATCATTTGTAGGGATAGTTTTAGAAAACAAATCTGCGGGGCATGATTAAACTGCTGTTCTGTTGGCAACAGTTAATCAATGATCTTCAACATGGCTTTTTCAGGGGGAGGTCATGCTTAAGAAATTTGATTGAACGCTTAGTGGAGGTAACTAATGGTGTCCACAGCCAACGAGGAGTTCTACAGATTAGCCCCTTCCAAAGAAAAGCCTGCTTCGGTTGACCAACACGTGTGTTCGCAGTAAAAGTTTAAAGACTGCTCAGCTGTCATTGGGTTAGTGCAGAGTTGAGATGTGGCACTGTCTAGACCTGAAACAAATTGGATGAAAGGTGCACCTCGAATGTTCGAACCAACCCCAAAGATGAAGGAATGCATTCTCCGAGATAGTCTGCAGGATGTGAGGAGTGTGGGTTTGGGGGAGGGGTGGGGGTGTGTTTACTTCTGTAAGTCATGTTTGGACAGCTAGGCTTATTCAGTGAATTGAAAAATTGGGATTAGACAGATATCTTCCTTTAAATACATGAGCTAGAATTACTTTGCAATGAACTTCAAGTGACAGTGGTCAGGTCAGCAGAATACAGCATGTTCTCAAAAAAGCAATAATGTATTAACTTGTAAAGATGCATGTACCAACCTTTGTCAAACTTCAAGGATGCAATATTATGCATGTGCCAGAATATAAAGATAGTTCAATCAATACACCTCGGTTACCAGTCAAATAATTAACACAACACAGAGGGGCGACACAAGCCTTTTAAATGTTTAACATTATGATGGCATTATCTGAACTTTGGAAAAATTTACATTAAAGTAATTATTTACTTCTTAGACCATATAACAGGTTTTATTATACACATTTACATCACTTTAACAAAATGTTGTAGTCATGAAAAAATTACGTACCAAAACTCTTCAAATTGTACATTATAGAAGGTGCATTAGAATTATTCTTTTGTCCATGCATGATGTCCCACTCAATATATTCACAAAAATCTTGATACTTACAATATATGTTCCACGTCCAGAATTCAGTCCGAAGGGTTCTCAACATTTTACACTCCCTCAGTGTATCTGACTGAAAGGCCCTGGACAGCGACATTACCCCATTGCTCCTCTGCGGTGACTGTCCCATGGATTATTGTTTCCCTCAGCACGTGGTCGTAGAAATTGGAACGTGCCAGTCTGCAACGCTCGTTCATGGACAAAGTTCTGCACTGGAAAATCAACAAATGTCGTGATGACCAAAGAGCATTTTTCAAAGCATTGATGATCTTCCAGAAGCTGTTGATTTTTATCTTGATGTATGTCCACGGGAACAGGCCAAATATCACAGGGTCTGGTGCTACACAGCTAATCCGGATGAAACTCGACAAGAATCATTTCATCTGTCTCCAGACCTTTATATGTTACGGCGCCTTCCAGAAGCAGATGGATAACACTCCCTTCCACACCACAGCTACCTCGAAGACAACAAGCAGATGGTGTTGTCTCTTTACATTCTGAAAAGGCCTGACGGTGGAGGGGGAGGGTTGCTTTGTCGTAAACAGTGAAACAATGTCTTTCTGATTGTTTGGAAAATTTAGCATTAAGGATTCTGCCATATGTCTTTGACAATCTGCTCAGGGCAACGCCCGACAGGATCTAGCAACCTGCTTTTCCTGCATGTTCTCGAGGACACGGGGGCAGTTGCCTGATGGGTTTGTGGTCAAAGACATGTATATGCATAAACTTATCCTTGGGGGTAAGTTTGGATGTTCCGGTTCAACAGTTTGGACTGTTCTGCAACAACGTGGCCAGACCAGCCTTAATAGTCTGGGGACAGGGAGAACAGGTAGGATGGGGAAATTGAATTAGATTGAAGGACATGTTCGTCAACCATGAATTGACATGACTCGTACAATATGAAAGGGGGTGAGTCTTTCTTGATTCCAAAATGCTGAAAAAGCTTTCTGCCACCACATGTTTTCACTAGCTGGTCTTACCCGAAAAATAGGCATTTTCCATTGAACAATGGACCCAACCATCCACAGTTGAACTGCAGAAATGATCACTTTGAAAATCCTCTCAAGAATGCAGAATATTTCAGTAGTGGTCTAAACATTATCTCATCAATTGGACATATTCCGGCTTTGACCTCTAAACTTTATTTGATTTCTCAGACTACAAATTAAAATTTGTCAGCTCAGAGTTGAGAGGAAAACAAAAACCTATTGCAACTTTACCAATGTACTCAAACACATGTCTGCTTCAATAATAAAAAACAAACAATGCTGGAGAGAAACGTCAACAGGTCTGGCAATATCTGTGCGGAGAGAAACAGAGTTAACATTTCAATCTTTTGCAAATCTCTCTTCGAGTTGAAGGGAAGAAGAAATGTGATGGGTGTTATACTGTTTAAGAGGGTGTGGAGCATAAGGATTAAAATGTTCGACACTGTTAGGGAGGGAGGAAAAGTATTTTGACCCAGGGACAGTAAAGGACCAGGGGATATATTTCAAGTCAGGATGCCGAGAGTCTTGGAGGAGAACTTCCTTGTGGTGGTACTGACATTTGTATGCTTCCCTTGTCCTTCTCGATGGTAGAGGTTGTGGGCTTGAACAGTGCTGGCTATGGAGCCGTGATAATTTCCTGCACTGCCTCTTCTAGATGGTATGCACTGCTGCCATAATACATCGGAGGTGGAGGTTGTGGTGCCAATCAAATGGACTTTTTTTTCCTGGATGATGTTAAGCTTCATGAATGTTGCACTCTTCCAACCAAATTAAGAGCATTCCATCACACTCCTCACTTGTGCCTTGCAGATTCTGAACAGACCAAGGGCATTACTCGCCGCAACCTTCCTAGTCTCTGATCTGCTCTCGCTGCTGCAGTATTTATATGTTTTTTCCAGATGAGCTTCTGGTCAGTGGTAGCCACCAGGATGTTCGAAGTTAGTGATTAGGTGGTGGCCACAGAACATAATGTCAAGGGGCGAAGTTTAGAAAAACACCTCTTGGAGGTCGTTATTACCTTTAACTTACTGCATGAATGCTACTAGGAATGTGCCAGCTGAAATTTATGTGTTGCCCTGGTGTTGCTGGATTCTCACATGGAAAAGAGCAGCATCTGATGAGTCGTAAATGTTGCTGAATATTATGCATTCATCAGCGAACATCCCGACATTTGTGTGTTTGTGTGTGAGAGCGAGTCGTTGAGTCTGCATGATGTGAGGGTGACTATGATCATGGAAGTGTGTTTTATGATGTGTCTGTTCTCACATGAGCGAGTTTGTGTGTTCATGCTTCTGTTTATATGTGTGAGTGCATCTCTATATCCCTGTGTGTCCGTATGTCTGAGAATGGTTGCAATATTGTGTGTGTGCTTATGCACGTTGCGTTTGTCTGTGTTTGTGAGTGTATGCGCAAGATAATTATTCAGCATGTGTGTGTCTGATTGTGTGTGCGTACGTGAGTGTGTCAGTGTGTTCATGTGCGTGTATTTGAGAATGCGTGCATGAGACATGAATATGTGACAGCCTGTGTGTTAGATTGCAAGAGTGGTCGAGTATATGTGTGTATGCATGTGTGTTTGTGTGACTGAGTGTGATTGTTTGTGTATGTATACGTGGGTTTGTGTCCATTCATGTGATTGTGTGTTTGAAAATCTGTGTACGGGACATGAAAATGTGGGAGCCTATGTGTGTGGGATTGCAAGAATGCTCGAGTGTTTGTCTGCTTGGGTCTGTGTTTGTGTGTGTTTGTGTGTGAGCATCTCTTTGAGTGTGTGTGAGTGTGTATATTTGTTTGCGTGTGTGTGCTTATGAGAGTGCAGGTTGAGTTTATGTATGTTAAAATGAGTGCATGCGTTTCAGTGTGTGTGTTTCTGTATGTGTGTGTGTGTGTGTGCGCGTGTTTATGTGCGTCGATGTGCGAATGAGTCCGTGTGCTTCAATACGCACGCTGTGCATTTCTGTATGTGAGTGTGTCTGTGAATGGATGCCTTTGTCTGTTTGTACTGCTGTGTGAACAAATGCATATTGTGCGTGTCCGAGTTTCTGAATATTTGTTTGTGTGGGAGTGTTTTAGTGCTTGCGTGGTCCTGTTTTTGTTTGTGTGAAGACATTGTTATTGCAACTGTGTCTGACTGTTAGTGCATATGTGTGCTAATGTCATTGTGTGCCTGTTTGCATCTGTCAGTGCATATGCACCTGCATGTATGTGTATGTGTGTGCATGAGCATTCTGGGTGTGAGTTTGTATGGGTGTGTGAGTCTGGGTTTTGCATGAGCGTCTCTGCACCTCTGTAAAAGAGGATGTCTGTTTTTGTGTGGGTGGGTGTCTTTGTGTGATTGCGTTTTTTCATGATCAAAGGAGATAGGTAGAGCGAGAGAGAGATAAAGAGAGAGACATAGATATACTAATCGTTATTTTTATGGTATTTGTGCTTTGATTGCAGGACTATATATATATAACACCTCAGATTTCCCTTCAAAATTTTGCGAAAATTTAATGTGTTTCTCTATATGTGTGTGTGTATTTGTGAATGAATGTGTGTCAATGTATTTTTATGCATGTGTTTCGGTATGCGTTTCTGTGCATTTATATTTCCACGCATAGGTGTGTCAAAATTTGTCTGTGTGTTTCTGTGTATTTGGTTGGTGCTCTGTGAGTGTGTGTATTTGCTTGTCCACGAGCACATTTGCACTAATGTGTGCATGTTTCTCTGGCTGAGTGTTGGATAGATAGAGTGATTGTGTGTGCAAGCATCTGTGTTTCAGTATGAATCTGTGTGTGCCTCTGTATGCATGTGTTTGTTCCCTTGTCCTGTGAATGTGTGTGTGTGTGTGTGTATGTGTTTGTGGGAGAGGCAGTGTTTCTCTAAGAGCGTGTCTATGAATGTTGGTTTTTGATTGTATGTGTGGGAGGGTTGCTGTTCGTGCAAACATGCATTTTACTCTGTGCGAGTGTTTGTGTGTGTGTGTGTGTGCGTGTGTTTGTGTGGTTCCTTTGGGGTTAGAAAGAGAAACGGGGATAAATTTTTGTGTGTTTCTAAATCTGTGTGAGCGTATATATGTGTGTGTATGTGTGTGTGTGTGTGTATGCATGTGTGTCTGTGCTTGTGTTTGTGTGTACGTCTGTGAGTGTATATGCACACTTTTGCTTTTTTCTGATTATGTGGGGGAGGGAGAGACAGTATTTGTGTGTCATAGTGTCTGTGCATGTCAGTTACTGCCTGTGTGCTTCTGTGTTTGAATATCTGTGTTCGTATGATCAGGTGTGTTTGTGTGTGTGATAGAGAGAGTTATAGAGAGAGAAAGAGAGAGAGTGTGTGAAAGAATGTGTGTGATGAGTTGCCCATTTATTTATACGTGTTCGATATGTGTTTCTGTGCATTTATTTTTTATCTGTTTGTGTGTCTGTCTGTGCATTATGCAGGTGATTTTGTGGCTATGGATGGCTGTGTGGGCGTGTGTACCTATGTATGTGTGTGTGTGTGTGTGTGTGTTTGTGTGTGTCTGTGTTTATGTCTGTGCATAAATACCTCTTCTTATGGTTTTGAGTCATAGAATGAACATTTGTTTGATATTGAATATATGTGTCTGTGTTCATCTGTGTGTGCATGTGTGTGCTCATATGTGCATGTGTTTGTGTTGCGGTGTGTGTGTCTGCATACGAATAGCTGTGTATTTCAGAGTGTGAGCAAGAGAGATTCAGGGAGAGTCTTCGTGTGACAGTATCTTTCTGTGTCAGTGCGGCTGTGTGTGTGACTGTGTTCATTTCTGTGAGAACATGTGTGCACGTGTGTGTGTGTGTGTGTGTGTGTGTGTGTGCGTGTTTTCTCTTTGTGTGTATTTTTTTGTGTCTATGTGCATTTCTTTGTTTGTGCGTGTATGTGTATAAGAGTGAAATAGTGCTTGTGTGACCGAATTCCCGTGTGTGTCAGGGCAGCTGTGTGTATCCCTATATTTGTTATATTTTGTTTCGAACTTTTGTCCCTATGTGCATGATGGAGGTTCACTTTTTTTGAGACAGAATGTTTGTGATTGAAAGTTTGTGTCCAGGTGCTTGTATGTGCCCATATGCATTATCATGCGTGTGTGTGTATGAATGTGTGTGTTTGTGTGTGTGCGTGTGTGTGTGTGTGTGTGTTTGTGTGTGTGTATATCTGTTTCTGTAAGTATGTACGGCTTTCTCTCCGATTGTGTGTTTGTTTTTGTGTGCATGTGTGTGTGTATGCAGCAGTGTATGCATGTGTTTGTAGTTTGTTTACACATATGTGCATGTGCGTGAGTTTCTGTTTGAGTGTGTACCCCAGTGTTTGTGCACTTTTGGATGCATTAGTGAATTTGTGCATTTATGTTTTCTTCAGTGAGAGTTTGTGAATGTGTCTGCGTCCTTTTGAGTTATGTTTATAAAAGCTTGCTTGTATGTCTGTGTATGTCTGGGGCTTTGCCTTCCTGTTTGTGTGCCACTGTGCGAGAGGTGCAGGAAATGCTTGTATTAAAGAAAGAATTTTCCTTTCAGTTTGTGTCATTGAGTCTGTGTGTTTTAGCTTCTGCATACCTGTGTTCGTTCGTCTGTGTGTGTGCCTTAGTGTTACTGTGTTTGTGCATGTGAGTGTGCATGTGAAAGAGAAAAAGAGAGGACATGCTGTATGTTTCTCTGCATATGTGAATTATTGTGTCACTATTTGGATGCAATTGTGCGTAATTGTGCATGTTTGATTATGGATGTTTTTGAGAGAGAGGGAGAGTGAAAGAAAGCGAGAAAGAGAGAATTAAAGAGAGGGTGAATGGGAGAGAGAGAGAGAGACCTTTATTAATGCATGCATGTTTTCTGCTGTGTGAGACAGATAGAGCTTTAGAGAACGATATTCTGTGAATCTGTGCGTGTATGCATGTGTGTGTGTGTGTGTGTGTGTGTTTGTGTGTCTCATGGTTTGTGTATGCGTGTCTTAGTGTGTGCCCATTTGTTTTTGCATGCGATTGTGTTAGATGTGTGAGTCCTTCAATGTGTCAGTGTCTCTCTGAGGGCCTGTGCATGTGTGGGTGTGAAAACATGTGTGCGACTATGTGCATTTCTGTATTTGTGATTGCGTATGATTATATTAGCATTAATGTTTTTGATTTTGTGTTTGTGTCTGTGTGTGTGTGTGCGTGTGATTTTGTATTTCTCTATGCCTCTTTCTCTGAGTATTTGTGTTTCTCTGCGTGAATCTGTGTATTTGTGATTTCCGTGTGTGTGTATGCAGCAGTGTGCACCTGGGTGGGGGGGGCGGGGGCGGTATTTCTGCTTCAGTGTTTGCCTATGTGTGTTTAATTGTTTACCTCTGTTATTAATTGTGTGTGTGTAAGTTTGCTTATGTAAATGTCAGTGCTTTCATGTGCATGAATGTCAATGCGTGTATGAGTGCTTATGTGTTCGTGCGTGTGTGTGTGTGTGTGTGTGTGTGTGCGCCTGTGCATTTCTGTGTGTTTGTGTGTGAATGTGCTTGGGTTTGTCTGTTTATGTGAGTATGTGTTTGTGCTTGTGTGTGTCTGTGTTTGTGTGTGCATATGTGATTGTGTTTATGTTTGTGTGTGCGTGTGTGAGCGAGAGTGCAAATAAGAGAGAGAGAGGGAGAGAGCATTTCAGGTGCATGTGTGTTTGTTTGTGGGAAATGGATAGTGTGTGACAGAGCATGATTTTAGTAACAGTATGGGGTTGGATTTGTGTGTGTATGTCTTTGTGTTGAAGTGTACATGCGTGTGCTAACATTTATCCATCTGTGTGCGATGTGAGAGTGTGTGATGTGTGAGTTTCTGTGTTAGTGATTGCCTGTGTGAGAGACTGTGTGTATGTGGTTGTGAACATATGTTCGTGAGTATGTGTGCCTTTCTCTATGTGATTTTCCATATTTATGTTTGTGCTTTTATTTTTCTGTCTGTGTGTGTGAGAGAGGGAGAATTTTTATGACTTGTTCTGCATTTGTCAGCTTGGCTGTCTGTGTCACTTTGTGATTCTCTGTATGAATATGTATTCATGTAGGTGAGGGCGTGAGTATGGTTGTGTGTTCGTGTGTGGGTGTGTGTATGTTTGCACAATTGAGTTTGTGTGTATGTTTGTGTGTGTGTGTTTTGGTGCATGTGTTCCTTGTCATTGTGTCTATGCGCGCAGAAGAGCTTGTGGGTCTCAGATTGAGCGTATGTTTATCGGAATATGTAAGATTCTGTGTTTCTATCTGTGTTAATGATTGAGTGTGTGATGTATATATGTTTAAATGCATGTTTGTGTGCGTATGTGTGTTTGTCTGTATGTGTGTCAACGTAAATATAGTTGTTTGCACGTGTTTCTGATCTGTGGGTGTGTGTGCTTGTGCAACAGTGTTACCACATGACTGTTTCAGCATGCATGTGCCTGTATTTCCAAATGTTATAATAAGTGTGCATATGTTGTGCCTGTTCTTGAGAATGTGTGCTTCTATTTGTTGTTGTACATTTGTATACATGTTTGTGCTTTCTTGTGCCTGAGAGGCTGTGTGTGTAAAGGAGTCGTCTTATGCTCAAAAAATACTAATTCTTACGGGATGTGCCCGATCCTGGCTAGGCAAACTTTATTTTCAACCCTAATTGAGAACTCTGCGCGTGTGTTTTTCTGGGCATGTGTTTGAGAGAGAGTGAATGTTAGTGAGAGTTTGTGAATGTGTACATCAATAAAGAGGAAGGGGGAAATGATAAAGTGTCCTTCATCCCTCCTCTGTCTTAACACACACAGAATTTCTAGTTCCTATTCATCCACCTCATGGTAGCCACGGCGGCGGCCGATCTACTGGTCGTTATCCTGGATGTGATATTGAAACAGATTCCTGTGCTTTTTGACGAACAGTTCTATTTTGTGCATTCTATCCCCATATGCAATGTACACGCTGTCCTGTTTTATGCAGCCACTGACTGTTCCATCTGGTTCACCTCCACATTCACCTTTCATCGATTTGTGGCAATTCTGTGCCCAAAGCTGAAAATTCGATATTGCAGCGAGAAAACGGTGGCTGTGGTTCTGGGAACAGTGACTGTTCTGAGTTGTTTAAAGAACATTTTCTGGTATTTTATGCTCACAGATGAATATTTGCTGGTGAACTTCCCCATGTTCTGTGTTCCAATATTCTATACTCAGTACTCTCCGGTATGGGGAGCAATCAAGTTCCTGCATCACATTTTAAACTTGTGTGTACCATTTGTCCTAATTCTGTTGCTGAATGTCAGACACATTTTTATGAGCAGCAGAGTCCGCAGGAGACTCCGGGCCCACAACAGTGGGGAGATTCCCAGAGACCCAAAGATGGAGAGTCGAAGGAAATCCATAATTTTACTGTTTGCGATGTCGGCCAATTTCATGCTGTTATGGTCAACGTTAATGTTTTATTCTTTATGGTAGCGGATGATGTTATTGGATTATATTACTTTTTATTTAGAGAGAAATGTTGTGGAATTTGGCTTCATGCTGCAGCTCCTGAGCTGCTGTACTAACACTGTGGTTTACGTGGTAACACAGACGCTGTTCAGACAGCACTTGAAGAATGTGCTGAAGTATCCCTTTATTTCAATTCTTTGATTAATCAAATGATCAAAAGAACAGAGTGTTTCCATTCGTCACACAGCCTGTCCATCATGAAAAACCCTCACTGACTGAATGGAAAAAAAACTGCTCATAACATCCCTCCCTTCCCAATGTTCGGGCAGCCCGAACTTTACCAATATCCCTCACTGATTGGACAGTAAAACACAGAACCGAACAGCTCTGCCCTCCCATTGGCTGGGCTGTTGGAAAATCGTGGATGCAACTCACTATTTTGACAGAACAATAACAGAGAAATTCTAACACGTCTGCACTCGGATTGGCCCGGCTGTCTTTCAATCATGAATACCGCTCACCATTTGGACAGTGAAACAGACCTCCGAATATCACTGCTGTCCCATTGGCTGGGCCTTCTGTTCGTCATGGTTATCGGATAGTGATTGGACTGAATCTAACCTTCAGAACATGTCCACATTCCGATTGAATGGGTTGCTATTCAGTCATCGCGATCCCTCAGAATGATTAGACAAAAGATCCTAGCTCCCAACCACTCTATCCTTCCATTGGCTGTGTTGCATGTCCATCGCTGTGGTTCATCACATTGATTGAACAGGAATCCTTCTATCGGAAAACCGGAAGCCAATTCCAGAGATCCCCAGGGGAGTGGTCAAAGGAAGTGAAGTAATAAAGTGGTAGGGATCAATGATTAACCGATTGAGGTCAATTCATTATTAACATATGGGGCTAATAAAAGAGAGGTAGAATGAGAGGCAGATAGAGATAGAGAGAGACTGACAGAGGGAGAGAGAAGTGACAGGACATGGAGGTAGGGGCAGTGAGAGAAAGGTTGTGAGATATTGAGAGAGGGAGAGAGAGAGGGTGCTATGTGAGAGGCAGACAGAAGCGGAGAGACAGAGGCATAGAACGAGAACGATACAGAGAGAGAGATAGAGATATACAGAGAGAGAATGAGGGAGAGATATGGAGAGAAGCAGAGAGATACAAAGAGAACAACAGTGACAGTGAAATAGAGAGAGAGACATAGGGAGACACAGGCAGCGAGAGAGAGAAACAGAGAGAGTCAGAGAGATCGAGAGACACAGAGCGAGAGAGAGGCAGAAAGAGGGAAAGAAAAAGAATGAGATCGAGGGATTGAACGATTGAGTAATGGAGATCGTGCGAGAGAGAGAGACAGACAGAGTGTGAAAGAAAGGGACAGAGAGTAAGAGAGCGAGAGATTGACAAAAAACATGAGAGAAAAATACAGAGAGGGAGAGAGAGAGAGAAAGTAAGAGAGAGCGACACAGAGAGAAAGAGATAGACAGAGGGTGCAAGAGAAAGAGAGAGAGATAGATAGTCAGTGAGGGAGGGTGAAAGGGAGAGGGACAGAGAGAGAGAGAGCTAAAGACAGACAGGCAGACAAAAAGTATTTGGGTGATAGAGATATAAATTGAGAATTTGTGAGATAGAGATTGTGGGAGTGAAAGACTGGGTCGCAGGGAGTTTGGGAGCGAGAGAGTGTTGTCGAGAGAGAGAAAACTGTGTGGGAGAGTGAGAGTTTGTGTGGAACAGAAGGAGAATGATAGAGTGAAGCAGAAAGAGGGAGAGGTTGTGGGAAATAGAGATGAAGAGAGAGTGTTTGTCAGTCGCATGATCTGTAAACAATTCATCAGTACAATTCCTGATGCATGCAGAAGCCAGAAACCATGCCAGAGGGAGAGTGTGGGAAAGAGCTGAAAAGGAAGAGAGAGATAGAGAGAGTGTCGTCCACATTGGCCTGTACACTACAAATGCCTACATAGATAGCAGATCCTGTAAGCCCTGCAATAGAGAAAGAGTGTGGGAGAGGAACAGAGGGAATGATAATGGGAGAGAGGTAGAGAGAGATAGAGAGCGAGGGAGGGAACAGAGATATTGTGGGACAGAGGGAAAATTGTATCGGGAAGTAAGAGCGAGAGTCTGTGGGAGAGAAGGAGAGAAGGAGCGTGTGTTGTTCTCACGGATTAGAAAAAAAATCAGCAATAAAGATCCAAATACCTACAGAGGCAGCAGCCCATGAAATCTCTACAGGCGAGAGAGAGATTGTGGGGGAGAGAGACAGACTGAATGAGAGAAAATGCGGGAGATAGAGAGAAAGAGGGTTTGTGGCAGAGAGAGAGAGAGAGAAAAATATGGGATAACAAAAGAGAGAGAGGGTGGCAAAGAGAGAGTGATAGAAAGGGGGCGGGGAGAGACAGTGACAGTGTACGAGAGAGGGAGAGATATTGGGGAGAGAGAGAATATTTGCCATTCACACGGGCAATAAAAAGTTCATTAGTTAAGATCGAAATATCTACACAGACAGTAAACGAATGGAAACAGTGTAGTGAGAGAGGGAGATAGAAGAGAGAGAAAGAGAGAGGGGGAGAGAAACATAGAGTGAGACAGAGAGAGAAAGAGAGCAACTATTTGTCGTCCAACAGCCTGTAAACAGTTCATCAATAAAAACTCAATACGTACACTGACATGAAACTCTGGAATTTTGTTCACAGAGAGAAATGGAGGTAGAGCGAGACCGAGAAAAAGTGGGAGAGTGATAGAGAGAAAGATAGAGAGAATGTGGGAGATGGAGTGAGAGAGAGAGAGCATTAATATATTAATTGACTTGTTAAAACCTTTTTGTAGTTAAACGGGTATTGTGCATTAATTAACCCATCTAAAAAGCACAAAAAGCTACTGCTGGAAGACTTTCCGTGGAAGTTCCTTGGGAAGTTATCGGCACTGAGAAGTTGTCATGAAAATAAAGGAGCTTGAGCCAAAGGCGAGCCTGGATTAATTATTCCACTAGATCTTCTAACTGTAAATAACACAATAGTAAAAGATAAAAATTAAACGTTGCTGATTCATTGTTGTATTTGAACATTTCTGTCTCAATCCTCTGAAGAAAAAGAATAGGCCTGTTGCTAAGAATTTGTTTTATGGATTGGTGGAAGGACGCTGCAAAATTGCAACCATTGGCGATTCAGTAAATTATCCGGATCTGAACCCTATCAGGAATGCAATGCTGAAATTTAAATTTGGACCCGGGTTACTCCGTTATCCCGGAAGAAGCAAGGTATGGCTTTCTCGTTATCAGTACTAGTTAAAGGCAATCTAAGGTGTAAGGTATTTTCACAATGGAAAGTGGATGATTTGGATCATGAAGAGGTATTAATGTTTCTGTAAAATTTCTGGATATGGTCTGCTAAAACGATGATTTATTGGAAACCTAAGAAGCCTGGACGATCTTTGGCAGATATTGGAAATCAGATGTCTGTCCATGGAATTTAGCTAATGCATTTTTATAAGTGATAGTGGCGACTGCAGAGATTTGAACTTGAAATTCCGGAATCGGTGTCAGCATTTAAATACTGGTCCGTGCTCGTATTGCCCATGTTGATAGTATTTTAGTACTAACAGGAGTTCAGGTCCGGGGATGGGAATCTCCCCTGGAACAAATGAGCGTTGCCCTATAAACAAATTTTCGGGAAACATTCATTCCGTGTCAATTGTTTAGCAGTTGTGAACAACTATGTTGCATAAAAAAGCTTAGAGAATTCAATGATCACGCAATTTCACTGTCAAACAAATATTTAATGAATATCGCTAAATAAAGATCGGGCTACTGACAAGAGGCCTGAAAGTAGCTGTTATTCAACCAATTGGAGAGTTGGGACTCAAACAGTGCCTGGGAAGGGGGCCATAGCTGTTTAAACAGAAAATGAAAGCACGGGGATGGTTAATCCCTGTTTTTGTGGTGGATTCCTCAGTATCATTTCTTAATGAACTGCCCACAGCGAAAGAATCATTTTTTTAGTGATCCATGAAATGCATTCATCTGACACTGAAAATGATGATGATGACTGCCATTGTGGAATTGTATCGATGGCAGATTTTAAATCCTGTGATAACCATCTAATTGGTGGATTCCTTCAACGGTGCACTTCTGAATATGGCTTTCAGTTCAATGTCGTGCAGCTTGGAGTAGCTTGACTGCTATCTATAGTACCCATGAGGCAACCCGTCAAGGAGATTGAAAGTTCTAACTCCCTTAGGTTCTGAAATGACAATACATTAACACCCTCCAAACAGGTGGTCCTTCCTCGTAAGCTGGCAGGGCTCCACCTGTTTATCATTACTGATGTGGTTTCCAGCAAGATAACGCTACTTACTCAAAATGAGTTGAAGAGGGCTCAGATGTTGCTGGATCTGAAGAATGATACAGCAATCGTGTTTGGAAAATAAGGTGGAACTTAATTTTACTCGGTCAAGTCATTGATCCTTCCCAATAGATTAGCCAGTGATTTCTCAATAAAAAGTTCAGAAGCTCTGTTAACAGCTGAGAAAAAAGATTTTGGTGGGCAAAAATAAGATGTATTGGAAATGACATAGACAGATTGCAAATTTCGCAAATCCGAAATTGCAGACTATACTTCAAAATGCCGAGTAGTCTATAAAGGTTCTGATGACTTCCTTGAACAAATCACTGCTCAGTGTGAAACTTGTCTTAAATATGGCAAAGACAACTCCGTGTCCTGTTCTGAGCTTGCCACTGGCCAGCGAGTTTAATGTGCAGCATCAATGGCACCGGAGCATTATGACCAAGGGTAGGTGTATTTTAATTCGTATGTTTCTTATATATGGCGAAAAAAAATAGTGTATCCTCTGTAATGTACAGTAAAGCAGCAGGTTATGGAAAGTACCGGGAAACTGGCTTTTGAGTTGTGGAATGAGATGGGATTTATTAATGATCTCAAAGTAAATGCTCCTGTCGGGAAGAGTGATAGCATGATTACATTTCAACTTCAGTTTGAGAGCGAGAAGCTGGTGTTCCACACTGCTGCTCTGGAATTAAACAAAGGTACATCCATAGGCATGATAGCAGGTTAGGCCCTAGATAACTGGGCCGAATAAATACAAGGTAGGACATTTGCTTAACATAAGCAACTATTTAAGGAGATATTCAGTTCCTCCTATATAAATTATATTGAAAAGACAAAGAAAGATGGTAAAAGGGGGAATAAAGATTCCATAGTTAAGCAAGCAAGTTAAATATAACATAATGGTAAAAGCTAAGGTATACCAAATTGCAAAGGTCAGTGGCAGGTTGGAAGATCGGCAAACTTTAAAGATCGCCAAAGGGTTACTAAAAAAATATTTTTTTAAAGAAGAGAAAAGGTGAATTATGAAAGAAAGTTATCTCAAAATGTGAAAATAGATAGCAAAAGTTGCTACAAATATATTAAAAGAGAGAAAATAGCTAAGGTGAATTTTGGTCACTTGCAGGACGAGTCTGGGGAGTTAATAGTGGGGGATGCAGAACTGGCAGAGCCATTTAATCCATATTCCATGCCGTTTTCACGGCGGAGGAAACTAGTGCCACCATGATTGTTACAGGCAGTGCAGAGAAGGAGGGACGTGAAGAATCATCATCAATGGTGAAATAAGTGCTGAACATTACTGGGATTGAAGAGTGACAAGTCCCCAGGACCTGATGGCCTACATCCCAGGATCTTAAAAGAAGTGGGTTCGGAGATATTGGATGCTTTGGCCAAAATATTCCAAAATTTCCTGTATCCTGGAAAGGTGCAACAATATTGGAAAAACGCTAATATAACACCCTTATCCCACAAGAGGTGGAGAACGATTGTAGGAAACTGTAGGTCTCTTAGATTAACATCTGTCATTCGAAAAATGTTTGGATCAATTACTAATGAAGTAGCAATGGGGCATTTAGAAGGCCAAAATGAAACCCTTCAGAGTCAGAATGGTTTTATGTTGTGTTTGAAGATGTGCCCAGCAAAATCATGCAGATGTAGTACATTTACACTGCCAGAAGTTCTTTGATAAAATTCCACACAAACGATTGGCACACAAGTTAATAACACACGGACGTTTGGGTTATGTAATTGCTAACGAAGAGGATTGGCTAACCAACAGAAAGCAGAGAATAAGGGGAAATCGGTCTTTTTCCCGATGACAAGCTGTATAACTGTGGTGTCATAGGGTACTGTCCTTAGGCGCCAGTTATTTACAATCTATAGGAATCACATGGATTCATGGATAGAATGTGTTCTACCTAAGTTTGCAGATGACACCAAAATAGGTAGGAAACTTAGTTGCAATGTATAATTAAGAAATTTAAAAATGGATATGAGCAGGTTAGATGAATGGACACAATTGCCAGATGCATTTCAAAGTGGATAAATGTGACGATATTCAATTTAGTCAGAAGAATAAAATGGCGTCCTATTATTTAAATGGGCAGAACGTTCAGAATGCTTCACTTCAGACAAGTCTGATTGTCATTGGGCATGAATCGCTGAAAGATAGTATGCCCAAAAAGCAGGTAATAAAGTAGGCACATTGAAATTCGGCATGGATTGCAAGAGAAATAGAACATTAATAATAGGGAAGGGTTATTGCACCATATAAGGCATTTGTGAGAAATGAACTAGAGTTGTGCACAGTTCTGTTCCCCTCACTTGAGGGAAGATGTCGTTTCACTGGAGTTGGTTCACAGTAGTTTCAAAATATTGATTCCAGAGGTGTGGCGCTTGCCTCATGAGGAGAGATTGTGCTGTTTGGTCCCTATAACCGCTAGAGTTCAAAAGGATGAGAGGAGAACTTCTTGTGGCATATAAGATGCTAAAGGTGATAGGCAAAGTAGACATGGAACAGATGTTGCCTCTGGTGGGCATCGTCGAACGAGAGGCCTTATTTTTCGGCTACGTGGTGGTAGCTATAAGTCAGAGATGAGAAGGAATTACTTTTCTCAAAAGGTTGTGAATCTGTGGACCTTACTACGTCAGAGTGCAATAGATGACTACAAAACAAAACTGCGGATGCTGGAAATCCAAAACAAAAACAGAATTACCTGGAAAAACTCAGCAGGTCTGGCAGCATCGGCGGAGAAGAAAAGAGTTGACGTTTCGAGTCCTCATGACCCTTCGACAGAACGAAGGGTCATGAGGACTCGAAACGTCAACTCTTTTCTTCTCCGCCGATGCTGCCAGACCTGCTGAGTTTTTCCAGGTAATTCTGTTTTTGTTTTGCAATAGATGACTGCCTACTAAATAATTTAAGGAGGAGATAGACAGATTTTTAATTAATAATGGCTTGAAAGATTATGCGATGTGGGCGGGAAATTGTAGTTGAGGCCGAAATGAGATCATCAATGATCGGATTGAACGGCGGGGTATGCTCCGGGGGATGAATTGTATACACCTACTGCTATTTCTTATAATCTAATGTAATGACAAGAGTGCCATTGTCGAGAAACCCATGGAGAAATTGGCAGGATTAGGAACACTAATGAAACTCCTCAGAGGTAATAGTGGGGGAATTTGCCAATGAGGAATTATGAGATATGTGCAAAAATTTTACCATCATTGCTACGCATACTGCAGCTAATAAGCCCGTTTAGCAATGGTCATTGTGAAGAAGTCATGTGGTGTTAGATGATGTGTTACACAAAATATCGGCTGATCAGCCAGGTTGTAAATAGCAAACAGTGCTAGCTTGGGCAGTGCATCCAAATAAATCTGTACGAATATTGGTGAGGGACTGTCCATACCAGTTGGGGTATGGAAGAAAACTGAAGTTGCCTTCGGTTGTGTTAGATGCTGCCCCTGCTTAGGAGGAACTAGCAAACTAGCGTACGGTCCACCTTTTCTGCTCAACTGAAAGATTTGCTTGCGGGCAGAAAAAGTATCATTATCGCTGAGCCTTCAGGCAAAATGAGGCCAGCAAGACAGAAACAAGTCACACCATCGGAAATACGATTTAGACAAGGAGACATGGCTATTATATAACCAAAGGCTGGAAAATGTTGAGAGGAACAATAAAAGTAATGGGAAAGTAGTAGATTCGCTTCATGGCAATGAAACAGTTGGGGTACATTTGTTGTGGTTAATCGTTAGTGAACATAAATTTGCATGTTCTGAACATTTCATCAAACATGAAAAGGCACCGTCCCTGCATTTGCACACACATTGAGCTGTTATGAAGAACAGACGATGGAATATAGAGGGTTGACTGACTACAAACAAAGTAACACTGAGGTACAGGGTGAAGCTATTGTTTTAAAGGTGCAAGGAGGCAAAGAAGCAACAAAGTTCAAATACATACCAGAAGTGACCAGGGTGTGCAAGGATGTCACCATCATAAGGAAGCAGGAAATGCCACTGGCAAATAGAAACATTGGCTAAACATGTCCGATGATGGAAATGAGACCAACCATGTCGATTGTCAAACCGAGGTAAGGATGTGGAAAACCAGAAAGTGTTGTATGATTTATGGCAGTAGAACAGAAATTGGTTGTGACGTTGTGAAAAAAAAAGTCCTAGACCTGCCGAGGCGGTTCTGTCCGCATGGGAGAAAGATCATATAGTAGAAGTCCAAAACAGGGAGAGGAATCTAAGTTGAGGCCACAGTTTAACAAAGGGTGCATACACCAAGCTAGGTTCTGAATTGGAGTAGAAGTCCTTATTACCTAGAGATTCTAGTGACTGCTAATAAATCGGAAAATAAATTGAAAAGGGAACCAAATGGAAAGACATAGAAAGTTTCACGGAATCTGGCATATTTTGAATTACTTGTCAGAGGATATCCAGCCTTATCTCACAGGTTGATCTGTAGAGAAAATGTACACTCAGGTGGCCTATATGAGGACAAAGTGAGCTCAGTATCCGGAGGCTTCGAAGGAGATGTGGATGTAAGGGTGTCAGTGTGGAATCACTTACAGCAGGGAAAGTGAGTTTGTAGATTTATTTGACCTATTTCAGCATCCTAATTCTTGGGAATGCAATGAGATTGATGTGATGTCTCGGAATTCACAGGTTTTGAAGGATTTCTTTTTGGTAACCACCTAAATAAGCTGGAGATATGGAAGCAAAAGTGTATTTATGGTTTGAATGATGCATCAAGAGTTTTGCAGTTCTGTCTGAGGTTTTTGCTGTTGAAAACTGGTTGCAGTCAATTAAAGGAAGAGCCCGCGATTTTCCATTGGAACCATAAGGAGAACCTGGGTGCAATCTTTACCATGCATCTTGATGATTTCCTGTTGGGCAGCTCTCTAGAATTTGAAGTGTGCCTAATTAAGACGGTGACGATCGATTTCAATGGCAGACCTAAGTCTTCTAGGACCTTTAAATGCACAGGTCATGAGTTAGGCATAGCAGGTTAGAAGTGACAATGAGTCAGCAATTTTATCTAGAAACTGCTAATCCAATGCCAATAACTAGTGATAGATCCTCACAAAAATAAGATCATTGTTAGTGGGAATTTTTTTAAAAATGCTAAAATAAAATACAGTAAGAATTTATGAGAAATCATTAAATTATCAAGGCAGACATGGCTGTTAAACATATTAAGAGTAGAAGATTACCAGAAAAAAAAAACGTTGCACATCCTTGAGAGTCAGACTGGAGACAAAGAAACAGACATAAGTTTGATTAATTGTAATCCCCTCTCACATAGGGAGTTTAAGAAGGTTTTAGCTTAGATATAGGAAGACAAACAACGGACAGAAACTGTGGTTCTGATGAAACACAAACAGTCTTGGTTTGTGAGAACCAAGAACTTTGCGTACGTGTTTTAATTTTGCCTGGATAATATAATTATGTAAGCTGCCTTTACAATAATTGGTTAGCAAAATCACATGTTTATGTACTCAATATTATAGGGTTAGCATGGGATCGGATTGTTGGTTATTGATTGCTTGTATTCAAATATACTCAAACGAATTATGATAAGTAAAAGTGCAATAGTAGTGAAATGTAATCAATCTGGGAGCTGGGTCTTCGTTCATAGGAATGATTGCAGCTCCCTTGCATCTGCTTGATTTAAACTGGTTAAAGGAAGCCTGAATGTCTTTGGATGCTGTGTGGTCGGGGATTGTAACCTTTCCTCTTCAAATGGCCTATGTGGTAGTTGCAGGTTTGGAGGGAATACCCTCTTCAAATGGCGTAGTTGATGGGAATCTCCCAGACCTCTGTGAAGATCTGGTGAGCATTTCCATTTTGAAAGATATTCTCCAATTCTTCGCTTCAAACTGGAAAGCAGGTAGGAGTGCTAATCTGGATAGACCTGATTACACAGAGGTTAGTTTAATTTTGAAAGTGTAAATTGCAGTTCTTAAACAGTTTTAAAAATTGAGCTTTGATTTTTGGTAAAGTTTTCAAAAGTGATTTTACAATTTTAAAGTGTTGACAACAGCAGGCATGATTTTAAATTTTGCCAGTTTTTTTTATTTGTAAGCCTGTTCCCAGAATGTGAAGTCAAGATCAAGACCTTGACAAAGTTTGGAAGAAATCTAATTTTAACTCAGTTACTGAATCAATCATAATGCAAAAAAGTCAAAGTAATTTAAGGTGTTACTTTTGAGACAATAAATGATATTTCAGAAGAAGGAAATAAAGCAAAACATGTCAATGCATGATCGCTGTTTTATAACTTGTACGAGGATACTTTATTTGACGGAAAAGCCAATCTGGACAATCTGAAGGACATAAAATGGTAGCTATTGCTGGTATAAAACTGTATTTCGAAAGGAGTAAGGATAGGAGAAATAGTTAGTGAAAGAGGAGACCAAATACAGCCTGTTGTAAAGTTAAATGAATTTGGTAATATCGCCATCAACTGGGACATTGGAAACGCACAGTGGGAGATAAGCAAATATCTATATAAAGCGATCTCCTTTGACATGAATAGTTAACATGGCCTAAAGCTAAGGAAACATTTTAATAGATCAAGACAATTGAGAAACTGACCTCAAGAGAATCTTAGGGAGATCGTAGCGAGAAAGAAAAACAATTAAAACTAATCGGAATCTGTACTTCAGACAATTGGAATGTTATGGAGAAATAATACTTTACAACGGGAAATGCTAAATAGATGTATGAATGACTATATATAAATCTGCATGCGAGCAGCAAAGAATAAGACCACAAGATTAACACCATGATGACAGGCAGTATTTAGTGACTCTAAGAGAGAACCTGCCACTGGAAATGAAGATACTGCGCCATTTAAAGATAGGATAAGAAGCTGCATTGCAGAGTTCTATAGTTAGATTAAAGAATTTGAGGTAGGACATGAGACAACAGCAAGAGATAGAAAATTGGCAAGAGTGGGGTGCCTGCACAAGTGGATTAAGATTAGGGAACTCATTTCACAAGGAGAGCCATTAAAACAATTTGTAATATTTTGGATATAAAACAGAAATTCCAGATAACTTACCATGCCCAGATTCCAAGTGCGGTGGAAGGAATGAACAAAAATATAAATGCATATATAGCAAAAACAATTCAGGAGACAGGGAACAGCGGGGCCACGGTATTGTCCAGCCTTCTGCTGCGCCTTAGTGCTAAACCAAAAACTACTACCATGGTCACCCCATTGAATTGATAACAGGAAGGGCAGTGCAGTTAACTGAAGGCATTACACTTGGAGGAGGTGTAGGGCACTGAAAGAACAATACGGGGCAAAGTAAGGGAATTAAGTCTTCAATTACGTGAGTTGAGAAACAAAGTTAGAGACTGACAGAAGATGAAGGATATGGAAACAAGCAAAGCCAAGAAGAAGCAAATCACCTAAGTGAAGAATAATGTGCTAGCCAGTGTGAGCCCTGAGCAACAGGTTATGCTGCAGGGGGCATGGACTATATGAGGTAATTATGACATGTAATAAGTGCAAACATGTGGATATGAAAATTGGAAATAAATGGAGGCCTGACACACAGTGAAAGATATATAATGAATAGACAAGTGGTAACCTGGACAACGGGAGCAAGTGTTAATGCTTCAGCAGATCCACTATCCTGGCTATGGGCATCTCAGCACTGGCATGGGAAGCAACCAAGATCAACGTCAATAGTGACAACTGCCTGCACTCTGTGCAGTACATTCTACTTCTTCAAGAAGGATTTGGGGAATGGATAAGAATGCTCTACACCTGGATTAATGATCAACTCACTACATGGACACATCAAACGAACAATTGGGATCAGGACCACCATTTGTGATCACAATAAGTGTTGTCAGAGTACATTATATTTAAAGCACCAAGGCATCCAAACCAGATAACAACACTTGAGTGTTTAGAACGAGAGCTGGACTGGGTTGGAGTTATTGGGGATGTAAAACGTATGCGTCCCCTCCAAGTTATTCAGCAACAAGCAATGGAATGCATCAAGAGATGAATGTGAACGCCAGATGGACAGCCCTACCTTCCTTTCTTTGGGAATTGCGCCTTGAGGGAGAATATTGTCAAGGAAAATGTAAATATCTATTAGATGGCCTTGGTTGTTATGATACACGATTTTTACTTTGACTACGTGATAATATCAAATACCTACTCAATATCCAGGTATAGTAGGTCCCTCTACAGATTCAATACTCAGGTTAGGAAAGACAAAACCATTATTGCCTTATGTAACTTTGGACTCCATGGAAGTGACAAATAATAACTCAGGACTACTTTCAGTATAGCAAACTACATTTCCCTGTCACCAGAATTCCATAAAATGTGCAAGGAGCCTATTGGAGAAGGCAGTTAATAATTAAAAGCAGCGAATTCTTTCAGGAATTAAAGCAAAGGCACAAGCTAGTTTATAAAGTAATTTTTCAGAGCCATCAGAATGCGAGTTGGGAATGTCAATTCCATGCATTATTCTTGTCAGATCAACGACTTAAATGAATATGCCTCCTAAATATTTATAGGGATTGCCTGTGGGTTGCACTTCAGTGAGCGCAGAACAGAGCATGCCCTGACATCGTTGAAGTTACAAGGAGAACTTCTGCTATGAATCATTAAGCAGGCTGTTTAGGTAATATTAGATACAGCTGAATCGCAAGCCACAGGGAGGGAATGCGAGATGCTAGCACAAGATTTAATTAAGGAGGTAAATTCCAACATTGACGATATCAGGTTCGGAACAATTCCCGAAAAAAATTTCGAATTAGTTTACCAATTACACCTAATAAATGTACGCAAGGAGCGCAAGGAGTTGCTAATTTGCTACCTCAAGGTGGAGGAAAGGATGCAATTAGAAAATTTATCATAGCCATTCCCCAAGAAAATCGTCCAACTGGGATTTCCTGAACAGCTACAGGTTTGAGTCCCTAGGAGTAGACAAAGGGGGGATCATATTCTGTGTAGGGCTATCTGGATATATATTCATTGTAACAGACATAGTACTGATGAGTGCTAGAGACTGTTCTTCAGAATCAAGGAATTACATTGTGAGCACATGCCAAGTGATGGAGGTATTTACAAACACATGGAAATTTACATTCAACGCTGTACCAATACAGGAAGCACTTTGGGCAATTGAGGTATCCTCCACTCTATGATGCTTCATGACCGGTGAGGCCTAGTTCTTTAATGCGGAATTACTTGGTGCTGCCAACTCAATTTTATGCCTACAGGTGACCGATCCATTTACTTTAGGAGACTTCTATTTGCCAGACAGAATCAAAGGATGCTTGTTTGATCCATTGGTGGGAAGGCACATTGTTCACTGATCAACCTACTGTCAGAATAGAACTCAAAGCATGGTGGGAGGCAAAAACATAGCTCAAAAGTATGTCGAAGCACCTAGAGAGCAGATCGAGAAGGTGTATGTAGAATGGATTTAGTCAGCCAATCGTCCAGGAGCTCTGCCCAATCATGCGACGGCCGGGAGGTTGATGAATTGGTTGGACATTTTTAGAATGTGGATGTCGATTGTCACATAAATCAAGCTCTTTTGGGCTATCAGACTCTATTGGCAACAAACTAATACCTGGAAATTAACTCTCAAGTCACAGAGAGTAAAAAGTCAAATGTGCACAACAGTTCCACGACCTATGCATACTCCAAGGGAGAAGACAGGAGATGGAGACATTAGGTTGTCACAAACAGGTGTCTTAAAAATCCTCTGGCGGTTGGGATGACTGGACACCCGATGGACCAGAGGAGGAATTCCCATCTTAAGGGGTGGCCAGCTTTTGCTTTGCCAAGGGACAAAATCTAGGACTGTTGGGTGGGATATAAATATATATATATATACATTATACAAGAAAGCACATTAAGAATCTGCTGAACAATCTTAGAATCTCCTGGGCGCCATTGGTGCTAAGCATATTAACAGTTGAGCAGCGGCAAATCGACATTGCAAAAAAAGTGTGTTTGAGTTTTTGTGCGATTTACACAGAAGTCACGAGGTGAGATAATGTCCAGTAACAGGGAGGACTGCCTGTGTTAGGAAGGACAATGCAAATGGTGCAATGATGCAGTGCTGCCTTGAGAGCTAGACAGGAGAAAATGCATGGCATTAAGATTGAAGACGTGTACTATCTCTCAGATAGGAAGGAGTTTTTGCTTAGATATGGTAGGACATAAAGTGGGCAAAGAAGGCACTTTGATGAAACACCAACAGGCTTGAGTTGTGAGAACAAAAGCCTTTAAGTACTTTTTAATGTTGATTGGATAATATAATTACGTATACATCCTTTAAAGGAATTAGTTAGCTAAATCATATGTTTGCATACTCAATATGATATTGTTGGCATTGGACTGGTGTTTTGGTTACCGATTGGATGTATTAAAATGTATACAAATGTATTATGTTTATAAAAATTGCAAAAGTACTGACAGGTAATCAATCTCGGTGCTGGGTCCACATTTTTAGGAATGATTGCGACTCCCTTGCATATGCTTGGATAAAAACCGTGAAAGGAAGCCTGCATCACTGTGGCCGCTGTGTGATCATGGAATCTATATTTTCCTCTTCAACTGGCCCATGTGGTAATTGATGGATTGGAGGCTTTACCTTCTGCAGCCTGTAAATGGTGGTTGAAAGCTGTACTATAAAGACGGGGAACAGAAGGGGGCACATGGTGGTGTAGATGTTCGCCTGTTTAGGGGCGGGTGGTGAATGCGGACTGAAAAGGAGCGATTTAAAATGTAGTCTGTAAAGAGGAGTGTTGGCATCTAAAGGTGAATTTTGGATGATGGTGTTAAAATGCGTGTTTGTGTGGAATTGGTTCTGAAAAGCGGTTTGCAATGTGATCTGTGTAGGGGAGTGTGGACTGTGATCGGTAAAGTGGGCTGTGGTTGGTGGTCTTAGAATAGGGTGTGGAAGGTGGTCTGTTAAGTCGGATACGGTGTTTGGTCCCTGGAGTGTAAGTGCAAGGTGGGATGCAAAGGGGGGAGTGAATGGTGATCAACAAAGGTGAATTTGGAAAGTGTTCTGTAAGTGGTAGGGGTGTGGAAGTTTTTCTGCAAGTCTGACTGTGGAAGGTGGTCTGTAAGCAGCAGGAGTGGGGAACAAGGCCTTTTAAGTTGTGGTGTGGAAGTTGACCTGTGAATTGGGGGTCTGGAAGGTTGTCCATAATGTGGAGGTGTGAAGCCGATCTTTAACCTGGGAGTCTGGAATGTTGTCTGTAAAGCGGAGGAGTTGAAGGTCGTCTGCATAGTGTGGTGTGGTGAAGGAGGTCTTTAAAATGGGAGCCTGGAAAGTAAGATGTAAGTTTTGGTCTGGATGGTAGTTTGTAAGGTGGGTTTGGTGAAGGTCATCTATAAAATGGGGTTGTGGAAGGTGGTGTGTAAAGGGGTGGGTGAATGGTAGCCTGTAAGGGAGTGCGGAATATGTTCTGTAAATGCAGGGGGTTGGAAGATTGCATATAAAGTGTGGGTTGAAAGGTTTTCTGAAAAGCGGGTGTGTGGAAGGGGGTCTATAATGTGAGTGTGTGTTATGTTTACGATAATGTGAGGGGTTGTGCAATGTTGGTCATTAAAGTGGGTTTGGAAGGTTGTCTGTAAATTGGGGAGTGGAAGGAAGTCTGTAAAGTGGGGATTTGGAAGGTGGTCTGAAAATTGCTGTTGAGTAATATGACCTATAATGTGAATGTGCAGAATTTGTTCTGTAATGTGGGGTTATAGAAGTTTGTCTTTAAAGTTAGATTGGAAGTTTGTCTGTAACATGCTCGTGTGGTCGGTGGTATATTATGTGAGGGTGTGGAATGTGGCCAATAGTGTGGGGATTACAAAATTGTTCTGCAAAGGGGTTTGGAATGTTTTCTGTAAATTGAGTGTTCTGAGGGTGGGCTGTGAAGGAGACAGTGGAAAGTTGTCAAAAAATGGGAGTGTATAAGTTGCTCTGTAAAGTGCGGTATGGAATGTCGTCGTAAAGGTGGTTGTAGACGGTTGTTTGTAAATTAGGGATGTGGAAGGTGGTCTGTAAGTTGCATAGTTTGAAAGGTGGTCAATAATGTGAGGGTGTAGAATGTAGTATATTACCAGTAGGTGTGCAAGCTTTTCTGTATAGTGAGTTTGTAAGATTGCCAGTGAATTGAAGCTTTAGAAGGTGTGTTGTAAAGTGAGAGTTTGGAAGCTGGACTATAAACAGAGTTTGTGGAATGTGGTCTGTACTTTTGTTGAGGGTCAGGTAGTTTTCACCGTAGCGGTGCGAAAGGAGGACAGTAAATAGGGTTCTGGAGTATTGTCTGTAAATTTGGGGTGAGGAAGGTAGTCTGCAAACTCTGCGTGTCACAGATAGTTTTGAAATGGGGCGTGGATGATGAACTGTAACATTTGGTTGTGGAAGTTGCGCTGTAAATTTGTGTTTGGAAGGTGCCCTCTAAAGGTTGTGTGTGGAGGCTTGTTTTAGGATCGCGTACCCTGGACCTGTATGCTCCCTGGGCAGGAAGGTCATTTTTGGCTTGGAGGAGGTAAGAGAGTGAATCCACTTCAACAGCTGCCACTGTTTCTGCTCAGGAGAATTTGGATTCAAACCACCGCATTCACACTGTTGAGCCAAATGGAGCATTTTATTGATCAAGGAATCGACTGTTTCCCCAGTCTGCGAGACGTTGATGTTTAATTTGGGCCTTTCGTTCACCTTTTCAGGATGCGAAAAAGTGAGAAACATTTTTAAAGAGTCATAGAATTTGGAGTGTGATTTATCAATGGTTTGCTTTGACATCGTCTGTAGTTGGCCCAATGGAATGACGCAATGGGCACACTAATTGTGCTGCCAAATTTTCATTTGTTCGTGCAGCAGAGCATAACACCAGAAATATAGGAGCAAATAAAATTGGAGAAACAGTAAATTACTTTAGCTTTCCAGCCTGCTCTGCCATCCAATACAGTCATGGCTGATCCTCTTTCGACAGGCAACATTCCCGCTCCCTCACCATACCCATTGAGGCCTTTACAAGTCTTGAAATCTCTCTATTTCCCTCTTAAATATATTCACTGACTTGTCTCAAAAGCCGTCTGTGGAACAGAATTGCACAAGTTCACCATGCTCTGAATGAACAGGTTCCTCCTCATCAAAGCGTTAAATGGCCTGGGCTGTTATCTCAGATTTTGACACTTTGTTCTGATGCACACATCATCCGTACAACCCCTTTAACCCGAGCCAGACGAAGCATCATCCCTGGATTCAGTCTGTCCATCCCTGTCTGAATTTTAGATTTATCAACAAGATCCCCTCTTCTGCTTCTAAAATAAAGAAAATTCATGCCCATTCCACTCTATTTGCCCTCATTGGTCAACTTATCTTTGGAATGAGCCTGCGAAACTTTCACTGCTCTCCCTTAATGGCATGTATATACATTTTCAGAAAAGGGATACCAAAATACACACATTACTCCAGGTGTGGACTGACCAAGGCCCCATAGAGCTGCAGAAAGGCTTCCTTGCTCCTGTGCCCAACTCCTCTCTCAATAAGGGACAACATTCTATGTGCCTTCTGATATGCCTGTACTACCTGCTTGTGTGCTTTAAGTGATTGTTGTACAAGGCAGTTCCTTCCACCTCTTAAAGGACAAGGAGGGATGGGCAATATGTTATTGGCTGGCCAGCGATTCACACATCCCATAATTGAAATATTAATAATATTGTGATATGTTATGCCAATCAAGATGATTAAAGTGTACAATGTGTGGGCCAGTACAGGCACTCCTGATCTATCTTTTCTTCATTCCAATTGTCAGGAGGAAGGAACAGAGCCTGCTGTTGTTATCAGAAGAAAGCTCCATTCCCAGGACACCTCGGAGGAAAATGAGAAGGATGAAATCAAAACAGCAGAGCAGCCCCAATGTTCTCCTGCAGCCGCCCCCAGCACAGTCACACAAACGGATGGATCATTGAGCAAGGCTCCGGCTCACCATCTTGTGCTCATTACGCACATACGTGTCCACAGCAGGCGCAGGCAAAGACGGCCAAGCTCTCTGGTACGCAGAGGGCTGCTGGAGAACAGGTACCTGCTAAAGCCGAGTCCGAAGATGAGCCTCTGGATGTGGTCATGGAGATTATGTGGGATTTTCAGAAAGATTCAAAGAAACATCATTCTGTGGTTTCAGATTCCATCAACAGAGTGGCACGGGAGAATGACGAGACTGTCCGTGTGCTTTCTGATGCTGTGTCTCCGATATGTGAGTACATGGCAGTCTCCATGGGAAGCGTGGTGGATGCCATCGAGTTTCTGCCGGATATGCGCGAGGACCTGGACACCATCGCTATGACAATGGCTGTTTTCTAGAAGTGGTTAAGTGAGAGGGAGGCAAAACACTTTGATCTCCTTGCTGGTAATCTTTCTCCTAAAGGGCTATTTGAGGTGACCTGGCTGACGCAAAGGAAGCAGGAACATTAGGGCCGAAATGCCGGGCTGAAAACACACAGGACAATCCATTCTGTCCAGATATTCCAATTCCAATCTGCCTGTAGCCCTTTCATGTGCAGCTGTTCAACATGGGCAGGAGGAAGTCGTTCCCAGTATGCCGGGGCCCACCATGAAATGGACCAGCAGACTGTGTCCACTCTGCCATCACAGAAAATATGTCATGGTTGTCAGCAGCTGAAAAAATAAGAAGATCTAAGTAGACACTTGTGCCACGGGAGTACAGTTATTGTATACAATGTGTTTCACGTATAGACATCTGTTCTCTTGCACATCTGGTCATTGTCCTGGGATCCTAGTTGCTGTCAGTTGCTGCACTGTAGACGTATACTCCATCCCTACTAGGCAAATTCACCCTGGTGCCACAAGGACTGGTTTTCCTTCAGTGAATACACGCATATGCATGGAGACAGCACACATGGACAAGGGCGATGAGATCCCTGAATGACAAGCCTCCTTCTCACGCTTTGCAACTTAACACAATTCCCTGGAGGATCAAAAGACAGACCTTTACCTTGGCTTAAAGGAAAGGCTATCCGCATGATCCCTTGTCAGGCGTGATCATTCAAACATTTAAATGGCAGCCTGCAATCTCAGTCTGGTGAATGCCACTAGCATGGGCGCTGTGAACATTCACCTCCATCTCTCCATTCACCCCTCAGCCTGACAGCGGCCGAGGGTCAATGTCTCAGAATGAAGGTATTTCAGCATCTTGCTGGGGTCCCGTTATTTTGAAGACCCTTAGGACCAGATCTACTGCCATGTGGACAACACTAAAGAGTGTGAGTTTCCACATGTGCACAGCAATCAAAATTCCTTTATTAGATATGTGCCACTTTATTGGCGACATTGAGGCCTACACAGCACCAGGGACAGTACTCGAACCAGAACATTTTGCTGCTGGACAGTGAGGGGATGGCTTTTTCCCTGGACTGCTTTTCTGTGGTGATCATATGTCTTGAATTGCCAAACCAGCTCCAGAGCATGTAATCCTGTCACCTAAACTTTCCGCCAATTACTATCAAATCTTCTGCAATGTCATATTCATACTTCTCTGCGGTAGCCTGGATGCTCCCTGCTTCACAGTTGATCGGAATGCAAAAAGAAAACTGGACATGCCTTCCGTTCCACCGGATCCCAGTTCCTCACTGTTCCCAAGTGCCACCCTGGCACTCCCCATGGACCTTTTCAATGTCACCTTTGTAGTCATCCTCCATGATCCTCTCGAACTATATTAGCATTTGTCCTCCCACACTAAGACATCCAAATCCAACGTTTTACCGAAACCCTCTCCCCTGACATATATTAACCTCAGATGGCAACCAGGCACTCAAAATCAATCAACAGTTCCCACTATGTCCCTATCCCCATAGCGCTTACGGACACACCCTTTAATGTCAAGTTTCTTCACACACATTTACCGAACATTTGCAGACCATCTTCCACACCTCCCTTTACACGTCACCTCCCACAACTGTCTTTACAAACCACTTTCCACACCCGCTTTACAGGCCACTTTCCATGACACACTTAACATGCTATCTTTCACACCCCCTTTACAGAATACTTTCCAAATCCACACTTTGCAGACCATCTTCCACACACCCTTTACAGACACTGATTCAAACTACAATTTACAGGCCACCATCTACAAGACCTTTCACAGGGCAACGTAGACCCCGCCGCCTCCCAACCTCCATCCCCCACCTGCACACCTCCCTCCCCACCCACCTTTAGGACCATCGTCTTCAGCCCACTATCCAGATCACCTTTACAGGACACATTCCACACCACCTTGTAAAGAAAGCCTTCCACACCAGCGCTATACATGCCAGCTTCCACAGGCCCCTGTACAGACCACAATAGACAGACTAAAAAAGAGGGGGCCTTCCCAATCCCATTTCAGACCACGCTGCTAACCTCGATGTTGCGTTGCATCTGCTGTATCACTCCCAATCCCCCTTTCAGAATTTCCCTCTCTTTTCTGACATCCATCAAATAATTTTTCACACCACCTTCCATGCAGCCTTTACAGCCCACCTTCCACAAGCCACATTATAGACCAACAACCACAGCCTCTTTATAGACCACCTTCCACACACCACTTTACAGACCACCGTCCACATGCCACTTGATTGACTGACATCCACAAACCTCTTTACAATTTACCTTACAATGCAACCTAACAGAGCAATTTTGTCAGGTTTCAGGTCAACTTCCTTCCCCCCTTCTACAAATCGCATTCCACAAAAGCAGTCTTTTACAGACCTCCCTGCAGACCAACTTCCACACCCACGTAATAAACCACGGTGTACATCACACATTACAGGCCACATTCCACATCACCACTTTATGGACCAGCTACCAGACCACCCATTATGCTCCACCTTGCAAAACCCTCCCTTTTACCGACCTCCTTCTAAACTCCTTGGACAGAGGACCCGCCCACCTCGTTCCTTCTGGTGTACGAATACAATCCCACTTTTAAACTTCGCTCTTCTCTCTCTCTCTCTTATATGACCTTCTTCCAAATCTTCTGGATGAACACCCCACCCCCCATCCAGTCCCCAGATTTGCTTCGTGCCTTTCTCCCATTCCTCGCCTTCATTCAGCTGGGGCTGAGACCCCGGCACCAAGGTGAGCGGGCAGAATGGGGAGGACTTCCTGCAGTGTCAGCCAACTGAGAGAAGGTACTCCCTTACCCGCTGCACAACAGGTTTCCAGGCCGTGAATCCGAATGTTGAGAATTCCTGCTGGAAATGGAGTGAAGCTTTGACCGGCCTCAAGATTCCAGTGTGATGACCCGCTAATGAGCATTCATGAAATGCAAATTTAGTTCCCTACCTTCTGCAGTTATAAAGGGGAGCTGTCCTTACACCACCGTGAATGTGGTGCAGGGAGATCCCAATCAAATTTGGCAATTTCGGTAAAATATTCTGTATCCTCCCTTCAACATCTTCCATCTTCGGCCACCGCAATTCCTGCTACTGGAACCTTGTGTCAATAACACCTAGGACCTTATTCAAAAAGTGGTCAATCTTTTAATTGGACCGGCCATAACAATAAATGGTCGGATAGTCACGTACCTGTATTGGTTAATTGCTTTGAGGTCACAAAAAATGTATTTGGCTGGATGTATAACTGTACATTTTCCTCAGATAAATTAGATCACACTGTTCCAGCACTGACTTTAATTGATGTTACTATCCATGGGAACTGATTATCTCTGTTAAATATTAGTCCCATTGCGTTGAAAACAGCAATTTCACACAGTGTCCTTTCTAATCTTTCTAATTATGGAATATGTGTTATATATTTTACAGGTCTGGATTTATTTTCACTTATTTTTCAATTGATTAGATTTGATGATCACACACCCGGAAGAAAAGAAAGCGTTGTCCATCCAACCCTGTGAAGTTTAGTTTTAGGCATATATGAAATAAATATAACAAATATACATATAAATACAACACCAGCTTCAGAAATTGAATTGCTGAATTCAGCCGAGATTATTATTCGTGAATTGACCAATATATATTATCTGACCTTTATTTAGAATCTGGCACGTTAAATTTAAAATCTCTTTCATGTTTCTCTGGCTCTGTCTGTTTGCCTGTCTCTCTGTCAGTCTCTGTATCTCTCTCTCACTGTTTCTCTCTTTATTTATGTCTCCCTCTTTGCCTCTCTCACTTTCTCTCACACTGTGTCTCTCAGCCTCTCGCTCTCTCTCTCCTCTATCACTCTGTCAAGCTCTTTCTCTTCCCCAGTGGCTTTTTCTCTCTCACTCCCTCTCTCTGTCTTCTTTCTCCCTCTGTTTCTTCCTCACCGTCAGTCACTTTTTCTCATTCTGTCTCCTTCCCAGTCTCTCTCTGTGTCTCTTACTCTCAAAGTGTCTCTCTGTCTTGTTCCATCTGTAGATAACTGTATCTCATTCACTGCCTCTCTCCCTCTCCATGTCTTTCTATCAATATCTGTCTCCCACTCTCTGTCACTCTCTGTTTCTTTGTATTTCTAACTAACTCCCTCATTATATCGCTCTCACAATCGCTGTCTCACACTCTGTATCTCTGTCGCTCTCTCTCTCTCTCTCTGCATTTCTGTCTTTCTCTCTTTGACTCTCTCTCATACATTCTTTCTCCTTCTGTCTCGCTCTCACTCCCTCTATCTCTGTCCCTGCATTTCACTCTCCCCCTTTCTCCTCTCACCATTTATCTTTGTCTCCCTCTCTCACTCTCTCTCTCTCTCTAGCTCTCTCTCTCTCTCTCTCTTTCTCTCTCTCTATATTTCTCTGCCTCTCTCAGTCCTCCGCACACAGTCTCTCTCGCCCTCAGTCTCTGTCTCCCACACGTTGCCTGTCTATCTCCCTCTGTTCCTCCCTCTCCCTTTCTTTCATTTTCGCTCTCTCTAAAAATCTGTCTGACGCTTATCCCTCTGCCCCTCTCTCTTTGACTGTAGTTCTCTCCCTGTCTCACTCTCTCTCAATTTCTCTATCACTCTCTTTATCTCTGTCTCTCATTCTCTGTCTAAATATCTTTCTCTCCTTCTGTCACTCTCTCTATCAGCCTCTGTTTCTGACTCTCTCTCTCTCTGTCTTTGTCTTTTACTTTCTCACTGTCTCTCGCTCTCTCAGCGTTTCTCTCTCGAACGATGTTCCTCTCTCAAATGCTCTCTCTCTGTCTCTTCCTTTCTGTCCCTTTCCCTTTCTCTCTTTTCAATTCCCCTTTAACCCCCAGTGCTGACCGTGAATTGAATGTTTACCACTTACCCCTTGACGCGTAACTTGTTTCCTCTTTACGACCTCAGATCCCCTGACCATTCCCCCGGTTCTCTGGGAGTTGTCGTACCTTTTGTGATAGAAAGATTCCTGTCCAATCATTGTGAGTGATCGTGTTGAAAGACAGGTACCTCAGCCAAACGGAATGTGGATATATTATGAAGCTGAATTTCTGTCCAATTGATGACCGATAATGTTGATGGAAATACAGCACAGCCAAAGGGAGGACAGTGATTTAATTAAGTCTATATATCTGTCCAATCAGTGAAGGGTAGCCATGATGGTCAGGAAACATGGCCAATTGAAGTTTCGGTGATTGATTGCTTCTCATTATTCAATGATTTGAAGAAATGGAAGAATGGATATTTCAGCACGTTCACAACTGATGACTTAACGGGGTCTGTGGCAACACTTAAATCCCAATATTAGTTCAGCAGCTAAGGTGCTGCAGCTGCAGCATGAAGCCAAATACCCGAGCAAACTGACCGAAATGAAAGGACTTAAACACCAAAAACGACACCCAGATCCATCGATAATATACCATTAACATTCTCTAACGCAGGACGAAATTGTTCATAATCACAGCCACTGAAATGACTCTTCATCTCTGGCTCCCTGGAACTCTCCCAATGCTGACAGCCCGGAGTCTCCTGTGGGCTCTACTGCTCACTAAAGTTTGTCTGTCGGTGAGAACATTGAACAGCAGAATCAGGGAAAATCCGTCACACAGTGTTAAAATGTGGTGGAGGAACCCGATTGGTCCCCAGAATGGAGAGGGCGCTGCACCGTGTGTGATTTCACAAAATCAGGGCATGTTCACCAGCCAATACCGACCTTTGAACATAAAATACCAGAAAATGTTCTTTAAGCAGCACCGCACACTCACTGTCCTCGGAAAAACAACATCCATTTTCTCACTGCAAAATTTAATTTTCAGTTTCGGGCAACAAATAGCCAGAAATTGATGAAAGGTGAAATTGAGTGTGAAACAGACAGAACAGTCATTGGCTGCATTACTCAGGACAGCGTGAATATTACACACGTGGATGTAAAACTGGAAAGTAAACTGTTCATAATAAATAATCGGAATGTTTCTCAATATCTAGTCCAGGATAACAACCTGTAGATGCGCCACTGACAAGGCCACCAGGTAACAAGTGGCACATTGGGTCAGGCCAAATTTACAGTTTAGGGTCACAATTCGAATTAAGTTCACTGCACGAAAGAGAAATATGCAAATTAGTCATCATGCTAAGGAAGATAATAATAGTTTGTGTCAGGAGTTGTTGACATTTTCAAATGTGTGACTGCATCAAGTGATGCTATGAATTCAATGGACCTGAAGGAACGTAAAAGGAGTTCTGTGATATAATGGAAGGAAGCAGAGATTAAATACATAACATTGGCTGTAAGGAAGGAGGTTGGGAAGATTGATGCGGATCTCAAACATAATAAGAGGACCCAATGATGACTTGGGTACGAAGGGATAATCAGCGTCATTAGGGGTAATCGGGAGTAGTCATGAGTGACAGGGAAGCGAAGGTGACTGGGTCAAACCTGAGATGATACAGATGGGGCAGCCATTTGGAATAATTTCCCATTATTACTTCCTCTTTACTGACTACAAAAAGATGCATTAGACAAAAGATTGTTTAATCCCTTCAATGCTGTAGCGCTTAAAATGTCACAAAGCAGACTTTTGTGTCATTCTAATAGACAAATGCAAGGATAAAAATGTGTTTATTACCAAACCGGTGAGGTAAAGCATAACAAATACTGTCTGCAGAAACACCCACACACACATATGAATTTATTTTCTGTAAATATAATAGATAATAAGATAATTATAAATTCGGAACAGAATAGTTAACTTTTCTACATTGCTTCAGGTGCTGTTTGAAAATTTTCCAGGCCTGAAGGATTCCTTCCTCATTTATTGAAAATACATAATGCGTAATGGAAACTGTACCCAGGATTGTGACTGACCTCATCTCCTCTGGGGATCTTCCTCCCACAGCTTCCAACCTGCTAGTCGCCCAAACTCGGACGTTCTGCTTCTATCTCCTACCCAAAATCCACAAACAGAACTGTCCCGGTAGACTGATCGTCTCAACTTGTTCCTGCCCCACAGAACTCATTTCTCGTTATCTTGACTCCCGTCTCTCTCCCCTTGTCCAGTCCCTTCCCACCTACATCCGTGATTGCTCTGACACCTCATGTCACATGAACAATTTCCAGTTCCCTGGCCCCAACCACTTCCTCTTACCATGGACGTCCAATCCCTCTACACCTCTATCCCCCAGCAGGATGGTCTGAGGGCGCTTAGCTTCTTCCTCGAACAGAGGCCCGAACAATCCCCATCCACCACTACTCTCCTCCCTCTGGCTGAACTTGGTCTCATGCTGAACAGTTTCTCCTTCAACTGCTCTCAATTCCTCCAAATAAAAGGTGTGGCTATGGGTACCCGCATGGCCCCAGCTATGCCTGTCTCTTTATGGGGTATGTGGAACATTCCTTGTTCCAGACCTACTCCGGCCCCCTTCTACAACTCTTTCTCCGGTACATCGATGATTACTTCGGTGCTGCTTCATGCTCTCGTCTGGACTTGAAAAAAAGTATTAATTTTGCTTCCAATCTCCACCCCTCCATCATTTTCACGTGATCCATCTCTGACACTTCCCTTCCCTTCCTTGACCTCTCTGTCTCAATCTATGGTGATAGACTGTAAACCAATATCCATTACAAACCCACCGACTCCCACAGCTACCTCGACTACAGCTCCTCACACCCCGCTTCCTGTAAGTACTCCATCCCATTCTCTCAGTTCCTTCGCCTTCGTCGCATCTGTTCCGATGATGCCACCTTCAAACACAGATCCTCTGACATGTCCTCCTTCTTCCTTAACCAAGGTTTTCCACACACGGCTGTTGAAAGGGCCCTCAACCGTGTCCGGCCCATCTCCCGCGCATCCGCCCTCACGCCTTCTCCTCCCTCCCAAAAACATGATAGGGTTCCCCTTGTCCTCACTTATCACCCCACCAGCCTCTGCATTCAAAGGATCATCCTCGGACATTTCCGACAATTCCAGCATGATGCCACCACCAAACACATCTTCCCTTCACCCCCCCCCCCCCTATCGGCATTCCGTAGGGATCGATCCCTCCAGGAAACCCTGGTCTACTCCTCCATCACCCCCTACTCCTCAACCCCCTCCTATGGCACCACCCCATGCCCACGCAAAAGATGCAACACCTGCCCCTTCACTTCCTCTCTCCTCACCGTCCAAGGGCCCAAACACTCCTATCAAGTGAAGCAGCATTTCACTTGCATTTCCCCCAAATTAGTCTACTGCACTCGTTGCTCCCAATGTGGTCTCCTCTACATTGGAGAGACCAAACGTAAACTGGGCGACCGCTTTGCAGAACACCTGCGGTCTGTCCACAAGAACGACCCAAACCTCCCTGTCGCTTGTCATTTTAACACTCCACCGTGCTCTCTTGCCCACATGTCTGTCCTTGGCTTGCTGCATGGTTCCAGTGAAGCCCAACGCAAACTGGAGGAACAACACCTCATCTTCTGACTAGGCACTTTACAGTCTTCCGGACTGAATATTGAATTCAACAACTTTAGGTCGTGAGCTCCCTCCCCCATCCCCACCCCCTTTCTGTTTCCCCCCTCCCTCTTTTTTTCTAATAAAGTATATTGATTTTACTTTTCCCACCTTTTTCCATTATTTTTAAATATCATAAAATCTTTTATGCTCTCTACACCCCCACTAGAGCTATACTTTGAGTGCCCTACCATCCATTCTTACTTAGCACATGCGTTTAGATAATATCACCAACTTTAACACCTATGTGTTCTTTTGTTCTATTGTTGTAACATCTTTTGATGATCTGCTTCTATCACTGTTTATTTGTCCCTACAACCACAGCCACCCTCCACTTCTCTCTCACTTACCCCCCCCCTCCCACCCCCCACACGCCTTAAACCAGCTTATATTTAAACTCTTTCTTGTAATCGAACTCAAGTTCTGTCGAAGGGTCATGAGGACTCGAAACTTCAACTCTTTTCTTCTCCGCCGATGCTGCCAGACCTGCTGAGTTTTTCCAGGTAATTCTGTTTTTGTTTTGATTTTCCAGCATCCGCAGTCTTTTTGTTTTTTTCTCTGTGACAAGAGGAAGCCAGATTCTCACTTCACTATGACATACCTCAGGCCATGGAAAACCTCCCTTGAATCCTATGCGATAGACCGGCAAACTGACCGGAACACCCAGATGGATACATCATTCTCACCCCCGCTCTTTTTTTCTCCAGCTCCGTCTCTCTCTCTCTCGCTTTCTCTCTCTCTCACACACACAAGCACATATGTGCCCAAACATATTTTGCAGATACCGCGCACACACCGCACACAGATAGAAGCTCAAACACACACATGCATGCCAGCTTTGAGACACGCAGACATGCACAGATACATGCATGGACACGCACTCAGCCACTCACGCTAAATATCTCTAACATGCATAACACACAAACGCAAATACACAGACAAATATGTAAACAGTGAAACACATGCACATACAAATATAACCACACTGACGCTCAGAAATGGACACACTGATTCACAAATGCAAACAGACATAAACACACGCACAAAGTCACAGAATGTCTCACTCCCACAGATGCACACACACACAGGCATCCCCACAGACACACGCAGACGGCTATGCACACAAATAAAAATTTACAGGTACACTTACAGAATGAAAAAAATCAGTGCCTGCAACACCCGCACAGAGACAAAATTCTATCACTCGCTATCTCTCTCTCCCTCTCTCTTCTCTCTCTCTGTAACTTTCTTCCAAATGTCTCGCTCTCTGTTCTCTTCACACTCTCTATCACTATCTCTCTCGCTCTCAATCTCACACTCTCTCACATATTCTGTCTCGCACACACAAGCACACACAACTGCGCATACGGCCATAAACACACACACATGCACACACAAACACTTATGCATGCACCCACACACACGTGCAGACATGCAACCAAATGTCCACAGTGAAGAACAGACAAGAACACACACGCGCACACGTAAACACACACACATTTTGAAACAGAGACGCAAATGCTTGGAAATCCGCACTGACGCAAAAGCGCACACACCTGATCACAGTCGCAGACTCACGCACACAACAAACACAGACTCGCACAGATACACACACACACACACACACATATACACCCGCACACAGACACACATGTGGACTCACAGAGGGGCAGGAAGGCTGACTCGCGCAAAGACACAAGGATGGACTCGCAGACAAACAAAAAATCAGACAGGCATGCATATGCAAAGAATGAATAATAATACTTAAACACAAGAGTGTGCATGCCTGCACAGGCACTGGTGCACACACACATACACTCACACATGGACTCGCACAAAGACACACAGGCACAAAGTCACACAGGACCTCGCACACATGCACACACATGCACATAGGCATGCATATGCACACAAAAATGCATCCACAAACAAACCAACTGATAAGGAGCCAACACAGCTGCACACAATCACACACACACCCATGTGTCTCACATAAAGAAGCCAGAGCCACACACACACCAACCCACAAACACACACTGATATGCACACGCATTTGGAACCACAGATGCAAGTATTCAGAAACACAACACAGAGAGTTACATATACATGCAAGGACTTTCTCACACACATACAAACACAAGCACACACGCAATCTTTTTCAAACAGAGATATTATGCAGACCGAAAAGTACACTTACAAAAAAAGGCCAGGCACTCACACAGAATCAAACTGGCTAACACACTGACCGTGACACCCACACACAAATATCATTCTCTCTCTCCCTTCCTCTCTCTCTCACATTCTCTCTGTCCCTCTCTCTACCTCTCTCTATCTCTCTCTCTATCTCATTAACATAAACACATACACACACACACACACACACACACACACACACAAGCCCGGTAAACCTGCATGCACCTGCAAAGAGACAGGTAAACTCAAACAAGCACTCTGTCAGACGCGCCCTGGCACAGCGGGAAACACACACAAATACAAGAAAATGAATGCAAATCAAACACACATTCACAGGCACACACCCCAACACTTACTCAAACATTGTTTCTTTATCTCGCATTCACTCTCACACACACACCCCCTTCAATAGTCGCACTGGCACTGAAACACAAACTGGCAAACAAACTATCTTTATCCCTCTCTCCCTCAGATGCAAGTACACACACGAACCCTCAGGCAAAAAGACAAACAGAGTCTTAAACACACACACAGACGCACGCACGCACACACACACACACACACACACACACACACAAACACACACACACATTAATTCACACAGAAAGGAACAGTTGCTTACTCTGGCACAGAATAACACACAAACACACTGACGCTTGCACGCAGACACACAGAACACACACACACACACACAAATACACACACACATTAATTCACACAGAAAGGAACAGTTGCTTACTCTGGCACAGAATAACACACAAACACACTGACGCTTGCACGCAGACACACAGAACACACACACACACACACATACACACACACTTTCATGCACACAAACGCATGCACAAACTAAAGCAGACACTAAGTGAAACAGATGCAGTTATACTCAATTACAAAGGTACACGTGCTCACCCTTATGCATGCTAATATAAACAGCTGCTCACATGCAGGCCGACACACACACTAAAAAACAATCTAATACACGCTGACATGCACTCACATTAATGGACACATGCACGCACCGAAATATGTAACGACACATAAATTCTGTCACATATACACGGTTTCGCTGTCTAGTTTACACACACACGCACATGCACACACACACACACACACATTGGCTCAGATACAGAGACACGCTCACACAGGCACAAATAGATTTCCATGCACAGATGCACTGAAATACAAAAAGTTCCGACGTCTGCACACATGCACCCACTTACACACACGGAAAATCATACACCGCTACACACACACACACACGTCGGCAAGCATTCACAGACACAAACACACACAGACACACACAGAGAACCACACTGGCACATGAACTCACACATGGCCACACTGATTTGCATATGCAGTCACGCACAATGTCTCTCCCAGAATCTCTCCCAGCCACAGACACACATGCGCGCACAGGCACCAAGCGGTAAATATGCATGAATACAGAGAAATAACTTTGCACTTGCAGAATCAAAGAGTAACACAGTGACCGAAACACCCGTAAAGAAAAATTATTTTCACTTGCATACTCTCTTTCTCCCTCTTTCTCTCTCTCCCTCTCTCTTTCTCTCTCTATTTCACCCTTTGTCCCTCTTGCTCGCTGCCTCACATATCTCTGTCTCTCTCTCTCCAACACTCTCTCTCTCACAATTTCTCGCCCACACAAACAATCATATGCACAGACACACATGTGCACATATACGCAGCACATACACACACACAAAACACTCACACGCACACACACATGCTTGTACTTGCATGCACACACACATGCACAATCACACACACAGGCACACCCACACGCATGCGAACAGGCGAACATACAAGCACACAGTCAAGCACATACACGCACAAACATTGGACACACAGACAAGCATATGCACATGGACATGCATGGACATAAGCACTGATGTACAGACGTACAAGCCTGAATACAGTCACAGATACAAACGCACGTGCACGGGCACACAGGCACACACACACACACACACACACACACACACACACACACACAGACCCGCACACCGACTCACAAACACGCCCAGACATAGTGCCACAAATAGACACAGAGGCGGACTCACTCATAGACACGCAGACTATCTCGCATACAGACACTCTGAAGGTCTCGCACACAGACATTCAAAAATGCGATGCATGTGCACAAAATTAACAAATGTGGTGAAACAAAAGAAGTGCACAAGCCTGCACACAGTCACTTCGTGCACACACATACACCCACACATGGAATTTCACAGAAACACACTCACAAACACACACGGATCCTACACAGTTACACACACGCACACAGAAACTCATATGCACAGGTACACCAAGCGATGAGCAGCAAGCAAAGATGCACACAGTCACACCGACACACCCACATAAAGTCGCACATAATTAAGCCACACCTGCACACATGCAAATACACAGATAATCACACACACACAAACGCACAATCACTTCCACTGACACAAGTGCATACACGTAAGTACACACACACACACACACAATCATTCACATGCAGGCAGACAAACAAATATATATACACAAAACAAACACATTCATTCAGACACAGACGCACACACCGCACCAGCAAATATCACATCCGGTAAAATGATATTGAGATACCCTCCCCTCTCAACTGCTCTCTCTCATACAGACAACCTCACACTGAATGACTCTCGCAGGTGTGTGCATGCAGATGTACACACGCCCACAAATATACAAGCATACCTACACATACGCACAGAAACACTCAAATGCTTCTCAAGGGCATTTCAGAAAGGGAAAGAAATGCTCACCTAGCCAGTGAAGACCACATCCCGTAAAATATGAATTAAGAACACTCACACAAACACTTACATGCACACACACACATACACACACACACACACAGGCACACTCACTCTCACATGCAAACATATGGACACATGCAAATATATGCACACGTGTTTTCACTTATCTGGAAACAAGCATGCAGGCACAAAAGCAGACACACACACAAACACAATCACACAGCCATATTCAAAAAGTCACATACACACTTTCATTATCACACCCGCTCAAAATCACAAACACAACTTAATGCACAAAGAGATAATTAGATAGGCATAGGTGCACACAAACATAACGAACAGGCACATACAGAACCAGCAGACTAACAAAAGGACAAAAACAGTCACACAGGGACAGGTTTCTCTCTCTGTCTCTCTATATCTGTTTCCCTCTCTCTCTCTCTCTCTCTCTCTCGCTTTTTCTCTACACACAGAATCCCACGCAAAAACAAGCAATACACACACAGACACAAACAGTCACACCAAATCTCAAAAATATATACGCAGTCACACACAAACATGAGCACTAACATGCACTCTAAAATAATATAGACACAGGCTAAATACATACATACATGCTCACTTGTACAGACACAAATACATAGATAAAGACAACACAAACGCAAACACAAACAAGCTCACACAAAGACAAACATACACACACACACGTAAGCACAGGCACTCTGACATGTACACATACATGGACACAGATTCAAATATACAGAAGTACACACACACACAACACACACACACATATACACATACACAAACCACAAACACAGTGAGGGACAGACATTCCCAAATTTACAGATTATTTCTCACACCTGCACAAAAACAGTCATACACCACACGCAGGTATAATTTGAAACACGTAAACACAAAAGACAAGCATCTAGCAGACTAAAACACAGACTGAAACATTCATATATGAATGCTCGCAACAGAGATAAAGTAATTCCCTCTCTCTCTCTCTATCTCGCTTTCTCTCTCTTTCTTTCTCCCTCACTCTCTCTGTCTATCTATCAGTCTCTCTATTTCTCTCTCTAAATACAAAGGCTCATACCAACAGACGCAATCACACACATAATCTCTCCAGAGCAATTTATTTTCGAAACACACGTGCAGATACACACATGCACACACTGAAACAGAAAGACACTGGCAAAGACACACACACACACATACAGACACACACACAGAACACACATATTCACTTTCTCATAAACACATACAATAAGAATAAATTGAAAAATATGCGCACGGACACACTCACATGCACAAAAACACGCACGACCACACACACGCACACACATGCACACACATGCTAATGCACACTTACACTCACACATGCACTCCGAAACATTCACTCAATCAGTCCCATACAAAGAAACACAAACACACACATATGCAAATGCAGTCACACACAGAGATACGCACACGCACAGATGTACCACAGATGCACACACCGCAAACAATGACATACACACACACATAGGCACACAATCATCTGCAGAAACAGATGCACACACACATCCGTGCATGCACAGACGAATAAGGACACATTAACAGATGCAGAAAACGCAGAGGAGGGGAATTAGGGATGGGAAATAAATGCTGTCCTAGCCAGAGCAGCTGACATCCGATAAAAGTAATTGAGCACACTCACACACATAAACACATAAATAAACACTTGCACACATAAATATGCTCAATCCAATTCATGGAAGCACAGACGTGCACATTCAGACACACACAAGCACAGGCACATGCGCACCAGCATACACACTCACACGAACATACACGCCCACAAACACACAGCAACCCCCCCACACACATACAAATATAAAGACATGCGCACATGCACTAGCGCACAGAAACACTTCGACGTAAATACATTTCTTATGGGCAATAAGGCAAAGGCAACACATTTTGGCCCAGCCACAGCAGCCCACGTCCCATAAAACTAAAATTACAAAACTAATTCATACTGACACACAAAGACACACACACGCACACGCACACACACACACTGGAGAAACACACACTCTCTCACACACAAACGGAAGAGAGCACACGAACACACATAAGAACACATGCTTAAATACAGAAGAATATTTGGACAAATGCTTACACTCAGACACACATACATTCACTTATACACACAAATACAATGTCAAACACACACATGCACATGCACACATCAGTGCTTACTACGCGAAACCCACACATACACACAAACACATCATTTCAGACACAAACACAAACACCCACGCTGATGGAAAAAATACACACACACAAACGCACACACACACTCATGCCCATAGAAACAAACTCTGGCTCACTGGGACCGTGTCTGGGGAGGGTGGGATCTCTGCGATATCCCAGGTAGTCTATCTAGTGCGCTTGTCAAGAATTTAAACTAATTCGGCAGTGGGAGGGGGCACAGAATTTTAGCAGACTAGGGACAAGTCACAGTACAAGAAAATAAACTATACAGAGGAAATGCAGGTGCATTTAGTTCCATAGACGTAAGGCAAGGCTAGACGGCTCTACTTTAAATCCTGGAGTATTATATTTAAATAGGATGAGATACAGTTGAGGATGGAGACGTGGAATTGTGTAATAGCAGTCATCACTGAGATGTGATTGAAGATCGGGTACAGATTGGCAGCTCAACGTTCCGGGATACATAATATTCAGGCGAGAAGGGGTTGGAGTAAAAGAGGGGGAAGCATTGCATTATTTGTGAATGTATCTGCTTCTGCAGAAAGGATGAAGGCCATCTTGAAGGCAGCATCGAATAAAGATTTGTTGGTAGAGCTTAGGAATGAAAATGGGGCACCAACATTAATAGATGTTTATTATAGACCCCAGGTAGCCAGCTGGAAATTGCCGAGCAAATATGTGCTGAATTTGTGGAGGAGTATAAAAAAACAATAACATGATTATAATTATATTAGGTGATCTGAACGTTCCCGACATTCTTGAGGAAAAACATAATGTAAATGGGCTGGATGGAGTGGATTTCCTGAAATTAGAATAGGTAAAATTTTATATCAATGTGCAGAGTGTCCAATAAGGGACAGTGCATTGCTGGATGTAATTCTGGGAACTGAAGCCGGACAGATGACTGAGGTCATGGTGGGGGAGCATTTTAGCGATAGCGACCAGAACATGGTGTATTTAAGCTTGTTAAGGACAACGAAATAGGCATGCTGCATAAAATTGATTTGGATTGAGGGAGAGTGGGTATTAGTAAAATAAGGCTGTATCTTGCCAAAGGAGACTGGGAACAAATAGTCATTGGGAAATCCACAGAGGAGCAGTTGGGGGCATTCAAAAAGGTAATGGAGAGGGTACAGCCAGATAATTTTCCCTCTAGGGTGTTAGGAAGAAGTAACAAGCCTAGAGAACCATGGATGACCAGACAAATTCAGGTTATGCTGAAAAGGAAAACAGAGGCTTTTGGCAGGTATAAGTGACGCAAAAAAGCGGAGGCATTAGTGAAGTACAAACAGTGCAGGGTACAGCCTATGAAAGCAATTAGGAGAGCAAATAAGGGATATGGAAACGCTGTGGCTGGTAAATGGCAGGGAAATTCGCAAGATTTTCTATACAGTTATTAATAGCAAGAGTATAACCAAGGAAAGAGTAGGGCCCCTAATTTACCAATGGGACAGTACGTGTGTGGAGCCAGAGGACATTGCTAGATTGTGGAATGAATGCTTCTCATCCGCCTTCACACTAGAGAATGAGCATGAATGTTTCGATCTCGGGGATCGAGAGTGCGAGGTTCTTAAGCAAATTGTTATAGGAAATGACACGATATGGGAGTCGTTGGCAGGCATTAATGTGGTCAAATTTTGAGGCCTGGATGATTTGAGTTCCAACCTGTTGATGAATGCAAAGGAGGAGACCGCAGGGGCACTGAGCCAAATTTTCAATTTCTCGCTGGCCACCTTGGAGATGTTGGAGTACGGAAGAACATCAAATGTCATTCCACTAGTTAACAAGGGGTGTAGAGTTAAGGCAGAGAACTTCAGGACATGGGTTCTTACTTCAGTGGTAGGGAAAGTATCGGAGGACATCCTGCGGTAGAGAATCCATCTCCACCTGGAGGAGCAAAGTTTGATCAAGGATATTCAGCATGGATTTGTCAGAGGGAAGTCTTGTCTATCAAATTAGATTGAATGTCTGGAGGAGGTGACCATGTGTGTAGATGAGGGTTGTGTCGGTGATGTAGTTTATATGGAATTCAGCAAAGCATTTGACAAGTTGCCACATAGGAATCTTGTAAATAAGTCAAATGCACATGGGATGCACGGTAATTTGATCGGGTAGATTCAAAATTGGATTAGTTGTAGTAGATGGAGCGTGATGACAGAGGATTTTTTATTGACTGAAAGCCTGTGTCCAGTGGCGTACCACATGGATTGGTGCTGGGTCTCCCGTTATTTTTCATTTGCATAAACGAGATTGAAGAACTATGTTGGGGGGGGGCGGGGGGGGGGGGGAAGTAGTAAGTTTCTGAATGATGCAATTATTGGCATGATGGTTAACAGTGAATATCAGTATCTTTGGCTACAAGAAGATAGAGATAGGATGGTCATTGGGGAAGATAAGTGGCAGATGGAATTTCGACATGAAAAGTGAAAGGTGCTAATCTTTGGAGGGAGCATTTTAAAAACGAAATATTCAATGAAAGGGATGACACTAGAAAGTTCTGAGGGACAGAGTGATCTTGGCGTGTGTGTCCATTGATCTCTGACGGCGCAGGTGAATTTTAGTGGAGTGGTGAAAGAGTTTTATGGGGCACTTGCCCTTCGTAATCGAGATATAGGTTACCAAAGTAACGAGATAATGTTAGAGTTGTGTAGAAGCTAGCAGAGGAGGCAGCTGAAGTACTGTGTGCAGTTCTGGTCCCCACATTATAGGAAGGATATTTCGCACGGGAGGGGGTGCAGACGAGATTCACCAGGATGTTGCCTGCGATGAAGCATTTATGTTATGAAAAGGGGATGGATAGAGTTGGACTGTTTTCGTTGGAGCAGAGCACACTGTAGAGCAAACTGATCGAGATGCACACAATTTTTAGCGGCATTGGCAGGGTGGATGGGGTGCAGATGCATTCCTTGGTTGAAAGGTCAGTGACATGGGGTCATTATTTCAAATTGAGGGGCAGCAGATTTAGGGAGGATGTGCAGAAAATATTCTTTACCCAGAAGGTAGTGACTGTTTCGAATGCACTGGCTGGGAGGGTGATTAAGGCCGTTTGCCTAGCATCCTTTACAAAGTACCGGGATTAGTACTTGGCAAGTGGTAACTTTCAAGGTAATGAGCCAAGTGCTGGTAAATGAGATTAGGTAGGTCGGTCAGATGTTTCTCGCGTGCGGTGCAAACTTGATAGGCAGAAGGGCCTCTACTATGCAATGTGATTGTGCGATTCTGTGACATGCACACATATATTGACACATACACTCACTAATGCAGAAACTCACGATAAGACAAAGACACATTCACACACACATTCATAAACCCACAGTCACAGATTATTCCCCGGAAGGATATACATGGAAGCGTGCACAAAAAAAAAAATCACATGCACACACAAAAGAATAAACAGACAGACAAGTACACACACAACATGATCAGCCTCGCAAAAGCATCAAACAGCCTAACACAGAGACCAAAGCAGCAACACAGAAACACTCACATCACCAAATAATACATGCTCTCTCTCTCTCTCTTTCTCCCACCCTCTCTAGGTTTTGTTCTCTACCTCTCTCTCTCTTTCTATCTAATTATTTATATCCCTCTAGCTCTATTGATATATCTTTACCTCTATCTTTACCTCCATCTCATGGACACACACGCAGAATCGGAAGCACGCATTGGCAGTCACAGGCAAAATGACGCTAAACCTCTCTCAAAAACACACAAATGACAGAACACACAACCACACACACACACACACGCACATAATCATATGCATACGTAAAGACACGCATAAACTTTCACACACAGAAACGTTCATAGAAACACACTCACTCACACACACAAACATACACAGAAAGATACGCGCTAATCTCTCTCTCTCAATTTCCTATAAACAGACATACACGCACATACAAACTCAGAAACACTGTCGTTGAATAAATTGCACACTACACTAACGAATCTGCCAAGTGCCTTAAGTGCCAGGGAGGGAAGATGATCTGCCGATATATAGCACCGTGTCTTTCCACTTAGGTAGTGTCTGGCTTAACCTTGCCCCCTCCTCTGCAGTTCCAGCTCCAGCTGCCGAGATGTGTGCCACTGCCACATAGAAGGAGCCCGAACGTAGGCCTTGGAGATCCCGGTCTCGGCCCTCCACATGCCGCAGGTCAAGAGGTAATCACAATCAACAGTCTGCATACACCTTCGCTCAAGATCTCGGGCTCCACAAAGACGTAATAGCAGAGATGGGAGATTAGGGAGATGTGGTGCAGAGCCTGGGAATGCGTATTCATCACTTCTACTTCACGAGTTTAAATTATCTCCCGAGAATCTGCCTTTCCTAAGTCTCCTCTTTATGAAGACCATTGGTCTTCTCACTCAGATGTGAAACTACAATTCGTGCTCAAGCTCAAGTCAGGTGTATCGGAGAAGTGACCATTCCTTTTGCTTTGTGCAGTCTTCAGACCAACTTGATCATCCAGCTTCATACTCAGTGGACAAACGTCATTGATGCCTGATCCATGACAATGCTTGTCACCACTGACAGAATATCGGGCCAGGCATAACAGAGATTCTTCATTCTAACTGTGCGCTCTGAGGCCCTTGAAGCTGGTGCTGCCACCCAGCTCATCAGCATGTCTGGCTGGTGACTTTGTGCTTTTGAAGGTTTCAGGTACAGAATGCTCACAAAAGATGAGGTGCATGGACATTTAATTTCCATGGCAGCATTTCCATGAGGTGACCCTGATCCCAGAGCGCAAATGTTCTCAGGGGTCAGCCATTCAGAGGGGAGATGTGAAGATCTAATGAGTGTGCTCAATGCATGTCAACTTCATTCTCCTGGAATCGAGTGACTAGTGGGGCTTACACTGCACATCCATGAGAGGTGCATTACCACAGAGGTTATGTGTGCTGCCATTCGCCAGACTGGAATGAAACGCCCACAACTGCAATATGAAGGTCCAAGGTGATTCCTAACTGTATGTTGTCACCATTCTCCACAAATCTTGAAGCGATCAGAGTGCCCGTAGTGAGCCTGCATCCCCTGGCTAGTGTGATTGCCAAAGTGTCTTCAAGATCGCCTTCCAAGACTTCTACACCCACATCCTCACCGGAGGTGATGCACAACCCCGACATCTCCTCAGTCTGATTCTCCGCCCATAGCAGTGCCAGGGTTTAAAGGGCAAAGCAGGGGACAAAGGTGCTTCTCACTCTCTGCGGGCTTTGTTGCTGGTCACCACCGGAGAGGTCCAGGCACTGGAACTAGATTTTCCACATCCACATGGTTTGCTCCATCAAGTTGCTAGCTGCAGCATAAGCTTCATTTTAATTTCTTCCTGCTGCCGTCTGAGAACAAACGCATGCGTGCCAACAGCAAACTCCTCTGTCTGTAGCACTTGCCTGGGGAGCAATCACTGCACCCTTTGTGGATCCTGGAAGTCTTCAGCGATCTCTAACTTATTGAGGCACCCTCCTGACAGTTATAAACACACAGGACATCCTGTCCCCTGAAGGAATCAGATTCCCTCCGGAGTACTGGGAGGCAGCAGCTCCACGCTTCCCGCAGCGCGGCATGGACATCCTCCTGAGAGATGTATAAACACACTGGACATCCTGTACCCTGGAGGATCCAGGTTCCCTCCGGAGTACTGGGAGGCAGCAGCACAACGCCTCCCGCAGCAAGGCCTGGACATCAGCCTGACAGTGGTATAAACACAATGGACATCCTGTTCACTGAAGAATTAAGGTTCCCTCCAGACACCAGAATGTGTTTGGTGACAGTATGGAGTTCATTAGCTCCAGAGCTGTCCACCCGCGGACCTGGACAAAGTGTCAAAAGTGCTTCAGTGACCATCTACAAACTGGCAAGGTGAGTGGGATATCTCATCTTGGCATGCAGCCTGGTATCGCTGCATATAGCGTGTCAAGCCTCGAGTGGGCAAAGGGTACATTGCACTTAGCAGCGCTAAAGAAGCTGGTGCAAATAATCAAAATGCAAGAAAAAGAATGTCAATGGTGAATGAACGCACTTAGGAGAAATAAAACTAGATCTCTTTAAGGAATTTCCAATCACTCTGACTCGATGAGACACCAACTCACCCTTCCGCTCTTGTCCATGAAGTATAAGAGGAAGCATAGAAACCTAGAGCTACATAGGATAGGAGGTAGTACCACAAATCACCTTGTTATTTGACCTGTGGAGGAGAGGGCCATGGATATTGCCAGAATACTATTCACAGAACGTTATGGTTTATAGCAAGTCCCAACTTCAAGTTTCAAACAGCCCTGTTCCTGATAGAGTTGTGTAGGTGGAACGTGGGCTGTCTGGGCGTGAAGGTTTTGGGAGAGCTGAGATTTAGGAATGCCACCATCGTTCAGAATGGTATTGTCTGAACCCAATCTACGGGAGTGCTTAGGCAGGGAGACAGTCAATGGCAGAAAACAAGTACCTGGATAGCTTAGGAAGCAGATCACGAAACATAAAATTCTCTCCATTATCTCACATCACCACTACCTTGGGATTTTCCCAAAGATCTCCGAGCTGCTGCCATACCCTCTGGAGAGAAGTCAGGACGCGGACACAAGGAGGATTTAGATGTATCCGAGGAACCACAATGGACATTATCTCACTCAGTAGGAACCAGACCAGAAACACTCCCTCCAGCGGGTACTTGAATGGGTAGCATTGGGTGATGAGCACCGCACCAATGTACAGCAGGAAATGTCAGCGGCTGAGATTTCTGTACCAACTACTCAGCCTCTTCATTCAAATCATCCCATAGGGAAGGCTACAGGTTCTGACAAGCATGTGGCACCGTCTTTATTACTATTCCCTCACACAATGTGTGCGGCATCCAGAAATATTTTCTCATGTGTGAAATGTGGCTCAGATACAAGATGGATGTAATGCTGTATCTATGGAGTTTCAAAGTTCCACCTCATCCGTAGACGTCTCGGGTCAGACTCTTCAAAGACAGCAAACAACTGGAACGATGATTGATTAAATGGTTATAGGCCACGATGCCGTCTTGCTTTGACAACCGGCGCCCACATGCCACGAAATCTCGTTAAATTTCATTCTCATAACCTTTCCTCCAATATCTGGTGTTACCAAGGATGGGCTTTGCCACGTTGCTGCCACAGCCAGTTGCATCGTATCATACCCCCTAACCCCCTGGAAATGGTTCAGCGTTGACCACAGCTCCATCTTGATTGTTTCTACAAGTAATTTCATCGAGGACCTGTTTGGGAAAGGAGATGGAGCACCATGTTGGATGGTGCGCTGAGTAGACTGTAAAACAGTTTCACAGAAGGCCGCATCCCAGATCTTATAAACAAGCACCAAGACATTGTTTGTTTGTCGGTCAGAAAGGCACTGCCTTTCACTCAATTGTTGCACGTACAGAAACTATGTCCTCTTCACCATGTCCTCGACCTGGCCTGGATGGGTTGGTACACCATCATCTAGAATGTCCCTTTACAACAAAGGGCAGAAGATAGTTACTGTGATTGTTTTATCGGGTCTCATTCCAAGCAGCTTGGTGATATAGGGTGCTGTGATGCACGGACTGGTCCCCTGGGAACACACCGAGACAAATATTAACGTCTGCTGCAGGGCTATCAACTCGCTCAAAGACACTATTTTCTCAGCTGGGACCTATTGGTTTATCAATGCAAAGTGATGACCTTGATGGAATGCTTCAGGCTGGCGCTTTCCAAAGACCAGGGCAAAATTCTCCATAAGAGTAAATACTTGAACAGTTTGAAAGTGTGAGCTCTGTAAGTCATATTAACTGTTTTCCCGCTAACCAAGGAGCAATATTTATTTATTTATTTTTAATTTTCTCTAACACCTGTCTGATATTCTTTTGCAATGTTAGAAATAGTTTGACATCAGGACATTCACAGAACAGCTTCACATTCAGAGAATGGGAGTTCGTTCGGTTTATCGTGCAGTCCACTTTCTGAATGTGACCCTTAAAGGAACGTGAAAGCAGCCAGCCACATCCTGTACCAGTTAAAATCCACCAATGGGGGCAAATCTAGTTACGCTCTCTGCCTGAGATGCAGTGTCAGTGTCATGAGTTATGAATAGCCCCCGTTGGAGAAAAGGGTCATTGGTCAAATTGCGGAAACCCCTGTGTAAATCCCAATGTCAGAACCACACACATCAGGCATTAGACTTAGAAGTAAAAGTGTGTGCACATGTTACGAGCCACAGAAAGCTTCAGTGCCACTGAAAGTGTTTCTCTGGAGTCATCTTTACTTTAACGTACGTCTGTAAAGTAGGTTTTTGTGGAGAAGGGCACACAGTTCTCAAACAATCTACCTGTAGAAGAGCAAACTGCTTTTGCATTGACTCTTACTCATGTGTAGTCAATTGACATTGTTTCTGTACACAATTTGCAGTTGGAACTATCTGAATCTCCATTGCCTAATTCTAGCAATGATGCAGCCGTGAAATTCCTCTCACATATGGAGTGATCCACTTGGTTCACGGTGTTATTCAGGCTGTTGCTGCTGCTCCTGAGCCTCTCTGGTTTGTCCGTGACCTGATGCCAAACTCATGATCAAAGAGACAAGTGTAAAATATTAACTGACAGTCGCAAGATTTAACGCAGAATTGACCCCTTTTGCTGGCATCTATGTGGCTGGGTGTAGCATCAACAGACCCCTCTGTCTCCATACTCCCTCCTGCACTAGATAATTATAACTCTTGCTGCAAGCTGTGAATGTCCTGTGACTCAATTATCTATTGAATATCCATTTTTTCTGCAGAAACTGGAATAGATAAAAAATATAATAAAGCTGTGGTGATTGCAGACCAAATACCTATCTCCAGAATGACACGAACATCAAACTTGCGATCACCCACAATACCTTTGAATGTGACAGGACAAGTTCAGAAAGCAGTTGAGTAACAAAAAAAAAATAAGCAGCTTTCTTGGTTTTAAAAAGAGACATACAGCGAAATAAAAACTCATGAAGACTTCTTAATTATAAACATTGCATTAGGTAGACACCAGTGGGAGGAATGTATCCAATTCTAAAAATCTGACTTTGGGAAGAATGCGATGATTTGCTCAAGTTTCCAAGGTAACGTGTTTTCATATTTCCCAGAATCTGGAGAGATTGGAAATGATGGGATTGTCTCTGCAGTGCAGTTAAGTCTAAGAGTGAATTAAATCTAGATTTCAAATACATTTATGTTTTCATAAAAGTGATTCAGCTGAAATTCGTATAGGTGGCTCAAATTTCAGAAACAAGAAATCACATATTTAATGTAACTGATAAAAGTTAATGGAAACCAAGTGCGGAGAATGTTTTACAATGGGGGAAAATCGATGTTCTCGTTAGTAGTGGGGTATGCAGACTCAAAATGAACATCTTCTGACGGGGTTGGACAGTGATGTCAATGTAAGACGCCTGGCCCCAAGGACCTGGAAGCATTATCAGAAGAAGTTTATTATGCTCACACGCGTGGTGTCTGTCAGAGCTTTCATCTCCACATGGCAACCCCTACCCAAAGTAGCACCAACATCTCACACAGGACAATGTACAGCACCCCAATCGTTCTTGCATGAGTATGCACTAACAATCAGCAATGTTGCATAATTTCACAAACACTACCTCATTTCCACGCATCTTCCACTGGTACCAGTCTCACATACATCAATTCCTGTCTCAACGGATCTCCAGCTATTCAGATACGACAGGTACATTTTCCAACAAAGTACAACATCATCACAGATAATCTGTCCTGGCCAACTGGCTGGAAAACGTGAGCACTTAAACTCAGGGAACGGCAGAGAACAAGGCAAAACTTCATCCACTGTGCTTGAGTGAGGAGATGTTTCTCTGTATCGTGGGAGTGGCTGTGACAGAACCTGCCTCATTAGATATCATTGCGAGTATGGGGATGATGCTATGTTCCTGCCTTATGGCCTTTCTGAACTCCAAGCACAACCTCATCCTATTTTCTGGGATGAAGTTGTACAAGATGCAGATCGTGGAACAATGAACATCTTGTTTTTATCCCACCTACAACCTTTTATCCCAACGCCACCCCCCATCCCACCACTCCTAATTTCAAACTTGGCAATGACAGACAGAAGCGGAAACATACCCATTCAAACAGAGAGGGATGGAGAGGTGGGGCGAGAGACAGAAAGAGAGAGAGAGAGAGAGAGAGACAGAGAGAGAGCAACAAGAGGGAAGGGAGAGAGGGTGAATGGGAATGATAGAGGAGAGAATAACATGACAGCACTGACGATGTCGCTCAGCCAATTAATCTTACACTGACGCCGCCAGGTCAAATGTTTGCACTGTATTTAAAACAGAGAGGAATGCACAGTCGGATTATGTTATGTGGTGAATCACTGAGCACCAATGTGCTGCAGAAATGCGAGGTGGAAAGGTTGGTTCCTGTGCAAGCAAAAAGGAAGGTGTGATCACAAACGGTTTCTGGTACATGGGAATCAGATGGGAATATTGCTGGGCCTTGCACAAATGGACGCTAACTCCATGACAGCGCCAGCAGACCCTGCTGTGATACAGTATCTGGTGGACATTCTCCCAACTTCCTCTGTAATACATGCCAATTCTATCAATGATCTCAATGCCGTAGTGCGAGCTCAGGCTGCGCTTATGAGGTCCATGCTCTCTGCCATGTAGGCTCACACTGCTGTAATTACGGCTGTGGATCTTATTGCTCAAAGTGAAATGTCGGTTCTCTCAGCAGTCCAGCAGAGTTCCAGCAGATTACTAGGATCACTGGAGCTGTGGCCCGGGGAAGTGAGTGTCTTCATGGATTTCAAAAATGCTGTCCTCTCTCTGGTTGACAGGTTTGTTCTCACTTCAATGCCACTCCACGAGTGTCCTTTCTGTTATCCAATCCCTCAGACTGCTGCAGCCCATGTCGAGGTGGTACTGTTCCAAATTGTGCCATCAAGCCCAAGGCCTTCTCAAGACTTTCCAACAGGATTATCTGCTGACTCCCCCAGCGAAAGTCAGCAGTGTTGCACCAGCCGTGCTGTCACAACTTTAGAAGCACTATGTAGATTCACTGGGCAAGTAGAGGGAGCAGAAAGGACAGGCACTGCTCGAACTCAGGAGCCTGAATAGTTCAGCTATGTCTGAATAACTGGATGTGTTGTTGAATAAACGTCTTGATAAACAAGGTAGTTATACTCATATTTACTACAGAATAGTAAACAAGGGGAAGCTGTGATTGGTAACTCAGATGGATGTAACATTGGCAAATGGTTGGAAAAGGAGGATTTCCAAAGTGTTAATTTGGCATTTTGCGACAGTCCGTCTGGGTCAAAGGTGCCCATGAAATATCTTTCTTGCTCCCCCTTTTCCTGCGGTTTGGTCTGGATTCCTGGTGACATTGCCTATGTCCTCCTGATAGTGATGATATTGATATCATCCAAGCTAAAGATGCAACTGGGCCAGCCGGATCCTAGGGTGTAACGCAACTGGACAGACACGATCCTCTACATTCCTTGTTTTTATGTTTGGAGAGGGGCGACTGAACAGACTCAATAAAGGCAGCTAATGATGTTTTTTCAAAAAATACATTTTTTGAGCCAGACAAGGTGAGTTTTATTAGAGTGCTCTTTCGCACACAACTCTATACCTACAATACATGTAGACAGAAGGTATATAGATAGATAGATCGATAGATCGATAGATAGATAGATAGATAGATAGATAGATTGATTGATAGATAGATAGATAGATAGATTGGGACATATATAGATAGATCGACAGATAGGCGAAAAGATAGACAGGTGGATAGATAGATATATAGGTAAGTATATGTATGTATATATATATATACATATATATATATATATATACATAGACAGACAGTCACACTGATAGACAATTAGATGTTTAGTTATTTAGATAGATAGATAGTTAAGATAGAAAGACAGTTAGATTGGTGTGTATGTTTGTAGGAATTCCACAATTTACAAAGGCGGCCTTATACTCAAAAGTAGACAGAAAGTACACTGTCTACGTAAAGCAAGAGGAGATCTGTAGTCAGACACACGACAAAGCAAGTGACAAATACAAATCGAAGAAATGCAATAGATCTGTTGTCAACTCCTCCATGTCGGTTTTCCCACCGTGAGTGCACTGGTCTCACTGAACTCTCTCTTTTACACAATGGCTTTCAAATCTCCCCTCTCCAAGAGCCCTCTTTTGAAAATGCTCCCACGCTCACATGTTTCCCCAGACACCTTGTGCAGGTATTCGCCTCCAGGCTTTCCTTCCAAAGCACCTCTAATCCTGCATCATCACCTTCATTCAATGTCTCTTGTGATCATACTTCTGCACCAATCAGCCATCAACCTTACCGCTGCTTCACATTTGCATAGCCAATTGTTACAGGCGTTTAATTGTTTATTTTGTAACTTCTGACTTGTAACAATGTCACATTAAATATTTTCCTGCAGATTTGTTTTTATATATTTAAATTTGAGGCCTGGAAGCCTAAACTCTGGTCCTCATGATGAAATTCATTGAACACATATTTTCTAGGTTCCTGTTTTTTCTTTTGGCCAGAATGTTTACTTCAGAGTTTGTTCGGATACTGTATCAGACTTTTTGATTTGAGGACTGTTGTTTCTTTGGGAAAATTAATTTCTCTGCAGTTTGCTCTTCCTTGACTGCAGTCTCTCTTGGCAGTTATAATCAAACTGAACACAAGCAGCTGTGTTGTGTGAGCAGCCGGAGGGGTGAGCGGAGACTGGTGCTGCTTCTCTGAAAACCTGTTGCATGGCAGCAACATATATTTATTTTTCTGTTCATGTTTACTTTTAACTTCTCAGAATCGTAAAGCTCATTAGAAATGCAGACAGCTCATGAAGTGAAGTTAACGCTTGACACCTTGACATTTTCTGAAAATACGTAAAGAAATACAAATCAAACTTAAACTTTGAAGCTAGAACTCATCAATAACGCCAACAGGGACGTAGAGCGTGATTCAGGAGCACTTGCACCTCAGTTGTAGGGCAGCAGCAAAGAATGTGACAGTCACCACAAATTATTTTCTCCGTCTCTCGCCAGATGGCCATTTTAGCCATAAGTAACAACAATTATTCTGTAGTGTATCACTGCATAAAGCAATTGGCGACTTCCTTATTTATTTCAAATTGTTAACAGTATGAAGGGTGCAACAGAGCACCATGAACTTGAACATCTGCTCCAGCGTGTAGAAGATGCTTCACTGCGAGCAGTTCAGGAATCAGAAGCATTAATTCATCACACCAGTAGTCTCCTCCACGATGTTGCTGGTGTCTCCATTGCTCTCAGTATAATCGTGTTATTATCACTTGGCTGTTTGGCAGTGGGGAGTGGTGAGCTAATTTCTGTTTAGAGCTAGGTGTCGAGGGGGAAATCTCGATTTCCAAGAGGCCAACATCTGATCCTGAATGAGTCCCAACAAGGATGGGAATGGCTGCCCACATGAGAATGAGATTATGTTGGCTGCTGCCAGGTTGGTGAACATTCACCAACATGATTTACTGTGCATCGTCTCATAGCTACTTTACATTTAGCCACCTGATCGCTACATTCTCAAGGAAAACTAGCCATTGACGCCCACGTCAATAAAATAATTATATATGGGTGAAAAAAAAACGATCCTGAGAGTGCGATCAGTTACTGGGTCTTAGAGAAGGGTTCTCAGCAGGGCCACGTACACCATCGGGAAACCCTCTGCCTTCGGACACAATGGGATCTCCCATCATACTTCTCCCCACTGAGGGACAAAACAATGTATTCACCATGACTGGCATTGATGTCCTCCATCAACAAGTAGACACATGGATGTATAAGGTACTGAGAGATGTTGGATTTGCTTCCTGCTCCTGACAGCAAAGTTCCGCTTCCATAGCTGGTCAAGGGAACTCAGATCTTTACTGCCACTGACATCACCTATCACTCCCTGAGGTGTGCGCCTGCAAGTCGTGTTGAAAGAGGAGGCACAGCCCCATTACTGAACCTCGTGATTCAGAGTCGTCTCACTATATTTGCATGTGTTAGAGGTACTTTGGTATATAGTTGTTGTAAAGTCCGAGATGGGTAGAGCAGAGCCCACCCTTGTCTACAACTTTTTCAGAGTTTCACATCTCTGCAGCCTCTGAGGCAAGTGTTGATCCTGTTACAGTCACACATGAAGTGTAATTAAAGACCCCAGTAATTATCTAGGGCTGGGTCACCAAATCATCTGTACCCCCAAAATGTAAGCAGCTGCTCGAAACAGAAGGTCCAAAAAAAAAAAACCACAACAACTCCAATAACTTTCCAATTACAGAAGCCCCCCAGCTGCTGGTTAGATGTCTGGTTCTTTAAAATGGTGCTAGTCGGGGTCTAGAGTTTCTTCCTCGTCCTGAACAAATGTTTAGCCGAAACTGACTAACAACGGGGTTCAATGGTCAGGCACACAGCAAGTTACAAGGACATGTGTCAAGTCTGACGGAACCGCCTGTCAAACATGCAGCACCAGCTGTGAGTTGCTGGTAAGTGAAAGGCAGCGTGGCCTGCAGCATTTGGTGGTGGTGAGGGGGGGCATATTGAGTGAAAATTTTACCTAAAAATTAAACTGCATAAAGCTTAAATGGAAATAAATTGCAGTAACAGTGTAAAAAGACAGATTAATTGCAATTAATCGGAGGGGTGAGGCAAGTCATTAAGTGATAATATCAAAATTGAGGCGACACGACAGCAGAAAGCAATTCAGAACATTGAGCTTAGGGATAATGCCTGAAAGGGATTTTTTCTGAGTTAGAATATTGGCAGGATAGTTGAGGATGAGCTGGGGAATATTCTGGATGGTAATTGTAAGTGTACCCACAATAACATTTGAATAATCGAGACTGGGTTCAGGAACAGGTGATGGCGTATTCAGCAGCCAGGCTGAGGTGGCGAGTTGATGAGTAATATTTTAGAGGTGTATGGGGGCAAGCTTGGGAATGGAGACAATTGGAGGGCAACCGACAGCTCAGCCCAAACTGATCACAAATATTGCGAGCAGTCTAAATATGCGTCAGGGAGGCTCGTGCGTTCCTTAGATGGGGAGCGGAGATTCTGAGAAAAAAGGGAAGACAAGATCTTCCATCATCCAATAGTTCAAACGACAAGAACAATAATGAAGTTAATTGCTGTTTTTAATATAGATAACTGTACGGAGAGGCTCACCATTTATACCAAAAATTGCCAGGATGGAATAATAACCTACGTGAATAACGAGCAGTGTGTAATAGATGCGACAAGCTAATGAAAAAGAATCTTAGCATGTGGAATGTTTGTACAACTCCCAGGATAAAATCCTGTCTGTTGTTGCAACATTGAAATCTTTTGTTCTCAGATTCTGATCTCTCCACTCCCTCTCTCTGGAGCCGCTGTTCCCCGTCCGTCTCGGAGGTGATGCTCCCGCTGATGCTACTGGATAACACATTGAAAGAAGTCCCTTATTAATAGAAGAGGCAGAGCATCTAGTGGCAAATTAAGTTCCATGGAGAGTGACGTTAATAGCAGTCACTGAACAATAATTTTCTGTTAATCCATTTGAATCCAAAGGTTTTATTTTTAACCACAACAAAGTAGAATATTTAACTGGTCCACGTGGGATATATGAGGGTCGCTGAGGGATGACATGGTGGAAATATTGATAGCTCTGGTCATAAAATTTCACTTTTACTTGGATTTGGGCGTGGTGACAGAGGACTAAAGGTTTCTAAACTTCCCACGCCACTTTTTTGACAGGGGAGAGGGATGTGCTCTGGATCTACAGGGAAGCCAGGATAATGTTGATAACGGCAACATTCTGGAGGCGATCATCTTGTTCAGAAATACCTCTTTATTTTTAAGAAAATAATATTTTTAAACGATTAGTAAAACGGATAGGGCAATTCGAATTCATATCTGATAAAGTTAAATTCGAAATTTTCCTAAGTAACGGGAGCGCTAATGAAGGATGTGATCTTGTTATAATGTCCATGAAGGAAGTGTGATCAAGAGTAGCTTTCTGGAGTTGTGTTAGCAACTGAACGCCATGGATTAAAGGGACAGTGATTGTGTGGATGTGATATTGATCAAAAAACAGAACGCAAAATGAAGTGATGGTTAATCGTTACTCATTAAGGAGGGGAATTTAAAATGATGTTTCTCAGTGACCAATATCTGGTGCACTTCCCTTTACGATGCAAATTAAGGACAAATGACTCTATGCAAATGTTATATTTTCTGGAACTGGAGGGAAAGATTTTCAAATTTGAAAATGTCCTTTTATGATAGATTTGCATATATTTTACTTTTCTCTCAGTGCTGTGTGCTGTGTGACTTTGGAAATCTTTGATTCCAAAGGCAGTGCAGACAGTGTCACTGAATATAGATCTGGCTGCATAACTTGGATTCTTGTTATCACGGGAATAAAAGGTAATTTGGGGTATATAGAATTGTGGAGTTTGAAAGAGAAAGAGATCATGCATAATAATGTTGAACTGCGAAAAACGCTCATGGGCTGGACGTAACCTCATTTTCTTCGATGTCATATGTACGTATTTTTAGATGACAGGAAGCTGAAAATATAAACACCTAGGAGGGAAGCAGTAAGCTTCAGGAGAATATACATAGCTTTTGAAATGGAGAGAGACGGGTAATAGAAATGTAATTCTGGAAGTCCGAGGGATACGTTTTTGAGGAGGAATGCGGAGTGAGGATATAAACTAAACGTGACAAGGTTAAACAGGGGGAACAAATGCACGCTTGTTACTAACTGGAAGGACAAGCTGATATATTTGTTTAAAATACACAAAGAATGTCTGACGTTATATATAGAGACAGAGAGTAGAGACACAAGAAGTTAAATTATTGTTTAGTAAATCAATGGCTAGTGCTCAGCTCAGAAATTGAATCGACTTCTTGCCATTACATATTAGCAAGGATGTGAGGGCTTTAGGGATAGTGCAGAGGGGATTTAGTGGAATTGTGCCAGGGATGAGAGAATTCAAATCAATTGGGGAGGAAGGAGAAGCTGGAATGGTTCTCCTGACATCGGTCAGGGTAAAGGTGAATTGAATAGAAATCTATAAATTAACGGTGGAGTTTAAAAGGAGAAAGTACCAACTGTTTCCACTTGAACCTAGCACAATAATAACATTACATGAATTGGCCTATGAGCCCGAGGGGACATAAAGAGAAGTTTTGCTTTAAAACAAAGCTGCAAGAATCTAGAGTACACTTTCCGAAGACCAGGTGGAAGCTGCAATCTCGGGCTGAAGTAAAATTTACAGTGACACTATTTCAAAGAAGGGAAGAGGCTCTCCCGTGTGTCTGGGTCAATATTTACTCCCCATCAACACCACAACATCACATATTGACTATTTCCGAAAGCTCTTTCGAGCGGCAAAGATCATTCCTGTGAGTCCCCCGGATGTTTTGAATCCAGCGTTGGATGTTTGGTGGGATGTTTCCCTGATGGGCAGGAGGAGGTTCGGGAGGATACGTGTGAGATTCTTCTCCTCAGTGGACTGAAGCAAAACATCTCTAGAGTTCCTACAAATTTGTTTACCTCATTTCTTAAACAGTGAAACAATGACAACATTTCAGCAGTCCAGGAGTAGGACCACTTCTTCCCAGATCTCGCTAAAAAAGTTTGAGCAAGGCCATAAACTATTTTTTTTTGTCGCAACCCTTCTGTACAGCATTGAGAGATGGGTCACCAAACAAAGATAACTCCGAGTGCTGGATAATTTTCACCAGTGATGCCTCCAATGGACACTCAAAGTCAAGTGGGAATTCAGGTGAACAATCTCTAACATCCATCAAGAAAACATATCCTCCACTATCTCAAACCTGACCATGTAAGACAAGCTCCACAGGTCTGGACACTTCATCCACAGGTCAGACATTCAGCTTCTGAAGCAGATCCTGTTTTAACAACTTGAAGATGAAACCTGATCTCAAGGATCACAGAGAAATGTTTTAGCGACACTCTAATGGACACCGTGAAAAGAAGGCAAACTGACATCAGTGTACGGGAGGAAGTTGCCTCTTTGAAGCTACAAGGTAGTCAGAGATTGACCACATAATTTCTGCTTTGCAGAAGTGACATAAGCGAACAGAGAGAGAACAGCACACCGACTCAAGGAATCCTCTTTCAAAGGAAAGTTCCTGTCCTCTCTACATGAAGATCTGTGGCTCCAGGAATGGTCTGTTGAGGTACCTATGCACACACAAATCCTGAACCCTGGTAGTAGTCAACATCGTTTCAAGGAAATGATGATGAATATGATGATGATGATGATGATTTAATTATGATATTTGATTAAGTGAATGCATTTAAATTCAAAATTGTATTGACTTCACGCAAATAATCCAAACCCTGCCCCCAATCGCAAGCTAATTGAGTAGGATTGTGAACAGATGTAATAACTCACAAGAGGGCCTTCATGAGGGGCGGGGGGCAATCAGCAGCAGCAGGATTGTCTCAAGCTACAATCTGTGAAATCAACCTCCACTCTCCAGTGCAATTACACGAGCGAATCTACCATGGCCCCAGCTAAAGTGCAGGAGGGCATAGAAGGAGCTGCTCAAGCCTGAGTTTAAAAAAAAATGACTACAACACAGGACTACATGCATGAAAAAATGCACAAGCAACAAGCGGTAGACAGAGCTCAGTGATCCCACATTCAATGGGTCCAGTCGAAGCTTTGCATTCCTATCACATCTAGGGGCCAATTACGGACTATTTAACAACTCCATGCAACGGGTGTTTCTACAAATGTCACAAACTCAATGATGTGGAGCCCAGCATATCAGTGCATAAAACAAGTCTGGAGCAATTACAACCAGCTTCAGCAGGAACTGAATGATGCATCTTGGCCTCCTGTGGATGCCCCCAGCATTGCAGGTGCCAGTTTTCAGCAAATTCGATTCGCTCTACGTGATAACAAGTAACGGTGGAAGGCACTGGATTCTGCAAAACTGTTGGGGCCTGACAACATTCCAGCATTAGCACTGAGGACTTGTGATCAAGACCTTGCCGCCCGTAGACAAGCTGTGCCCGTTAACATACAGCATTGTCATTTACCGAAAAGTATGATAAACTAACCAAGTATTCCCTGTCCAATCAAATGTAGGATACATCCAGGTCAGTCAATAACTTCTCCTTTAGCCTAATCTCCACCAGGATTGGACGATGTCATTGTGATATTGTTACTAGTTCAGTGGTTCAGGAAACGAGGAAAATGCTGTGTTAGTGCCGGCTTTGAATCTCACCTCGCTACTTTTACCAATTAAATTTTACCAAAACCAAAACATATGCAAGTGATAATGAGGATGAGCGCTGCTGCTTTTCATTTTTGTTTTTAATTAAATACGCCCATGTGGTGCACCCGAAGAAAATCGGATCTCCTAACCTTTTCTGACGTACATGTGATTCCAGAACCGCAGGAACGAGGTTGTCTCACAAATGCCCTTTCAACAGAGGAATAATTGTTCTCTGACTCTCGCTTTGAGTTCTGCCAGCTTCACCCCAACTCCTGACTCCATTAAAGCCTTGGTTCAACATGGGCAAAAGAGCAAAGCTCCAAGGTGGGAAAGAGATTGACTTACTTTAGAAAAAGGTCGAATTTGACAGACTTTGGCATCATAGGGCCTCAAGCAAACTGCAGTCAGTCGGAATCACGGGGAATCCCTGAGCTTTTTGGTGCCATACCAAGCACAAAGGGAGATGGTGATGTTTGTTGCAGTTGTCATCTCAGCTCCAAGAAATCACTGCAGGAGTTAAATCCGTGTTCGGCCCAACAATCTTCAGCTGCTTCATCAATGACATTACATTTGATAGCGAGCAGCTTTGTATTGGTAGAGCGGGGACTTTAGCAAAATAATGCAGGACCTGGCCAACGTTTGCTGGGAACAGCAACATGTGGACCATCCACAGAAGAGCAGTGGGGGCATTCAAAAAGAAAATGGGGAGTGTAACGGCTCAAAATGTTCTTTCTAGGGTTACAAGTCCAGAGAACCATGGATGGCCAGAGGTAATCATGATAGTGTGAGAAGTAAAAGAGAGGCATTTAACAGATACAAATGCAGCCAAGCAGCTGAGGCATTAGTGGAGTGCAGAAAGTGTAGGATGGAGCTTAAGAAAGCAAAGAGGGGATATGAGAATTATCTGGCTGGCAAAATCCCAAAATATTTCATAAGTATATCAATGGAAAGAAGATAACCAGGGAAAGTATAGGGTCCTTTAGGGACAAAAAGGACAATATATGGGTGGAGCTGGAGGATATCGGTAGAATGTTGAACGGTAATTTCACTTCCATTTTCATCCAATAGAGTGAGGAAGAAGCTGTGGGAAAGTGGAGGAGATTTTATGAAGGTCTTGAGCAAATTGATATAGGGAATGACAAGGCACTCGAGGTGCTGGCAGGCTTAAAAGTGGACATTTCTCACGTCTGTAATGCTTGTGCCCCAGACTGCTTAGGGAGGCAAGGGACGAGATCGTAGTGCATTTGACCCATTTTTTTATTTCTCTCTGGCCACGGGGAAGTACCAGCAGACTGGAAAGCAGCTAACATGGTTCCGGTATTTCATAAGTGTTGTAGAAATCATCCAGGTAAAGGCATACCAATGATTCTCAGGTCAGTGGCAGGGAAATTCTTGGAGAAAACTGCAAAGGGCGTAATCTTTCTCCACTTCCAGAGGCAAGGTTTGATGAGAGATAGTCAGCCTGCTTTTTCAGAGGGAGGTCATGCCTCACAAATTTGATTTTCTTTTTGGAGGTGACAAGCTGTAAAGAGGAGTGTCATGCAGACCATGAAGTTTATATGGATTTGTGGAAAGCCTTTAACAAGGACCAGCAAGGGAGACTTATAAAAAAAGGCCAATGCACATGGGAAGCAGGATAATTTTATAAGATGGATTCCAAATTCGCTTAGTTGTATGAGATAGCGCGTGATGACAGAAGTCAGCTTAAGTGACTAGAAGGCCATGTCAAAAATGCGTACAATAGAGAAGTGTTCTGCGTCCACTATTATTTGTCATTTATACAAATGGCATAGGTGCCTATTTGGGGGGTAGAATTTGTAATTCTCCGGAAGACTCAACGAATGTCTGGGTGGTTAACAGTGAGGTTGAGTTAATCTGGCTGGAGGAAGATAAAAGGGGGATGGTTAAATGAATAGATAAGTGGCAGATGTAATTTAACACTGAAAACTGTGATGTGGTACAGTTTGAAGAAGTAATTTGTCAAAAGGGCGGCATGGCACTAGGAAGTCCTGAGTCACAAAGGGACCTTGGCCTATGTGTTCCATAGTCCTCTTAAGGTGGAGAGGCATTTCAGTGGGTTGTTGTTAACGGCTTGCCTTTATCAATCGAAGCATAAATTAGAAAATTAGGGAGGTCAGTTTGGAGTTGTATAGAGCCTTGCTAAGGGCACAGCTGGTGCGCTGTGTGCAGTTCTGGTCACTACATTTTGTGAAGTGCGTGATTGCACTGGAGTGGGTGCAGAGAGGAATGACAAGGACATTGCCTGGGACGAAACTTTTAAGTTATGAAGAGAGGTGGTGTAGATATTGGCTGCTTTCGTTGGAGCAGAGAAGACTGAGGGTCGACCAGATCGACGTGCACAAGATTTTGAAGGGCATGAACAGGGTGCTTAGGGAGCAGCTGTTCCCCTTAGTGGAAGGGTCAGTCATGAGGGTCACAAGTTCAAGATGAGGGGAAAGAGGTTTGGGGAGTGTGAGGAAAAGCTTTATTATCAAAAGGGTGGTGAAGGTCTAGAATGCGCTACATGGCCAGGCATTCGTCTCGTCTGCCTCACATACTTGAAAAAGTAGCGGGATGGTCAATTGGCATGTCATAACATTCAACGCTATGGGCCAGGTGCTGATAAATGGTATTAGGTCAGTCAGATAGGTTTTTCTTACATGCAGTTGCGGATTGATGGGCCGAAGGGATTCCTCTGCACTTTGAGATTCTGTAATTTGTTGACAACGGGGAAGTCTCGTTGATGATTCTAGAATGTTTCGCACTAATCATGAATCCTCAGATAGTGATGCATTCCATGTCCAACCGCACTACATCATTGACAATATCCGAATGGCAATTAACAATGTAAACACAGAACGTAGATCGATGAACAGATAACGTTCCAGCAATGAGGGACCTGTGACTAAGCAACAGGAGAGTAATATCGATGTTATGACATCAGCAATAAGTTTTATTTTCTGGGGATAATTAGCTGTCCTAGAATTTGGTAAACTCTGAAGCCAAACCAGATAGTATTTTCTTCTAACCCTGATGGAGCTGCGCAGTTACTTGTTATGATCCTGTTACTTGTTGCTAGACATCACTGCTATGTCAGTAGAAGAAGAAACAAGTGGTTACGTAAACAAATGCACAAAATGAATTAACACCTCGTTTTTGTACACATGAGCGAAAACAATAGGCATTTATTTGCAGAAATATTTGCATACAATCATTAACAAAAATAAAGCTTTGGGGAAGAGTCATATCTATACGACAGGGTAAATCTTTTTCTCTTCACATATACAGCTAGGCATGCTTTTTTTCAAGTTTTTTTCTCTTAAAAAATGGCTGCACAGAAACAATAAACACATGGATATATATTGTTTTGTAATTTAGCGAAGGCAAATCCCTGGAGCCAGACGATCAGCTACCATTATTTGAATATAAAGTGCTAAGTCACAACGTCGCCTGAAGAGCAGACATTTCTCAATAAAGAGTACCACTGTTTATGTTACTTCACAAGTGGAGAATGACCTTATACAGATACATCGTCTGTGGAGATTTGCTGCACAGGGGCCGCAGCCTGTCACACATCTGCTTAGCCATGGCTACTGTAGGCGTGATAGATCAAAGCCGGCCATTCGACAAGCTGGGGTTAGTCACAAGTAGCATATTCAAAACCTCTCATATTTCACAGTCCTAGGCCCAAAGGTCCCTCGGCGTTTCATCCTTGCAAAGAGAAATTACTCTATAACGGATATCGAGATGGAAGACAAGCAGTAGGTGGTTTGAATATATCATTGTGAAGTGTAATTTGAGGTGCATCACAGATGTTTTCAAACAGCTGGTGGGTTTCCATCAGTCGGCAGATGTGAGGAAGGCTAATATTTGCCAGGACTAGAAGCCGGTGGAGAAGCATTGAATGGAGAGTTGCAGTTTTGATACGTATGTTGTATTCCAGTGATTTTCAACAAGATATGTGTGTGATAAGCTTTGCAACAGAATTGAAGATTGCTCTGCTGCAGAGCATGATAGCATAATTGCTCAGGCCCAGAGTATTGTCGCAGTAGCAAGCAACCGAGTTTCAGCAAGTTTTATTTATTTTTTTCAGGATTGGTAAGTTGCTGCTCTTTCCTTCAGGTGATCCTGAGGGGACAGAAACGCATCCAGAGTCAAATTCAAGTATGTTGTGTTGGTTTCTTACTTTATCCTCTGACTACCCATGAAAATAAACAATTTTATTTTGGCACAGGCATTATGGCGATTGAATACATTGGAAAGAGTTTGAGATGAATCCAATTTGCTATGTGATGCAACAGTCCTCACATGGAAAGATGTTGCCAACGAGAACGTGCAGAAGGATGGGGTTTGGGAGCAGCAGCAGATGCCATCAGCACAGATGATTTGCACAGAGAAAATGTTTTCAAAGGAGCATTTTAACAACTGTCTTTATACAGGCTGGAAGCTGTCTGGAAAAGTTTAGGAACAGCCCAGATTTACACATCGTATCCTTGCCATCTGAGAGATCACGCAGCACCACACCTGGTTCCAAGTTCTTCTGGAAGTCATTTTCGATGCAAGGGGTAATTGTCAGAACTTGAACAAATGCACTTCAACACCCTTACAGAAGCCAGCTTGGTCGATAATAAGCATGGTTCTTCATCTGCTGATATGTGTCACAAGATAAATGCTCAAATTTATTGAAGCACACAAGATTGTGGAATCGATCGATGGATGGCTGCCAGTGGGAGATCTTTTGCAGGCTTTGCAATGCAATCGTTTTTGGCATTGAAGCAGAGATTATGATTTTTGTGCAGAGAGGTTGCAGCCTGGCACCAGCAAGAGATTATGGTTATTTTAATGCCATGCAATGCCTCATTGCAGTTGTGGCAGTTTTCAGATGTCTCCTTACATCTTCGTTGCACTGCTGATGGCTGGAAAGCAAAGGCCAATGTTGAATAGCGTTGGCTTCTGCTGACCACCTGAGAAGACATCCAGGACTGGGCACTGTGCTGGTTGTTGGTGACCATTAAGGAACAGGGCCAGCAGAGGTCACTTTATGATTTCTTGATCCGTCTAGCTGACTGCAACTGTACCTGCTGCTTGGGGTCGTTTAACAATGCGATTTCATTTATGGAGGCCCGCACTAGCAGCTGTCCACAAACAGTTTTTGGGCTGAGCAACCACACTTGGTATGGTGGCTGTTGAAATCTCCCATTTTAGTGGCTGTGTGAGGCAGAGCTGTCAGAACTTTCATTTACCAGTTGGCACTTAGAAGCTTGGATGTATTTACGATCCGGAAATTGCCGGCACATATTCTTTCACAGAATGGTGGTGTTGAAAATGCAGCTGCATCAGCAGTGCCAGATCGGACATGTGTGGAGCGGCTGTCTTTAGCCTTGCAGGAGTAGCACAATCTGTCTTAATCTTTGATGAAATAGCGATGTGCCTTCGGTGTATTATGTTGATGGATTTTTGGGTGACAAGGCACAAAGTGAGCTTTTGCTGTACAGCCGAATGACCCTCAATATGTCGTTCTAAGATTTGCAGTAATCCCCAATTTCCAGGAGTCCTGAGGGCTGCTCACTGCATGGAGGGCTTCTTCAGAAGGGATTGGAACTTCATGTGCTTTTGGATTCCTCTAACGTTCGCTTGAAATTCTGTTTGGTGGTAGGATCATTTGCTTCATGAAGAACTCATCCTTTAGCATTACAAGTATTGAAAAAAAGTAAACTCCTCCACAATTCTGCTTGTTGTAATGCTTCTCAAAGCTATCGCTTCAGGAAACTTGAAGACCCATCTATTATTGTCAATATGCACTGATGGAGATTTTTAATCTGAGGGATTGTTCCGACTCAATCATTCATGACCCTAGTAAAACATCATTGAAACATAGAAACATAGAAGCCAGGAGAAGAAATAGGCAATTCGGCAGTTAGAGCCTGCGCTTCCGTTCCTTATGATCATACAACTCAATGGTATGCTGAATCTTTCTACCCATACACTTTGATGTCTTTTGCCTCTAGATATTTGTCTAACTCCTTCTTGAAAACATATCAACTGCTTTCTGGTGTAACTAATTCCACAGACTCACTACTTACAAGTGAAGAACGTTCTCTTCTTCTCAGTTCTAAATGGTCTATCCCATATCATGAGACTGTGACTCCTCGTTCTGGACTCCCCCACCATCGGGAACATCCTTCCTTCATCTACCCTGTTTAGTCTTGTTAGAATTTTATAGATTTCTATGAGATCCCCCCTCATTCTTCTGAACACCAAAGAATATGATCCTAATCGATTCATTCTTTCCTCATCTTTCAGTCCTGCCACCCCAAGAATCATTCGGGTAAACTTTTGCTGCACTCCCACCATAGCGACTACATCATTAATCAGAAAAAGACACTAAAACTGCACACATTAAACCCAGGTGTTGTTTGCCATGGCCTGTACATTTGCAGCAAGACATCCTTGTTGTTAGATTCAAGTCCGCTGGCTATGAAGGTCAACATATCAGTTGCCTTCTTTAGTGCCTGCTGCACCTGCATGCTTACCTTCAGCTACTGGTGTACAAGGAGACCAAGGTCAAGTTGTATATTCCTTTCTCTCAATTAATAGCCATTCAGATAATAAACTGCCTTTCTGTTTTTGCTAGCAAAATTGAGTACTTCACGTTTATCGGCATTATACTGCATCTTCCATGCATATACGTACTCACTCAGCTTCTCCAAGTCACATGAAGCATCTCTGCATCCTCCATAGCTCACCCTCCCACCCAGCTATGTGTCATGTTAAAATTTGGAGATATTACATTAAATTCCCTCATCTAAGTGATTAATATATATTGTGAATAACAGGGATCCCGATCCGGGCGGTATCCCACTAGTCACTGCCTGTCATTTGAAAAAAGACCCGTTCATTCCTTCAGTCTTTTTCCTGCTCGCCAGCCAGTTTTCTGTCCACCTCAATACACGACCACCAATTCAATACATTTTAATTTAACACGCCAATGTCTTAGGTGGAACTTTTGTCGAATGTATTCTGAAGTACAATAAGCCAGATCCACTGGTCCCCCCTCATCTACTCTAGCTGCTACAGCCTCGAAAAATTTCCAAAACAATTTCCCTATTGAATTCACTTTCAGAACTGCATGCTGACTCTGTCCATTTCTGCCAAGCTCTTTCACATTTTCAGCAATTGAATCTATCATTATGGACACTGGAATTTCCCCCACTACCAATGCTACTCTGACTGGTCTATAATTTCCTGTTTTCTCTTTGCCACACTTTTCCAATATCGGGGTTAGATTTGCTAGCCTTAAACCTGTAGGAAATGTCCAGAGTCTATAGAATCTCTGAGTATGACCACCAATGCATTCAATATTTCTAGGACCACTTCCTGAAGCACTCTGGGATGTAAATTATCAGGGCCTGTGGATTTATCGGCCTTCAACACTATCAATTTACGCAACACAATTTTTCTACTAATGCTGATTACTTTCAGTTCCTCACTCTCATTAAACACTGTGTTCCCCTACATTACTGGTGTGTTATTAGTGTCCTCCTTTGTGAATACCGAACAAAAGTATGTACTTGGTAGTTCAGCCATCTCTTTGTTCCCCATTATAACGTCCCCTTTTTTTCTGACATTGAGGGACATTCAATTGTCTTCACCGATACTTTCCTCTTCACATACTGATGGGAAATTTTTCGTCAGTTTATGTTCCCTGCAAGCTTGCTCTTGTACTCTATTTCGCCCTTCTTAATCAATCCCTTGGTTCTCGTTTGATAAATTCTATTCTGCTGCCAAACCTCACGTTTGTTACTTTTTCTACCCAATTTGTATGCCACTTCCTTGCACGTAATACAATTTCGAATTTGCCTTCTAAGACATGGTTTCGCCATGTTTCTTGTTTTAATTTTGCGCCAGACAGCATTAAAGAATTAAATAATAGCATAAAACAAAAACAGAATTACCTGGAAAACTCAGCAGGTCTGGCAGCATCGGCGGAGAAAAAAAAGAGTTGACGTTTCGAATCCTCATGACCTTCAGCAGAACTGGGTGAATCTAAGGAGAGGGGTGAAATATAAGCTGGTTTAAGACAGGGCGGGGGGGGGGGGGGGGGCGTGGTTGGGTGGGGGGAGAGAAGTGCAGGGGGGTGGTGTGGTTATAGGGACAAGCAAGCAGTGATAGGAGCAGTTAATCAAAAGATGCCACAGACAAAAGAACAAAATAACACAGAAAATGTTGATATTATCTAAACTTATGTGCTAATTAAAAATGGAGAGTAGGGCACTCAAGGTATAGCTGTAGTGGGGGTGGGGGCGTAAAAGATTTAAAAATAATGGAAATAGGTGGGAAAAGAAAAATCTATATAAATTATTGGAAAAAAAAACAAAAGGAAAGGGGAAGAAACAGAAAGGGGGTGAGGATGGAGGAGGGAGTTCAAAATCTAAAGTTGTTGAATTCAATATTCAGTCCAGAAGGCTGTAAAGTGCCTACTCGGAAGATGAGGTGTCATTCCTCCAGTTTGCGTTGGGCTTCACTGGCAATAAACAATTGTTGCACTTCATCCATTAGCTATTTTATTATTTGCCATTGCCTATCCACTATCATCCCTTTATGCAACTTTTCCCAATCGACCATACCCAAATCGCTCCTTATACCATCGTAGTTTCTTTTATTAAGATTCAGGACCGAGGTCTCACCATCAACTAGTTCACTTTCCATTTTGATGAGGAATTCTATCATATTATAGTCGCTCATCCCCAAGGGGCCTCGCACAACTACACTGCCAATTATTCCTTACTATTTGTACAATACCTAGTCGAGGATGGCTTGCGATCTGTTTGTTCCTCAAAGTATTGGTCCAGAAAAAAACAACCCAGATACACTCAAGGAATTCCTCCTCTACGGTGTTGTTAATAACTTGATTTGTTCAATCTATATGCACATTAATGTCACCCACAATTAAAGATGTTCTATCATTACATGCCACTCTAAGATCCTCTTTGCAGCCAATCCCAACATCGCCACTTCAGTTTGTGAGTTTATATACCACACTCAGCGAACTGTTTTTTGGCCCTTTGTGTTTCTCGTTTCTACACATACAGATTGCACATCATCGGATCTAATACCTTTCCTCAGTAATGCTTTAATTTCTTCTTTAACCCGCCATTCAACTCTGTGCAACAGCCTTTTACTTTGTGTCTGTTTTTTCTATATATTGTATTGGATGTTCAGATCCTTTCCCTGCTCACCCTGCAGTCAGGTCTCCGTAATTGCAACTATATCATAAATGTTTATAACTATTTGCGAGGTTTAATAATTCATGTTGTTGCAAATGCTCATCACGTTAAGGTAAAAAAAAAACATTACGATCTTTTTTTGTAAAATTGTTTGTTCCATTCCATCTATTTTTCACTGACGCCTAGTTTGAATCTTGCCCTTGATTTCTCTATCACATTTTCATTTTTCACTTTCCGCATTTTGTCCTTGTCATTGATTCCACTTCCTCTGCCTTCTTGGTTTCCCTTCCCCCTGTTATTTTAATTTAAATCCTCTCCACTCAGTCTAGCAAATGTTCCGCCAATGACATCAGTGTCGGTCCTGCCCAGGAGTAATCCTTTCAGAATGTAATGGTCCCAACTCCCACAGAACATATCGCAAAGCCCCAGCAATCTGAAACCATCCCCTTTCTGCCACCTCTTCTGCTACTTAACTTGTGCGACATGTTCTACCGAATTTAAATAAATTCACATGCAAGCCAGATAAATATAAAGAATTTGGTAATTTTAAAACTCCTAAATGAACCTCCATTGTAATTTTATGAGCTATTATTTTGATAACATTTCCATCTGCAAATGGTTTTATAATTGGATACACCTCCTTCCAGGTTTTATTTCCTGAATCATGATAAAGATTCCAATTTCTAATAAAATTATTACACATCATTTAATTGCATTCAGTAATACATTCTGCATCTGTTGCTGACTGTGCAGACTGATTTAACTGTTTCATGTGCTAACCAATTCTCTGCAACTGTACCACTGGCTTTCAGCTAAATACTTCGACTGCATGTTCCTACATTTTCTCTTCTTGAACAATCTTACCTAACATTTTGTCAGCTAATGGGACTTCAAGAACCTCTCCCTGCTGCTTAAATTCGTTGTTCCTGTTTCAAACAGTGAGCCTGTAGTCTTCTTATGCCACAATCTGGAAACAATAAAGAATACTCCTTCTGCACCGCATCTGTTGAAGTGCATCTTTGGTTGCTGAGGTTCCACAGGCCTCACCCCCATCTGCTACGCAGCTACATCCTTATCCAAAATAAACTGAAAACATACAATGTGCAACTCTTCGACGACGCCAAGAATCGCCTGAACTGCTTTCCACTTACCCTTTAAATTTAACTTCCATAAAAGAATAGGCTTAGCATCTCCATCAACCCCACTTATTCTCATTTGCTACTGCAATAATCCAACTGAACAACAAACATTACCTTCCCTCAAAAGTAAGTATTGACTAGCCGCTGTGTCCCTTCACAATTTAACAGCTTTACTTCCTCTACACTGTACACATGAAACACATCCCCTTCATCTTCAAAATCATTAAACATTTCCACACCCTGCTCCCCAGAACAGCCTTGGGTAAAGTATGAACACATTCTCGCTTCTTTATCTATCACAGGTCCTTCTATTTTAAATGCTCACAAACCTCTCGTTTTTCCTGTGGCTAAAACTCAGGCCCCGCATTTACTTTCCTTCCAGAACATTTCTGCACCAAAATATCCCCAACAGATGTCCCCTGTATTTTCCAACATATTGACTGTGTCCGATTGCATTGAATGAAATCATCTCCATTTCCCTATGTCACTGGTACCCTCAGCGCCTTCCTCTTTAGTTCGGGGGGGGGGGGGGGGGGGGATGGGGTGGAAATGTCCTGCGAAATTCCATCAAATCCTTCACTTTATTTATTATCCACCGTCCATTCACATTTGCTCTTTCTTTCCTTCTCTGATTTAAAAGGATGAGAAAAATAGGTTTAACTGTAAAAAATATTTGATAATTGTTAGTTATCTCAGTTGGTCGTCTTCCTGTTTTAACTCTCTGTTCTTCCACATGAGTTCTCACTACTTAAGGAATTGAACCTTTAATTTCACCCAAATGAATTACGTCTCTAAGAGCTGAATATACTGTCTCTGTCTTTCATGCATGTATCCCGCGATCATTTCCTATTTCACTCCGTGAAGTTCACTAAGGTTTGCCCAGGCTGTTTTCTCATTTCTAATGTCTGTCTGTGTGCCTCAGGACCAAGCTCGTATGCACACAATATAACATTTTTTAGCACATCATAATGCATCCAAATTTTATACGACAAGGAAGCATAAACATCATGTGTTTTACCCACCAAACTAGATTTTAACAGCAACGTACAGTTTTCATGTGTCCATATCATCTGTTTAGCCATCATCTCAAATGAAATAAAGGCTGCTTCCACATCTCTTTTGTTAAAACTTTGGAAGAGCTTGTACAAATTTAAACATCTCTCCATTGGGTTCTAATATGGAAAGAAGTCTTGCCTAAATTAACCTTGTAACTTGCTATTAATGGGATGCATTTTAATTGAAATTTTCTCTCTGTCTCTTTTTCCTATTTCCTGCCTTTTTACCTATTCCCTTTGAAATGCTAGATGCCTTTCCTTTTCACTTTTTCTATTGCATCTAGCTCAAGTACATTTCATTTTTATTTGGGATTGAATTTGAGCCCATTCGAGCACCACCACCCCCCACCACCCCCCACCCCCAAACCACACCACCCGTCCCACCCTACGAGAACTCGGTTTCTCGGGAATTCCTTCCAATTTCAATTGCTGCTTTTTAACTTCAATCTTGTCTCAGTCACTTACGCGTGCAGATAATCCCAATTGTAGTGTATCAGCCAATTCCATTAAGATAGCTTTACTTACCGTTTGTAAAATAACCTAAGTTGAAACTTCAACTCCCAGGCAAATCTCAGCAACTTCCACAGCCACATTGTGGTCTCACCACGTTAAAAAGAACACTCACACCAACTGCAAAACCCTAAATGTTTCTCGTACTCGTGACATTAAGATGCACTAACTCCAAACTAATCATCTAACGTTAAATATAACCTGCAAAGAGTCGGCAATTTTGTTATGGTAAATGCGCAAAGCCAGAGGGAAAATTTAAATAGCTGCTGCATTGCTTTGTGTTGTATTTAATTTTGTGAATAATGTTTTGAAGTCACTAATAGCAATTCCATTGATACTTGGAGATTTTTTATACTAAACCTGACTTAACCACTGATGAATAAAAAAAAATATTTTCAGCATACAAAAATCTGGTAACATGCTTATATACTTATTTCTAAGTCTTATAACCTCCTTTTCAACATAACCTTCTCTCCTTTATTCATATTTTCCCACTTGAATGCCCTGTCCATTGTTTCAATATGTCTCTGAACGTCAACTTTCTGGTGGTTAAATCATTTAAAGTTCCAATTTCTACTGCTACTGTGTAAAAAGAAATGAGGACACTTATTTACGTTACTCTGGCTATGTGTTACATTTCATCTGTCGTTTGAAATGCCAGCTACTCCACTGTATCAAGAATGCAAAGTACCTTTTCACTTTACATTCTGAAACTAAAGACATTTGACTTATTTAGTATTTCAAACCTAGCTTTTCGGGGGTTTTTTTGAAGTCAATACCACCAGGCCAGCTGTTTATATTTCGATTAACTCACATACTAACCAGGCTCCATTATTAAACGACTACAAAATATTCCAATTATATTATCTAAAATATTATAAATTGATGAAACCAGAAAGCGATAAACATGTGGTTTTGTACATAAATAATAACAAAGAACATTCAATTTGTTGGTTGTGCATAAAAGTACAGAAATCAATAAACCTGTTGTAAAAGCAAAATACTGCGGATGGTGGGAAGCTGAAATAAAAACAGAAAATGCTGCAAAAAATTAGCAGGTCTAACACTAAACGTGTGGCGTGAAGAAAACGCAACTGAACCTGGAGGAACAGCAACTAATCTTCCGATTAGGCATGAAAGAGGCTTGTGCACGTATTATTCAATTGAACAACATCAGAACATAAAAACTCTCCTCCACCCACACGCTACTTTTTATCCCTTTTTGCTATCATCATTTTCATAAATTTTATAATAAATATTTTTTATCTATTTATGTTTATTTTTTTATTTTCATTGAATTCATTGTTTTATCTCGACCTTCTCTTCCTATTTGCAATCCTTTTTCACACGACTGTCCCCTCCAACAGCCCCACCCCTCAAGTACCATTTGTCACTTGTCCATGTTGTTCTTTCTGGAGTGCTTACCCTTATCCTGCTATTATTACGCTTAACTTTCCGACCTTAATTCCACCATCAATACCTCTTTCAGACGGTAGCAGTAAAATTGGCACTCATTTGTCGTTTTGCCCATGACATGTCTGGAAATTTCTCCATTTCCTCCAACTATTATCGGCTTTCTATGCAGCTACACCATCTTCCCCCCCCCCCCCCCCCCCCCTAACATTTTAAGTTTGGCTCATTTTACTTCTCTTTAACTACGAAGAAGCGCCATAAAGATTCGAAACGTTACATCTGTATTTATTCTCTGCACAGGTGTTATTAGACCTGCTGAGCTTTTCCAGTATTTTCTGTTTTTTGTTTGTAATAACTAGGTGGCCATGTGCACACATATACACAAACAGAATAGAATCGTTAATGTACACACCAACACAAAACCAATAAACACATGGTTATGTGAACACAAACTAATCTGTCACACAAATAAACACATAAGCACACACATGTCTAAAGAAATCGTCATGCACACACCTGCATATACGCAATATAAAAGCTTTTTACGTAAAATCATAGACAATTAAAGAGGGGAGGAGTGGTTATGTGCACTCATAAACCAACAAAAAACAACTGATTCAACAAAAATGTACCAGGAGCTCGTCTCCATCACAATCATTCCCAAAATTCCCTTGTGCAATACAACGTGCATAATTCTTGCATGTTTCGACCACCTCAACTTTGTAAACGTCATCGTTCGGTGGCGTGGGGGAGTTCGCCAGCTACAAGTTATTGGTTGTTCGCAGTGGCATGCTGCTAGAAACACCTGTGGAGTCCGTGCACCAGCCAGAGGTGCCGCCACCTTAGTGTATGTCCGGTCAAACAACGAGGCTCGCGCGTAGTTAGTGGCATCCGCAAAAGTTAGCTGCATGTTGCTTGTCATCGCATTGCAATCGAAATAAGGAGCGAGACATCAGGGAAAGGACAAGGGTCCTTTCAGCCTTGTGATGCCAACGGTGTCTCTGCTGCGACAGTGGAACTAACGGAATAATACACGGCAGAGTTTTGATACGTTTCTTGACTCAGTTGGTGAGCGGAAAACGGCGGCTCGGATTCCACGGCCCGCTGCCCGACGGGAGGGAGAACACTCCGCAAATGCGCAGCTCCAGCAGCCGTTTGACAAGCCGCTGATTCGTAATCATTCTGGCGAATTATTCCTCTTCCGGGCACTGAGCCTCTCCGTTCCTTTTCGATGATGAAAAGTCACTTCTGCCTTTCGTCACTTAGCTTAAAATAATCTGAAATAGGAATGACAGCGTCAAACGATATGACAGTCGCCCTTTTCCGTTGTTAGACAAAGAGCAGCGGTAGAGATCCGATTCGGCAAGAGGTCACTGATGGAGGACCAGAGGGAGACGTGGGCCAGAGGAGAGTTACAGCGCCCCCAAACGGAGAGCCGGGGAAGCAGCAGCAGGCACAGTCTCTTGTCAAACCCAGTTCAGTGGTTGGAGGCACTGCAAACCTTTTTCGCATATAAACGTCAGCTTCTAAATTCACCAGCAACAAGGACCATTTACACTGCAGAGTAATTTTACCCAAATCTGCTTTTCACCATTCACATCAACTATACTATGTGATACATTGCACCTGTATATGTTAAAATGAAAGATTATCAGATGACAAATGCGATATTTGTTTTGGTGTCAGTTATCAGCGAAATCATAAAGTGAAATTGATACTCTGCTATTGTGTTATTTTTGCGGGATCTAAATAAAACCTACAAAGTCATTGAACTTTTCTTATGTTAAACTTCAATTGTGCTCCCTGGTTGAAAACAATGAGATTCAGATTTAAAAGCAGCATCAAATCTCGACATTGGAACATAGAAAGATAAGAAATAGGATAAAGCCATTCGGCCCCTCATGCCTGCTCCACCATTCAATATGGTTGTGAGTCATCTGATTGTGGCCACAACTCCACATTTCCACCAACCTGCTATACACGTCTACTCTCCTGTTAGTGAAGAATCTATGGGGCTCCGCCCTAAACATATCTTTTAGCTCTGCCTCCACTGCACTCTGCGGAAGAGAGTTCCAAAGATTCTTCACACACTCATAAAACAAAAATCTCCACCTTACATAGAATCTAAGAGCAGGAGTAAGCATCGACTCTTGAAGCCTGCTCCACCGTACAATATCTTTATGTCTTATACACTAACATAATGCCAAATCCCCGCTTTTCCATAATACCGGTTGATGCTCCTATTATTCCAAATAAGTACAATTTATTCCTTAAATATACTTAGTGACGCGGACTTCACAGCATTCTCTGGTAGAGAATTCTACAGATTTACAACCTTCTAAGCGAATAAAGGTCCAAATAGCCTCTCCCAATGGTTAGATTGTGGTGATTGGTTCTAGACTGACCAAAAATGGAAGCATAATATATGCGTCCACTCTGTCTAGCCCTCTTAGAATGTTATACATCTTAATCGAATCCCCTTTCTTTCTTCTAAACTCTCGGGAATACAGGCCCAGTCGAAACAACGTCTTCTCATATTTCAGGCCTGCCATCCCTGGTATATTCCTTGTGAACCATCACTGCACTCCCTCTTTGTCAAGTATATCCTTTCTTAACAAGAGACACCAAAATAACACACAATTATCGGGGTGTGATCTCACCAAAGCCTTCTATTACTGCTGTCAGTCATCCCTACTTTTAAACACAAATCCTCTTGCAATGAAGACCAAAATATCATTTGCCTTCTTAATTGTTTTCCACAGTTGCCTGTTTACTTCCATTGACTGGTGTAAAAAGGACACCCAGGTCCCTTTGTACATCCACATCTCCCAATGTTTCACTATTTACAGAGTACTCTGCCTTTCTTTTTTCTACACCAAAGCGTATGTATCCACGTAATACTGAATCTGCCATGTGTTTTCCCCTAGACATAACTTGTCTAAATAGCCCTGAGGCCCTCTTACATCCTTGTCACAACTCACAAGCACGCATATTTTTTTATAATATGCAAACTTGGGAATATTTAATTTGGTTCCCTCATCCAAGGGATGTACATATATTGTGAAAAGCAATGGCTCAATCACTGACCCCTGTAGTCACTTGTCATGGTTTGTATCCAGACAAAGACCCATTTATTCCCAATCTCTGCTTCCGGTCTGGCAACCAATTCTCAATCCATACCTTCGATCCCATGTGCTTTAATTTTGCAAAGTAGACTCTTATGTGGACCCTTATGAAAAGTCTTCATGAAAGCAAAATACACCAGAACTACCTGTTCTCGATTACTTCTTCTGCTAGTTACTTCCTCAAAAATCTCCTCTAGATTGGTTAAGCATGCTTTCATGTCCATGAAACGGTGATGACTTTGTCAAATCTCGTTAATGCTGTCCATGTGCATGGTGAAACACTCTTTATAATAGAATTTTGACATTTCCATACTTCTAAACTAAAGCTAACTATCCTGTAATTAACTCTCTCCCCCACCCCTCTTATTTTTTTTTAATAGCTTGGATATGTCTTCCACCCTCCAATCTGTTGGAACTGCTGCAGAGTTTATAGAATTTGGAAGATGGCCACCAATGTTTCCAATATTTCCAGGGCCACATCCTTTAACATTTTTGGATAGGAAATTACTAGTCCCTGGGAATATCGCTGCCTTACCCACAATAATTCATCTAGCACAGTTATTTATTTATTTATTTTTTATTTTCTAATACAGATTTCCTTCTATCCCTCCCTGACCCTCGACAATTGTTTCGATAACAATTCTGGGGAATTATTTGTATCCTCCTTTGTGAAGACAGAATTAAAATGTGTGTTCAATTATTCTGTCATTTCCTTATTCCCCATCATAACACCCACGCCCCTCCCCCGGCGGTTTCCCAATCTTTATTCTCCTCACATAGTTATAGAATATTTCGCAGTTATTTTTTATGTTACCTGAAAATAGACTCTCATAATGCTTTTTCATCTTGATTTTTTCTTGTGCACATTTGTTGAATTCTAAACTTATCCCAATCCCCATGTTTGCTGTTTCTTTCTCGCAATTTTATATGTCTCCTCTGTGGATCTAATACTTCCCTTAATTTATTTTTTATTCTATGATTGAGCAAACTTTCCTTATTTCTGTTTGCATTTGTCTAACTAGAATCTTTAACCTGTATGAAATTCTGATTGTTTCTTTATTAAGTATAGACAATAATATGATTATGTAACTCAGAAGCTGTGAACAGGTTTTGTTTTCTCTGCAAATCAGGAGACCAGTGAACCGAATACCTGCTTTTCTCTGGAGAAGCAAATAATTGTTTCTCTCGGAAAATTGGACGAAAATAGTTATTCACTGATAATGATTTTGAGCAGAACATCACAGCGATTGTGTTCCGTTATTGTTTCTGAACTTTTCCTCGCTCTGTTCATTTACATCTGGTGGATAGTTGTGTTCCTTTGAAGTCTGCTGAGAAATTAATCCCTTTGTTCTGAGCTGCTTAAATTTCACCTTTGTCTATTGGTTCCATTGTGTCATTTTGCTCAGATTAAAATATTCGACAACATCAGGAAAGTAATTGTGTAATGCTTAACGATTTTGACTCAGACTGAGCATTCGCTGTATCTTCAGAGCAAAATAAACATATTGCTTTCTTCTTTAGTGAATATTTAAATCCACTGTTCCCATTACCCCGTGTAGGATTAAATGACAGAGAACAGGATGAAGTTAGTTTCTGGCTGATGGATCAGTTTTCCTGTCCTTTTCGATGCTTGCCACTTTTTAATTTTCCAGTGTGCCAACAACGCCTCAATTCTTCTGCTGCTGCAATGTCCTTCCATCATTGATTAACTGTCGTTCTGACTATTCGAATACCATCCGAGTTTGTCTTTCTAATGGTTATATACAACTCTACTGTCTCTGTCCTTACACTCAGCAACTCATGCTTGCACATCTCCCAAATTGTGCTAACTGTCATTGTGCCTTGTTCAAAGTCAATTTCAGAAATATCTATCTTGTATTCCATCCCTCCATAGCTCTGGTCCATACATTGTATGGAAAACTCAGCAGTCCAAGACCCTCCCAGATATCAAATCCCACCAGGGCCTTGTAGCAAAATCTCTATGTAATACTCTGCCGTCCCACACCCCGCCAGGATATGAAAACTCTCAATGACCATGTCCCAACATCGGTCTGTGAAACTCTGCAGTCCCACTACCCTCTAAGATATCAGAATACCGTGCAGGGCTTTGTCCCACAAACACTCTGTAATACTCTGCAGCCCACATTCTTCCCAGATATCAAATTAGCACATGGCTGTGTCCCACTCTCGCCCTGTAATGCTCGGAAGCCCCACACCCCACCCAGATTTCCACAATGAGTGCTGTTTTCTGTTTGAAATATCTCCACCAGCAGTGAGCATAATCAGCTCTTTTGGTCCAAATTTTGAAATCTTGTTCCAAAACCTGTGCAACTCTCTTTCCTCCATTGATACGTTGATTTGCCTGCTTCTCCAAGCTGTTCACCCCGCCCCCTGTGACACTGATTTTGTGGCTGGAAGTCAACTTCTTTCTAACTCTCCATGTGGAACTTGTTGAATGCTTATCATTTTCATTGTGCTCTGCATATACATGTTGTTGAATGAAGTTTTCTATCTATGATACCATTGAAATGTATCACTGTTTAAAGGTGGGTTTGTGAAAGGGGAGCCAGTATCCCACATTGCATGGAATCTCATATTCAGTGGTGAGCCAGTCTCTGAAGTAAGGCAGATGCATTTACCTATCGCACTTGAAAATAGTTTTCAGGACTATCTAAATAGACAATTTATTTATTGAAGTGTGCAGTATTGTATTATTTAATTGTCCTCAACACTTCTGTTCAATGCTCTGTTGAAATGTATGATGCCTTCCGAGAGTTTCTCAGTGCAGTGTACAATGATCTGGTATTAATAGGATGATGTACCCGAATGTATAGATTTCCACTCTTTGTCTTTCAAGCGTCCAGTGTACTGAACATTTTGATCAGTATATTATTCATTGATGAAATGTGATTTCCATTAATCCTCTTTGCGATTCCTCTCCAATGTGCCAACAATTTTGTAATGGTTGGGATAATTTACACATGGAAGTGTACACTTGTCTTAGAGTGATTTTGTTGAACGTGAACCAGGATGACTACTTGGATTTTTGGCTGTGCTGCAAAGAGGGATTTAGTAATACATATTTATATTCCACATAATTTTGAATGATAAAACATGATCATACCTAACTGTACAAATCATAATGTGAATTGACAGGGTAGTTAATGGAAGGCTGTGCCTGTGGATAGGAAAAACGAGCTATGGATCAACTTTTCAGAATTACAGGGTAGCCATGTGGGACTGAAATGCCTTGAAATGACGTCACTCCAATGATTCCGAATCTTTGTAATTCTGTACAACAATGTTCATTTTCTGCTTATAATGCTCAATAAAATATACCTTTACTGAGCACTAATGGGATAAATGACCTGAGTATAATTCAGTAGCTGGACTAGAGGCGGAGGATTAACAACAATTATATTGTACAGTTGATCAAGCTCCAGGAGTTGAATGGATTAACCCTGCTCCTATTTACTTTGTCCATCGGAGTGTCCATTTTCTCATTTGAGTTCATATGGCGCTGAGATGGAACGATTACAACAAAAAACTTCACTTTATGTGGCTCATTACACTCGGGGTATAAACGAATGCCCTTTGATCAGCACAATAAAGAGTGAGGCTGGAATAAGTTCGCATTCACTGAAACATTTAATTTAAACCACAGTTTATTCCAGAGCAAGAAGCTGTTAACCACTGCATGGAATTGATCCTACATCACCGAGCCTCAAGGGTAGTTACAGGAATTGAACATGCAGCTTTCTCATCACATTGTACAATCAGCATCAATCATTGCAAGCAGTAGGTCCGAGCTTGGTTGGAATGAGCTAAAGGCCCAGCTCAAAGACAGATTACGTCAATATAAAGACAGTTGGAACGCAGGGCAATGTCCAGAATGATCATTGTGTCTACGAATTCCATCAATCTTCAGTCCTGACTCATGACCTATGACTGTGGTAAAACTCTAACCTTTTATTTGCAATGTTTGCAGTGGTTAATGTGGCAGGGATACTGAATTGCATTGGAACAGCTCAAATGTCTCAGTTTTACAGGGGATACCTCGGAGTTTGTCACTATTTACAAAAGGTTATTTGGGATGTGTCAGTAGTTATGGGGATTCTCTGGGGTGTGTCATTGTTGACAGGGGTTCCATGTGTTGTGTGCCAGCATTTACAATTTACCGGGGGTCTCTTGTATAGGAGTGGGTGTTTGTCAGTGTTTGAAGGGTGTCCCTGTGTATGTTTCATTATTTGTATTGGATCCCTATATGGTTTGCAAACATTTTCAGGACGTAATGGGTCAGTGTTTATAGATTGTCGATTGGATTGTGCATGAATATTTACATGGGCTTGTTTGGTGGTTAGAAACAATGCTCAGTGTTTCATCTAATTGTCACATGCAGTATTTAGTAGGGTCCCTGGATTTGTATTTTTCTTTACGGTGGCTCCGTTGGCTGTGCCTCAGTATGGACAAAGGGTTCTCCTGCTACGTGTTTGTGTTTGCAGGGTCTCGCCAGGCCTGAGTCAGTGTGTCCGGGGACCATCTTATTCCTTTCATATGGTTCACTCGGGGTGTATGTCAATACTTACCGTGTGCCCTGGCCACTGAATCAGAGTTTGAAGGTTGTTCATTGAGAGAATGGCAGTGCGGTAGAGAATACCCCTTGAGAGAGTGTTTATTTACAGGTGGGCCTGGGATTATGTAATTGACTGCATGTCTTCATTGAGTTGTGTCTCAATTTTCATAGGATTACCCTGGGCATGTTTGAGTATTTACAACAGACGTTGTGTTTGTGTGTTAGTAATCACGGTGGGTCCCTGGACAGTGTTGCCCATATTTATCGGGAATGCCCATTGCAACTGCCTTTTCTTATGCATGATTCCCTAGCGTGTGTGTCAGTATTTATTAATCTGCTCGAGAGGAAAGTGTGAAAATTCGCAGGGCAAGGCAGGGAGAATGTCAAAATTTACAACTTCGGATCTGATGAGCGTGTTAAAATTTTATTGTTCATCTCTGAGAATGTGTCAGTATTTACAGCTTGAACCCACTGCATCAATTTATAAGGGACATTTGGATGAAATTGTCAATGTTTACCAGATTCCTCTGGGAGTGTGCAAGTATTAATGGGGTGACCCTGGGGAATCTGTCAGTTTTTACAGGGTGACACTCTGATGTGTGTCAATATTAAAAGGGTATCGCTGGGGCGTATCGGTATTCACATATTTTCCCCAGGGAAATATTATTTACAGAAAATCCCCAGAGATTGAGCCAGCTTTTACAAAATATCCCTTCGGAGTGTGCCAGCATTGACAGGGTATCGCCGGGGACAGTGTCAGTGTTAAAACAGTATACTCACTGAGTGTGTCAGCGTTTGCAGAGTATCCTCAGGGGGATTGACAGCATTTCTGTTAAAGGGTCATGAGGACTCAAAACGTCGACTCTTTTCTTCTCCTCCGATGCTGCCAGACCTGCTGAGATTTTCCAGGTAATTCTGTTTTTGTTTTGGATTTCCAGCAACCACAGTTTTGTGTTTTTATTAGCATTTCCATAGTATTACCAGGCGGTGTGCTAGCATTCCCAGTGTTCCCCCAGGGTGAGTGCCAGCATTTACAGAGTTCCCGAGGATGTGTGCCTGCATTTACAGGGTACCCCCAGTTAGAGTAGCAGCATTTACTGACTAACCCCAGAGAGTGTATCAATAATGATAGGGAAACACTACTGTGCGCCAGGATTAATAAGGTGTCCCTGGGGAGTGTGTCAGTATATACAGGGGACCAATGGTGAGTGCATCAGTGTTAATATGTGTGACCAGGTGGAGTGCCAGTGTTTTAGTGAATCACCGGGGAGTGTGTTAGTTAGTATTCACAGGTTGTCAGGAGGAGTGTGTTGGTAATTACAATTTGTGCCTGTGGAGAAGGTACGTATTTAATGGGGTTGTTGGTGGAATGTGTCAGTATTTATTGGGGCTCTCTGGAGAGACTATCAGCATTTATTGGTAGCCTCCGGGGAAGGTGTCAGTATTGATATTGGATCTCCAGTGATTGTGTCAATATTTGTGTGGGCTATACATGGACTGCTCCAGGATTTTGTTGGGGTCTCTGGAAAGAATGTCAGCTGTTATAAATGTATCCAAATTTCCAGGGAGCTCTTTGTGAGGGTCTCTGTATTTCCTGTTTCTCCCTGGGGAGTGTGTCCATACTTGTTGTGTTTCACTGAGGAGTATGCCTTGATTTGGAGCCGGCCCCTCGAGATTGTGTTTGCAAATCCTGGTCAGTCTGTGGAAAGTTTAGAAAAATATTTGGCGTTCCTGCAGAGTGTGTCAGCATTTGCTGAGATTCCCTGAGGCATGTGTTGGAATTAATTTTGTGTCACTGGGAAGAGTGTAGGGTTTTGCTGGGTGTGCCAGGGATTTCGTGGAGATGTGAAAGGGCTGCCTGGGGGTTCCCCGTGATTTCACGGGCCCCCCTTGGGATCTTGTCGCAATTTGCTGTGGGCCACTTGGGAAAAGGAATGTTGATATTTATTGATAAAGGAATAGGCTATAAACATAGCAAAGTGTTTTTGCAACTGTACAAGACATTGTTCAGACCGAACCTGGAGTGCTGCACAAAGCTTTGGGCCCCCTTACTTGAGGTTTAATGTTCCTGCATTGGAGGTGGCTGCGAGGAATTTCACTAGATTAATCACAGAGGTGCGGGCCTTGTTTTATCAGGCGAGATTGAGCAGTTTACACTTGTAGACCCTGGAATTAGAAGGATGAGATGAGATCTAATGAAGTATACACAATGCTAAAGGGGATAGACCAAGTACAGTGAAACATATCTTTCCACTTGCGGTGAATTCTAGAATGAGACACAATAGTTTTAGGCTAATGGGGGGCTAGTAAGATTAAAATCAAATATAAGGAGGAATTACTTTCCTCAAAAATTGTCAATCTCTGAAACTCACTATCTCAGATTGCAGTGGATGCTGTGATGGTTAAAAAATTTAAAGAGGAGAGATAAGTAACTTTTAATAAGTAACAGGTTGTAAGGTTATGTGCAGGTAGCGGGTAATTGGATTTGAGGTCGAAATGAGATCCGACATGATCATATTGCTTGGCGCGGTAGGCTCGATGTGCTGAATTTCCAACTCCTGCTACTAGTTCTTCTGTTCTTGTTTATTTCCTGGGAGTTTCTGAAGATTCCATGTGTATTTCATGTCGCTCTTTGGGTAGCATTTAGATATTACCTGCGGGACCCATGGGGAATTCGGCTGGATTTCTACTGGAACCCTGGTGAGTGACTCCACATTTCCTGGGTGTGCCAGCAGAGTGTGTCGGAGTTCAGACTGTCCCTGGTGAATGTGTCAGGATTTGCCTCGGGTCCAAGGGGAGCGGGTCCCGAATTGTTGCATGCCCCTGAAACATCAATTAGAATTCACTGTGTGTCCCTGGGCACTGTATCCGGAATTGCTGCATTTTCATTGGTTAGTGTCTCCTTGTATTGCTAGTGTCCCTGTGGAGTCTATCGGTATTTCATTTTGATTCCTGTGCAGTGATCCGTATTTCATGGCTGTTTCTGTAGACTGTGTCAATATTTGTTGCATTTGCTGGAGTCTGTGCCTGGATTAGCTTTTTGTCCCTGTGGAGTGCGTTTGAATTTGCTGCAGATCCCTAGGGAGTGAATTAGAGATGTTGTAAAGGAATGTTTTCGATTGGGGGAGAGCAAATTTTAGTAAAATAAGGCAGAACATGGCGATGGTGGACTGGGAACAGCTACCTGTGTGTAAATCGCAGAGGAGTAGTGGGGGCGTTCAAAAAGGAAATTGGGATGCTACAGGCTCAACATGCTTCCTGTTCAGTGATAGGAATAGGTAACAACCAGAGACATGGATGACCAGAGCAAGTTAGTATGCACTCCGAAGGAAATGAGAGTCCTTTTTGCACTTACAAGGGAAGCAATTCAGCGGAGGTATTAGTGGAGTACAGAAAGTCTAGCGTGGAAATTAAGAATCCAATCAGGAGAACAAAGAGTGATGTGAGAAAGCTCTGGCAGTTAAAAGTAGTGAATATTCCTAGATATTCTACAAGTAATTCAATGGAAAGAGGTTAACCAGGGAAAGAGTTGGGCCCTTTGGTGACGAAGGGTGCAATGTGTGGGTGGAGCCAGAGGACATTGGCACAGTGTTAGATGAATACTTCACAAATGGTATTCACCTAAGAGTATTAGGATGAAGGTATGGAAATCGGGGAGCAAGGCAAGAGGCTCTTGAGCAGAGTGAAATAGGGGCTGGCATGATATGGAAGTCTTGGCAGGTTGAAAAGTGGAAAATCACTAGGTTTGAGTGATTAGTGTCCTAGGTAGTGGAGGGATGCAAGGGAGGAGAATACAGAAGTTCCAAAACAAATTTTATTTAATCTCCAGCTGTCCCTTTTTGGGACATAGCCTCAGGGGGGGTGGGGGTGGGGGGGGGTCAGATGTCCCTTTTTAGGACATAGTCTCGGGGGGGTGGGGGGGGGTCAGATGTCCCTTTTTGGGACATAGTCTCCGGGGGGGGGGGGGGGGGGTGGGGGGGTGTCAGATGTCCATTTTTGGGACATAGTCTCGGGGGCGGGGGGGGTGGGGAGGGTCAGATGACCCTTTTTGGGACATAGTCTCGGGGGGGTGGGGGGGGGTCAGATGTCACTTTTTGGGACATAGTCTCGGGGGGTGTGGGGGGGGGTCAGATGTCCTTTTTGGGGACGTAGTCTCGGGGGGGGTGGGGGGGGGTTCAGATGCCCCTTTTTGGGACATAGTCTCGGGGGGGGGGGTGGGGGGGGTCAGATGTCCCTTTTTGGGACATAGTCTCGGGGGGGTTGGGGGGTGGTGGGTCAGTTGTCCCTTTTTGGGACATAGTCTCGGGGGAGGCTTGGGGGGGGGGGTCAGATGTCCCTTTTTGGGACATAGTCTCGGGGGGGGGGTCGGGGGGTCAGATGTCCCTTTTTGGGACATAGTCTCGGGGGGGGGGGGGGTGGGGGGGGTCAGATGTCCCTTTTTGAGACATAGTCTCGGGGTGGGGGGGGGTCAGATGTCCCATTTTGGGACATAGTCTCGGGGGGGTGGGGGGGGGGGTCAGATGTCCCTTTTTGGGACATAGTCTCGGGGGGGTGGGGGGGGTCAGATGTCCCTTTTTGGGACATAGTCTCGGGGGGGTGGGGGGGCAGATGTCACTTTTTGGGACATAGTCTCGGGGGGGGGTGGGGGGGGTCATATGTCCCTTTTTGGGACATAGTCTAGGGGGGGGTGGGGGGGTCAGATGTCCCTTTTTGGGACATAGTCTCGGGGGGGGGGGGTCAGATGTCCATTTTAGGGACATAGTCTCGGGGGGGGGACAGATGTCCCTTTTTGGGACATAGTCTCGGGGGGGTGGGGTCAGATGTCCCTTTTTGGGACATAGTCTCGGGGGGGAGTCAGATGTCCCTTTTTGGGACATAGTCTCGGGGAGGGGGGGGGTCAGATGTCTCTTTTTGGGACATAGTCTCGGGGGGGGTCAGATGTCCCTTTTTGGGACATAGTCAAGGGAGGGGGGCGTCAGATGTCCCTTTTTGGGACAAAGTCTCCGTGGGGGAGGGGGTCAGATGTCCCTTTTTGGGACATAGTCTCGGGGGGGGGGTCAGATGTCCCTTTTTGGGACATAGTCTCGGGGGGGGGTCAGATGTCCCTTTTTGGGAAATAGTCTCGGGGGGGGTCAGATGTCCATTTTTGGGACATAGTCTCGGGGGGGGGGTCAGATGTCCCTTTTTGGGACATAGTCTCGGGGGGGTGGGGTCAGATGTCCCTTTTTGGGACATAGTCTCTGGGGGGTGTCAGATGTCCCTTTTTGGGACATAGTCTCGGGGAGGGGGGGTCAGATGTCCCTTTTTGGGACATAGTCTCGGGGGGGGGGTCAGATGTCACTTTTTGGGACATAGTCAAGGAAGGAGGGGCGTCAGATGTCCCTTTTTGGGACAAAGTCTCCGTGGGGGAGGGGGTCAGATGTCCCTTTTTGGGACATAGTCTCGGGGGGGGGGGTCAGATGTCCCTTTTTGGGAGATAGTCTCGGGTGGGTTGGGGGGGGCGGGTCAGATGTCCCTTTTTGGGGACATAGTCTCGGGGGGGGGGTCAGATGTCACTTTTTGGGACATAGTCTCGGGGGGGGGGTCAGATGTCCCTTTTTGGGACATAGTCTTGGGGGGGCTTGGGGGGGGGGTCAGATGTCCCTTTTTGGGACATAGTCTCGGGGGGGGGTGGGGGGGGTCAGATGTCCCTTTTTGAGACATAGTCTCGGGGTGGGGGGGGTCAGATGTCCCTTTTTGGGACATAGTCTCGGGGGGGGTGGGGGGGGTCAGATGTCCCTTTTTGGGACATAGTCTCGGGGGGTGGGGGGGGTCAGATGTCCCTTTTTGGGACATAGTCTCGGGGGCGGGGTGGGGGGGGGAAGATGTCACTTTTTGGGGACATAGTCTCGGGGGGGGTGGGGGGGCGGGTCAGATGTCCCTTTTTGGGACATAGTCTAGGGGGGGTGGGGGGTTCAGATGTCCCTTTTTGGGACATAGTCTCGGGGGGGGGGTTCAGATGTCCCTTTTTGGGACATAGTCTCGGGGGGGGGTGGGGTCAGATGTCCCTTTTTGGGACATAGTCTCGGGGGGGAGTCAGATGTCCCTTTTTGGGACATAGTCTCGGGGAGGGGGGGGTCAGATGACCCTTTTTCGGACATAGTCTCGGGGTGGTCAGATGTCCCTTTTTGGGACATAGTCTCGGGGGGGGCGGGTCAGATGTCCCTTGTTGGGACATAGTCTCGGGGGGGGTGTTCAGATGTCCCTTTTTGGGACATAGTCTTGGGGGGGGGTCAGATGTCCCTTTTTGGGACAAAGTCTCGGGGGGGGGTCAGATGTCACTTTTTGGGACATAGTCAAGGGAGGGGGGCGTCAGATGTCCCTTTTTGGGACAAAGTCTCCGTGGGGGAGGGGGTCAGATGTCCCTTTTTGGGACATAGTCTTGGGGGGGGGGTGGTCCAGATGTCCCTTTTTGGGACATAGTCTCGGGGGGGTTGGGGGGGGCGAGTCAGATGTCCGTTTTGGGGACATAGTCTCGGGGGGCGGTCAGATGACCATTTTTGGGACATAGTCTCGGGGGGGGGTCAGATGTCCCTTTTTGCGACATAGTCTCGGGGGGGGTGGGGTCAGATGTCCCTTTTGGGACATAGTCTCGGGGGGGGTGTCAGATGTCACTTTTTGGGGACATAGTCTCGGCGACGGGGGGGTCAGATGTACCTTTTTGGGACATAGTCTTGGGGGGGGTCAGATGTCCCTTTTTGGGACATAGTCTCGGGGGGGGCGGGTCAGATGTCCCTTGTTGGGACATAGTCTCGGGGGGCGGGGTTCAGATGTCCCTTTTTGGGAAATAGTCTCGGGGGGGGGGGTCAGATGTCACTTTTTGGGACATAGTCAAGGAAGGAGGGGCGTCAGATGTCCCTTTTTGGGACAAAGTCTCCGTGGGGGAGGGGGTCAGATGTCCCTTTTTGGGACATAGTCTCGGGGGGGGTGTCAGATGTCCTTTTTGGGAGATAGTCTCGGGGGGGGTTGGGGGGGCGGGTCAGATGTCCCTTTTTGGGACATAGTCTTGGGGGGGGTCAGATGTCACTTTTTGGGACATAGTCTCGGGGGGGGGGGTCAGATGTCCCTTTTTGGGACATAGTCTTGGGGGGGCTTGGGGGGGGGGGTCAGATGTCCCTTTTTGGGACATAGTCTCGGGGGGCGTGGGGGGGTCAGATGTCCCTTTTTGAGACATAGTCTCGGGGTGGGGGGGTGTCAGATGTCCCTTTTTGGGACATAGTCTCGGGGGGGTGGGGGGGTCAGATGTCCCTTTTTGGGACATAGTCTCGGGGGGGTGGGGGGGGGGTCAGATGTCCCTTTTTGGGACATAGTCTCGGGGGCGGGTGGAGGGGGCAGATGTCACTTTTTGGGACATAGTCTCGGGGGGGGGGGGGGGGCGGGTCAGATGTCCCTTTTTGGGACATAGTCTTGGGGGGGTCAGATGTCACTTTTTCGGACATAGTCTCGGGGGGGGGGTCAGATGTCCCTTTTTGGGACATAGTCTTGGGGGGGCTTGGGGGGGGGGTCAGATGTCCCTTTTTGGGACATTGTCTCGGGGGGGTGGGGGGGGTCAGATGTCCCTTTTCGAGACATAGTCTCGGGGTGGGGGGGGGGTCAGATGTCCCTTTTTGGGACATAGTCTCGGGGGGGGTGGGGGGGGGTCAGATGTCCCTTTTTGGGACATAGTCTCTGGGGGGTGGGGGGGGTCAGATGTCCCTTTTTGGGACATAGTCTCGGGGGGGTGTCAGATGTCACTTTTTGGGACATAGTCAAGGGAGGGGGGCGTCAGATGTCCCTTTTTGGGACAAAGTCTCCGTGGGGGAGGGGGTCAGATGTCCCTTTTTGAGACATATTCTCTGGGGTGGGGGGGTGGTCAGATGTCCCTTTTTGGGACATAGTCTCGGGGTGGGGGAGGGGGGGTCAGATGTCCCATTTTGGGACATAGTCTCGGAGGGGGTTGGGGGGGGGTCAGATGTCCCTTTTTGGGTCATAGTCTCGGGGGGGGGTGGGGGGGGTCAGATGTCCCTTCTTGGGACATAGTCTCGGGGAGGGGGGGTGGGGGGAGTCAGATATCACTTTTTGGGACATAGTCTCGGGGGGGTGGGGGGGGTCAGATGTCCCTTTTTGGGACATAGTCTAGGGGGTGTGGGGGGGGTCAGATGTCCCTTTTTGGGACATAGTCTCGCGGGGGGTGGGAGGGGGGTCAGATGTCCCTTTTTGGGACAAAGTCTCGGGGGGGTGGTGGGGAGGGGTCAGATGTCCCTTTTTGGGACATAGTCTCGGTGGGGGGGTGGGGGGGGGGGTCAGATGTCCCTTTTTGGGACATAGTCTTCGGGGGGGGTGGGGAGGTGAGGTCAGATGTCCCTTTTTGGGACATAGTCTCGGGGAGTGGGGGGTTAGATGTCCCTTTTTGGGTCAAAGTCTCGGGGGTGTCAGATGTCACTTTTTGGGACATAGTCTCGGGGGGGGCAACAGATGTCCCTTTTTGGGACATAGTCTCGGGGGGGGTGGGGTCAGATGTCCGTTTTTGGGACATAGTCTCGGGGCGGAGTCAGATGTCCCTTTTTGGGACATAGTCTCGGGGAGGGGGGGGGTCAGATGTCCCTTTTTGGGACATAGTCTCGGGGGGGGTCAAATGTCCCTTTTTGGGACATAGTCTCGGGGGGGCGGGTCAGATGTCCCTTGTTGGGACATAGTCTCGGGGGCGGGGTGGGGGGGGAAGATGTCACTTTTTGGGACATAGTCTCGGGGGGGGGTGGGGGGGCGGGTCAGATGTCCCTTTTTGGGACATAGTCTAGGGGGGGTGGGGGGTTCAGATGTCCCTTTTTGGGACATAGTCTCGGGGGGGGGGTTCAGATGTCCCTTTTTGGGACATAGTCTCGGGGGGGGTGGGGTCAGATGTCCCTTTTTGGGACATAGTCTCGGGGGGGGAGTCAGATGTCCCTTTTTGGGACATAGTCTCGGGGAGGGGGGGGGTCAGATGACCCTTTTTCGGACATAGTCTCGGGGGTGGTCAGATGTCCCTTTTTGGGACATAGTCTCGGGGGGGCGGGTCAGATGTCCCTTGTTGGGACATAGTCTCGGGGGGGTGTTCAGATGTCCCTTTTTGGGACATAGTCTTGGGGGGCGTCAGATGTCCCTTTTTGGGACAAAGTCTCCGTGGGGGAGGGGGTCAGATGTCCTTTTTGGGACATAGTCTTGGGGGGGGTGGTCAGATGTCCCTTTTTGGGACATAGTCTCGGGGGGGTTGGGGGGGGCGAGTCAGATGTCCGTTTTGGGGACATAGTCTCGGGGGGGGGTCAGATGACCATTTTTGGGACATAGTCTCGGGGGGGGGGGTCAGATGTCCCTTTTTGCGACATAGTCTCGGGGGGGGTGGGGTCAGATGTCCCTTTTTGGGACATAGTCTCGGGGGGGTGTCAGATGTCACTTTTTGGGACATAGTCTCGGGGACGGGGGGGTCAGATGTACCTTTTTGGGACATAGTCTTGGGGGGGGTCAGATGTCCCTTTTTGGGACATAGTCTCGGGGGGGCGGGGTCAGATGTCCCTTGTTGGGACATAGTCTCGGGGGGGCGGGTTCAGATGTCCCTTTTTGGGAAATAGTCTCGGGGGGGGGGTCAGATGTCACTTTTTGGGACATAGTCAAGGAAGGAGGGGCGTCAGATGTCCCTTTTTGGGACAAAGTCTCCGTGGGGGAGGGGGTCAGATGTCCCTTTTTGGGACATAGTCTCGGGGGGGGTGTCAGATGTCCTTTTTGGGAGATAGTCTCGGGGGGGTTGGGGGGGCGGGTCAGATGTCCCTTTTTGGGACATAGTCTTGGGGGGGGTCAGATGTCACTTTTTGGGACATAGTCTCGGGGGGGGGGGGTCAGATGTCCCTTTTTGGGACATAGTCTTGGGGGGGCTTGGGGGGGGGGTCAGATGTCCCTTTTTGGGACATAGTCTCAGGGGGCGTGGGGGGGTCAGATGTCCCTTTTTGAGACATAGTCTCGGGGTGGGGGGGGTGTCAGATGTCCCTTTTTGGGACATAGTCTCGGGGGGGGTGGGGGGGTCAGATGTCCCTTTTTGGGACATAGTCTCGGGGGGGTGGGGGGGGGGTCAGATGTCCCTTTTTGGGACATAGTCTCGGGGGCGGGTGGAGGGGGCAGATGTCACTTTTTGGGACATAGTCTCGGGGGGGGGGGGGGGGGGGCGGGTCAGATGTCCCTTTTTGGGACATAGTCTTGGGGGGGTCAGATGTCACTTTTTCGGACATAGTCTCGGGGGGGGGGGTCAGATGTCCCTTTTTGGGACATAGTCTTGGGGGGGCTTGGGGGGGGGTCAGATGTCCCTTTTTGGGACATTGTCTCGGGGGGGTGGGGGGGGTCAGATGTCCCTTTTCGAGACATAGTCTCGGGGTGGGGGGGGGTCAGATGTCCCTTTTTGGGACATAGTCTCGGGGGGGGGTGGGGGGGGTCAGATGTCCCTTTTTGGGACATAGTCTCTGGGGGGTGGGGGGGGTCAGATGTCCCTTTTTGGGACATAGTCTCGGGGGGGGTGTCAGATGTCACTTTTTGGGACATAGTCAAGGGAGGGGGGCGTCAGATGTCCCTTTTTGGGACAAAGTCTCCGTGGGGGAGGGGGGTCAGATGTCCCTTTTTGAGACATATTCTCTGGGGTGGGGGGGGTGGTCAGATGTCCCTTTTTGGGACATAGTCTCGGGGTGGGGGAGGGGGGGTCAGATGTCCCATTTTGGGACATAGTCTCGGAGGGGGTTGGGGGGGGTCAGATGTCCCTTTTTGGGTCATAGTCTCGGGGGGGGGGTGGGGGGGGGTCAGATGTCCCTTCTTGGGACATAGTCTCGGGGAGGGGGGTGGGGGGGAGTCAGATATCACTTTTTGGGACATAGTCCTCGGGGGGGTGGGGGGGGTCAGATGTCCCTTTTTGGGACATAGTCTAGGGGGTGTGGGGGGGGTCAGATGTCCCTTTTTGGGACATAGTCTCGCGGGGGGTGGGAGGGGGTCAGATGTCCCTTTTTGGGACAAAGTCTCGGGGGGGTGGTGGGGAGGGGTCAGATGTCCCTTTTTGGGACATAGTCTCGGTGGGGGGGGTGGGGGGGGGGGTCAGATGTCCCTTTTTGGGACATAGTCTTCGGGGGGGTGGGGGAGGTGAGGTCAGATGTCCCTTTTTGGGACATAGTCTCGGGGAGTGGGGGGTTAGATGTCCCTTTTTGGGTCAAAGTCTCGGGGGGTGTCAGATGTCACTTTTTGGGACATAGTCTCGGGGGGGGCAACAGATGTCCCTTTTTGGGACATAGTCTCGGGGGGGGTGGGGTCAGATGTCCGTTTTTGGGACATAGTCTCGGGGGCGGAGTCAGATGTCCCTTTTTGGGACATAGTCTCGGGGAGGGGGGGGGTCAGATGTCCCTTTTTGGGACATAGTCTCGGGGGGGGTCAAATGTCCCTTTTTGGGACATAGTCTCGGGGGGGCGGGTCAGATGTCCCTTGTTGGGACATAGTCTCGGGGGCGGGTGGGGGGGGGAAGATGTCACTTTTTGGGACATAGTCTCGGTGGGGGTGGGGGGGGCGGGGTCAGATGTCCCTTTTTGGGACATAGTCTAGGGGGGGTGGGGGGTTCAGATGTCCCTTTTTGGGACATAGTCTCGGGGGGGGGTTCAGATGTCCCTTTTTGGGACATAGTCTCGGGGGGGTGGGGTCAGATGTCCCTTTTTGGGACATAGTCTCGGGGGGGAGTCAGATGTCCCTTTTTGGGACATAGTCTCGGGGAGGGGGGGGGTCAGATGACCCTTTTTCGGACATAGTCTCGGGGTGGTCAGATGTCCCTTTTTGGGACATAGTCTCGGGGGGGGCGGGTCAGATGTCCCTTGTTGGGACATAGTCTCGGGGGGGTGTTCAGATGTCCCTTTTTGGGACATAGTCTTGGGGGGCGTCAGATGTCCCTTTTTGGGACAAAGTCTCCGTGGGGGAGGGGGGTCAGATGTCCCTTTTTGGGACATAGTCTTGGGGGGGGGTGGTCAGATGTCCCTTTTTGGGACATAGTCTCGGGGGGGTTGGGGGGGGCGAGTCAGATGTCCGTTTTGGGGACATAGTCTCGGGGGGGGGGTCAGATGACCATTTTTGGGACATAGTCTCGGGGGGGGGGTCAGATGTCCCTTTTTGCGACATAGTCTCGGGGGGGGTGGGGTCAGATGTCCCTTTTTGGGACATAGTCTCGGGGGGGGGTGTCAGATGTCACTTTTTGGGACATAGTCTCGGGGACGGGGGGGTCAGATGTACCTTTTTGGGACATAGTCTTGGGGGGGGTCAGATGTCCCTTTTTGGGACATAGTCTCGGGGGGGGCGGGTCAGATGTCCCTTGTTGGGACATAGTCTCGGGGGGGGGGGTTCAGATGTTCCTTTTTGGGAAATAGTCTCGGGGGGGGGGGTCAGATGTCACTTTTTGGGACATAGTCAAGGAAGGAGGGGCGTCAGATGTCCCTTTTTGGGACAAAGTCTCCGTGGGGGAGGGGGGTCAGATGTCCCTTTTTGGGACATAGTCTCGGGGGGGGTGTCAGATGTCCTTTTTGGGAGATAGTCTCGGGGGGGTTGGGGGGGCGGGTCAGATGTCCCTTTTTGGGACATAGTCTTGGGGGGGGTCAGATGTCACTTTTTGGGACATAGTCTCGGGGGGGGGGGGGTCAGATGTCCCTTTTTGGGACATAGTCTTGGGGGGGCTTGGGGGGGGGGGTCAGATGTCCCTTTTTGGGACATAGTCTCGGGGGGCGTGGGGGGGTCAGATGTCCCTTTTTTGAGACATAGTCTCGGGGTGGGGGGGGGTGTCAGATGTCCCTTTTTGGGACATAGTCTCGGGGGGGGTGGGGGGGGGGTCAGATGTCCCTTTTTGGGACATAGTCTCGGGGGGGTGGGGGGGGGTCAGATGTCCCTTTTTGGGACATAGTCTCGGGGGCGGGTGGAGGGGGCAGATGTCACTTTTTGGGACATAGTCTCGGGGGGGGGTGGGGGGGCGGGTCAGATGTCCCTTTTTGGGACATAGTCTTGGGGGGGGTCAGATGTCACTTTTTCGGACATAGTCTCGGGGGGGGGGTCAGATGTCCCTTTTTGGGACATAGTCTTGGGGGGGCTTGGGGGGGGGGTCAGATGTCCCTTTTTGGGACATTGTCTCGGGGGGTGTGGGGGGGGTCAGATGTCCCTTTTCGAGACATAGTCTCGGGGTGGGGGGGGGGTCAGATGTCCCTTTTTGGGAGATAGTCTCGGGGGGTGTGGGGGGTC